>CM045771.1:62315631-62890093 GCA_025200525.1 Camellia lanceoleosa | reverse complement strand
ATCACCATGGACTTCATTGTGGGATTGCCTCGTTCTTCCCGAGGTATGGACTCTATTTGGGTTATAGTTGACCGTTTGACTAAGTCTGCACATTTTCTGCTTGTTAAAACTATTTATAACACTGACAGACTGGCTAACATCTATATGACTGAAATTGTGAGACTGCATGGAGTGCCAGTATCTATTGTGTCTGACAGGGACTCGAAGTTTGTGTCAAGATTTTGGCAGAGTTTGCAACAGGCCTTGGGAACAGAATTGAGACTGAGCAGTGCTTATCACCCACAGACCGATGGCCAAACTGAAAGAACTAACCAAACTCTGGAGGATATGCTCAGAATGTATGTGTTAGATTTCCAAGGAAATTGGGAGGCTTACTTGCCCTTGGCTGAGTTTGTGTACAATAATAGTTATCACTCGAGTATTGGGATAGCTCCTTACGAAGCATTGTATGGAAGGAAGTGTCGATCTCCTATATGTTGGGCTGAAGTGGGTGACAGACCCTTGTTGGGACCGGAACTTGTGCAAGAAATGACCGAGAAAGTGAAATTGATACAACAGCGTTTGAAGACTGCACAGAGTAGGCAAAAGAGTTATGCCGATGTTCGGAGAAGAGAAAGAGAATATGAAGTGGGGGATCATGTGTTCATTAAAGTGACCCCGATGAAGGGTCAAACCCGATTTGGTGTTAAAGGAAAGTTGGCCCCGAGGTATGTTGGACCTTATGAAGTTCTTGAAAAGATTAATCCAGTGTCTCACGAATAGCCTTGCCTCCGTGATGGAACATATGCACCATGTCTTTCATGTATCGATACTTCGGGAATATTTGAGAGATCCACTCCACGTCATCGAACCGACGCATGTACTTTTGAAAGATGACTACACCTACGAAGAGAGGCCTATTCAAATTGTGAATCGAAGAATTAAAAGGCTGAGAAACAAAGAAATATCGTTGGTGAAGGTTGATTGGCAGAACCACGGGGGAACCTATGCAACTTGGGAAACCGAGGAAGACATGAAGAAGAGATATCCGGATTTGTCCCTCTAGACCCGACGTTGGCAATGAATGAAGATAACTTGAGTTTGGGGACCAAACTCTTTTAAGGGGGGAAGACTGTAATAACCCCGACCCTGGTTAACGCTAATTGGGACTTAATTATGTCTAATAATAATTATGGGAAAAATATGGAATTTATTTGCATGTGCATCGCATGACTTACGTGTTTTTATCTGTTCGGTGTCAAAATATCTGTTCGTGTTTTAAACTTTAGACTGCAAATTGGAAGCCTTATCGGCGCCCGATTCTGAGATTGATTGGTGTTTTGAACTCGTTAGATTGTATGTGAATTTATGGTAGGTTCAATTAAAATTCGATTTGGGGCGATTAAACTCGATTAAATTAATGCCACTTATTTAGTTGAGCCAAACACTCCTTAAAGGCTAATTTTGTTTTGTTCTTGTTTTCTCTCCACTAACTCACCCTATGCACTTGACTTGCACATCTGACCCTCAACAAGAGAGAAAAACGTGAGAGAGGAAAAGAATTGAGGAAAATTGGGTCTTAGCTCAAGAATTAGCTTGGAACTTAGAGGAAATTGGAAGATAACAACTATTTGGGCTAGCACATTTTGTATTGAAGGTTTAAGGTAGGAATTTCATTTTCTTGAACTACAATTCAGGTTGTTCTTGCATGATTCTTGGGTAGATTGGAGTTCGAAGTTGGAAATGGGTTTAGAATGTTGAATTGAAGTCCATAACATGCATGCATGAACACATTAATGGAAATTGGAATTGTTGGGTGTCAAATTTCTACATGCATGTGCATATTTTTGCTAAAGCTTATGAGTTCAACAAATTTCTGAGTTAAATGTTGCCTTGGATCATGATTTGAAGTCTTGAAATGGAATTGAACTCATGCATGTGTAATTAAACTTGGTTCTTGGAAATTTATGGTATTGATGCTCAAATTGACTCACTCTTGGGCAATGATTTTATAAATTAGCTTTTGAAACTTGATATACTATGAGTTTAAAGTGTTTCTCCGTGTTTGGGCCCAAGAGGTTGAGTTTTGGGTTGTTGAATACTTGGTTCGAACTTGGGAGACAACTGAAATTCCAGATTGGCTTCTCGCCGGCGAAGGATTCTCGCCGAGCGAACACCTTTTGTCCAGGGTTCGCCGAGCGAGCATCGGCGAGCATCGCGCGTAAATTTCAAAGAACCAAGATTTTTTTCATTTCCTCAGACCGCTCGAGTGAAGGATTTCTCGCTCGAGCGAGACCTTTGGCTTTGGAAGCTCGCTCGAGCGAGCATCGAGCGACCATCTTGCGAAAAATTTTAACATCTAGTATTTTTACTGTTTCATCAGACCGCTCGAGCGGAGGGGGGCTCGCTCGAGCGAAGCCTTTGGTTTTGAAATCTCGCTCGCTCGGCGAGGCCCCTGCCAAAGAACTTTGAAAAACATTTTCTAAGGCATTTTTACACTCCCATTCCATCCTAGGCATTCTTAGGCCATGATTTAGACTCCATACTGAGGGTAAGGGGTTAGGTACACACTTAGAATCGTTAATGTAGGTTTTGTACATTTGGAAATGCGTATTTCAAGTGTGTATCCGTAATGTGTTGTGTAGGTCGTGTCGCGATTGTTTTAACCATTTGGCTCCACCTATCGGTTTCAACGCCCACGGTGAGTAATAACATTGTAAAGATATGTTCAACTACTTATTTTACGTGAGACAAAATGAGGTCATTTTCTATAAAGATATGTTCTGTACAATGAATGATTGTTCGTTTTCTAACATGTATCATGACATCCTTAGTATTATGTGATACCTACAGCCGTTACCCGGTATCGGAGGTTCCCTTGTGGAACTACGCTTTATGCGTTCTGCTACATCACGCTTTATGCTCGTTCAGGTAATCGCTTATTACCGTCTGAGGCCCGCCATGGGGGCTTTCTGCTCGCTCACATCGGATCCGGAGGTTCCCTTGTGGGACTACGCTTATGCGTTACGCTCATACGCTTTATGCATTACGTTCATTATAAAATTGGATGTATCACGTAAATTTAGTTATGACTTATGAACTCATCCATATATGATCCGATCAAGTATATGAATTAGATAAAGCTGAATTATGAATTCGATCTGATCAAGCATGATTTTGATACAATATGAATTGACTTCAAAAATCCGTATGGACTCATTCATTGAAACCTCTTTACTCTGTTTATTATTCACTGGGCTTTCGGCTCGCTTATTATATATATGTAGGTGAGCCTGATAAGACCGGCGAGTTAATGACCCTCTGTTCGTTTTGTTTTGGTCAAGCCACATCGCGCCTCAGGAGGTTCCGCGAAGTCTAACATCAGGCGCTTTTGCACTTCATGCTAGTTGATGGTTGTGTTTTGTAATGTCGGATCTTGGGAGTGTTTGATGTAAATATTTTGTACATATGGGTGTATCTGACTAGCATGATTATGTATATAAATAAGTTTTGAATTTTCTGTCCATGTACGTCATCACAGCTCATTGGACCTTGTTTATTTTACATTACTGCTTCCGCAGCCCCTTAATATTTGCTAATCTGTTTGGAGGCCGTAGGTAATCCACGGATTACTGGCCGGTTACGTCGCTAAACCTAAAGGGGCGGGTTTGGGTCGTGACAATTTCCTTCTTCTTTGTGTAAAGACTGTTGTATTGCTAAGAGTCATCGTTTACCTTTTTCTCTTTCTAATTCCACTGTAAATAAGCCTTTGTCATTAGTTCATAGTGATGTATGGGGTCCATTTACTCATGTTTCTTCTCCATTTAAGTACTATGTTTTGTTTGTGAATGATTTTAGTGGTTGATATAACCGAACCTCCTTCTTGTCAAGCTGCTCTTCTTTTCAAAGACTGGTTTCATGCTATGACAGAGGAGTTCTCTGCTTTGCAGGGACAGCATACCTGGAATTTAGTTCCTCCTTCTTCTTCTCAGCATGTTATTGGCTGCAAATGGGTCTTTCGTATTAAAAAGCATGCTGATGGTTCCATTGCTCGCTTTAAGGCTCGTCTTGTCGCCAAAGGTTATCTTCAAGAGGAAGGTGTTGATTTTCATGATACTTTTAGTCCCGTGGCAAAACAAACCACTGTTCGTATTTTGTTATGTCTTGCTCTTCATTTTCAGTAGCCTATCCGTCAATTGGATGTGTCCAATGCCTTTCTTCATGGCCATTTATCTGAGGATGTCTATATGACTCAACCTCCTGGGTTTGAAGATCCTATTCATCCTTCCTATATTTGCAAGCTTAATAAAGCCCTTTATGGACTCAAACAGGCGCCTCGCGCTTGGTATACTACTTTATCTTCTCATCTTTCTCTTGGTTTTCATAATAGTGCCTCCGATACTTCTTTGTATATTCAACATACTTCCACTTCTCTTACTTTTCTTTTAGTTTATGTTGATGACATTTTGATCACAGGTACTAATTGTTCTCATATTTCCTCTTTGATTTCTCATCTTAATTCTGTGTTTGCTCTCAAAGATCTTGGTCCTATTTCCTACTTTCTTGGCATACAAGTTACTCATACTTCTTCTGGGTTATTTCTTTCTCAACCTAAATATACTCTTGATATTCTTACTAAAGCCGGCATGCTTGACTGCAAACCTTATTCCTCTCCTATGTCTCTGAAACTTTCTACTACTGCTGTTGCTTCTCTTTCCTTTTCTAATCCTTCTCTTTATAGGAGTTTGGTTGGTGCTTTGCAATACCTAACCATTACTCGACCTGATCTTGCTATTTTTGTTAATCATGCCTGTCAATTTATGCATGCTCCAACTAATGGTCACTTTTGTGCTGTTAAGAGGCTTCTTCGGTATCTTAAAGGCACACTTTCTCATGGCTTATCCTTTACTCATGGGTCTTTTGATCTTTAAGTTTTCTCCGATGCTGACTGGGCTGGTGATTCCTCTGATCGTCGGTTTGTTTCTGGGTATTGTGTGTTTCTTGGTCCCAATCTTATTTCTTGGGCTGGCAAGAAACAACCTACAGTTGCTCGCTCTTCCACTGAGGCTGAGTATCGCTCTTTAGCTCAGGCCACAGCTGAAGTATCGTGGCTTAAAATGCTTCTTGTTGATATGCATGTTCCTTTGTCTCCTCTTTACCGTGTGATAATCTCTCGCCATCTCCTTGCTTGAATCTGTTTTCCATGCTCGGACAAAGCATATCGAGGTCGATTATCATTTCATTCGAGAGAAGGTGGCTCAGCAGTTGATTTATCTTCAATACATCTCTTCCTCAGATCAAATTGTTGACATTCTCACTAAGCCTCTCTCTCCTTCCAGATTTCACTATTTGTAATCCAAACCCATGGTCATCCCTTCGCCCATCAGTTTGTAGGGGCATAATAAGGACTTAATTACAGAGCCTATAACAGAGTCCATCAGCAGCTGCAGCGGTAGTTCTAAATCAACAGATCATACTGAGACTCATCCAACAGAGGCTACTGAGAAGTGTCATGTATCTGTTCATCCAGCTGTACAGTTAGTTAGTTAGTATCTGTTTGTCAGCTGTACAGTTAGTTAATTAGTTAGACTAGTTTGTTAGTTTGTTAGAAGGCACATGTATATTTTGTTAAGAATGTATACAGGTTCTGTTATAAATACTGTGTAAGTGTTGAGATTCAATATAATGAAAATATCTCATAGATCTATTATCTTCTTCAGTTAGTTCAATGTTTTTTTTTAAATATTATTTAATCTTTTTATTTACTATTTTAATTTTATTTTTAATATGATTGAAGTTAAATAAACATAAACACTCACAAAGAAAAAAATGTGATTGTAATTTGTTCAATGGCTCTTTTCTTTAATATGATTGTAATAATTTGTATATTAAAAAAAATTTAAAACAAATATAAACATCTATATCTATATCTATCTATTTATTTATATGTATCTCTAACTCACAAGTTTTGTGGGAGTTCCAATATTTAAATCTTAATTTCTTAATTTTTTTGATTTTTTTTGAAAAAAAAAAACTTAGCACTTATTAAATTCTTCCAAGTCTTTTTAACTTCTCCAATTCACACATTCTTTTTAACTTTTCACATACCTATTGCAAACAATGAGTCTCCTTTTTGTTTTCTCCTGCTTGACTTCTCACTTCTACACTTTCAACTTCAACCTAAACGCATAAGCAGTAAGCCTTCTTTTTGTTTTCTCCTTGTTGACTTTTCATTTTGTTTATTGTTTTAATATTGTAGTTAGATAGCGCATAAAAATATTTGTGATTTATCTAGCGAATAAAATATTATAATTTGATTTTTTAATATGATTGAAATTAGATAAATATAAACCCTCACAAATCTATACTATATATTAAGCAAAAGGGGGTTTTTAACCCCCAAGGCCTATGGGAGCTCCAATATGCCAATCCTAATTTTCTAATTTTTTGTTTTTTTTTCAAAAAAAAATTAATCTCAGCATTTATTAACTTCTCTCAACCCACAAAATTTTTTGACTTCTCTCATAATTATTGCAGTACCTTTTCCAAAACAAATAATTTGTATGTTAAAAAAAATTTAAAACAAATATAAACATCTATATCTATATCTATCTATTTATTTATATGTATCTCTAACCCACAAGTTTTGTGGGAGTTCCAATATTTAAATCTTAATTTCTTAATTTTTTTGAAAAAAAAAAAACTTAGCACTTATTAAATTCTTCCAAGTCTTTTTAACTTCTCCAATTCACACACTCTTTTTAACTTTTCACATACCTATTGCAAACAATGAGTCTCCTTTTTGTTTTCTCTTGCTTGACTTCCCACTTCTACACTTTCAACTTCAGTGACCACGTATGTAAACAGTAAGCCTTCTTTTTGTTTTCTCCTTCTTGACTTTTCATTTTGTTTATTGTTTTAATATTGTAGTTAGATAGCGCATAAAAATATTTGTGATTTATCTAGCGAATAAAATATTATAATTTGATTTTTTAATATGATTGAAATTAGACAAATATAAACCCTCACAAAGAGAAAAATGTGATTATAATTAGTTGAATTATTCTTTTTTTTTTAATGTGATTGTAGTTAGTTTAATAGTTCTTTTTTTTTCATTTATTTATTTTATTATGGGAAAAATGTGATGTGATTGTAGTTTGTTCAATGGCTCTTTTTTTTAATATGATTGTTGTAGTTAGTTCAATGGTTTTTTTTAATATTATTTAATCTTTTTATTTACTATTTTAATTTTATTTTTAATATGATTGAAGTTAAATAAACATAAACACTCACAAAGAAAAAAAATATGATTGTAATGTAATGTGATTGTAATTTGTTCAATGGCTCTTTTCTTTAATATGATTGTTGTAGTTAGTTTAATTGTTTTTTTTTTTAATGTTATTTAATTTTTTTATTTACTATTTTAATTTTATTTTTAATATGATTGAAGTTAGATAAACATAAACACTCACAAAAAAAAAAAATGTGGTTGTAATTAGTTCAATGATTCTTTTTTTTTAATGTGATTGTAGTTAGTCAATGGTTCTTTTATTTATTTATTTTATTATGGGGAAAATGTGATGTGATTGTAGTTTGTTCAATGGTTTTTTTTTTTAATGTGATTTAATCTTTTATTTACTATTTTAATGGCCTGTGGAAGCTCCAATATGCCAATCCTAATTTTCTAATTTTTGTTTTTTTAAAAAAAATTAACCTCAAAGATTTATTAACTTCTCTCAACCCACAAAATTTTTGACTTCTTTCATAATTATTGCAAGACTTTTCCAAAACAAATAATTTGTATATTAAAAAAAATTTAAAACAAATATAAACATCTATATCTATATCTATCTATTTATTTATATGTATCTCTAACCCACAAGTTTTGTGGGAGTTTCAATATTTAAATCTTAATTTCTTAATTTTTTGATTTTTTGAAAAAAACAACTTAGCACTTATTAAATTCTTCCAAGTCTTTTTAACTTCTCCAATTCACACACTCTTTTTAACTTTTCACATACCTATTGCAAACAATGAGTCTCCTTTTTGTTTTCTTCTGCTTGACTTCTCACTTCTACATTTTCAACTTCAGTGACCACGTATGCAAACAGTAAGCCTTCTTTTTGTTTTCTCCTTCTTGACTTTTCATTTTGTTTATTGTTTTAATATTGTAGTTAGATAGCGCATAAAAATATTTGTGATTTATCTAGCGAATAAAATATTATAATTTGATTTTTTAATATATGATTGAAATTAGATAAATATAAACCCTCACAAAGAGAAAAATGTGATTATAATTAGTTGAATTATTCTTTTTTTTTTTTTTAATGTGATTGTAGTTAGTTTAATAGTTCTTTTTTTTCATTTATTTATTTTATTATGGGAAAAATGTGATGTGATTGTAGTTTGTTCAATGGCTCTTTTTTTTAATATGATTGTTGTAGTTAGTTCAATGATTTTTTTTAATATTATTTAATCTTTTTATTTACTATTTTAATTTTATTTTTAATATGATTGAAGTTAAATAAACATAAACACTCACAATGAAAAAAATATGATTGTAATGTAATGTGATTGTAATTTGTTCAATGGCTCTTTTCTTTAATATGATTATTGTAGTTAGTTCAATAGTTTTTTTTTTAATGTTATTTAATTTTTTTATTTACTATTTTAATTTTATTTTTAATATGATTGAAGTTAGATAAATATAAACACTCACAAAAAAAAATGTGATTGTAATTAGTTCAGTGGTTCTTTTTTTTAATGTGATTGTAGTTAGTCAATGGTTCTTTTATTTATTTATTTATTTATTTTATTATGGGAAAAATGTGATGTGATTGTAGTTTGTTCAATGGTTTTTTTTTTTAATGTGATTTAATCTTTTATTTACTATTTTAATGGTTTTTCTTTACAATTATTTATGAAAAAAATATGATTGTAGTTAGATAGCATAAAAATATTTGTGATTTGATTTGATTTTTTTTTATTTGATTTTTAAAGTACCAATTATTGATAATGATTAAATTGTATTTTGAAAACAAAATTATAATTGATTTTTTTAACTCACTGTGTTTTTTGAAAAAAAAATTATTGTGTTTTTTTAACTATCAATTCACTTAATTTGTGATTTGATTTTTAACTCATTGTGTTTTTTGAAAAATAAAATGGATTGTACTCATTAGGGTCAAATAATGTACCAATTATTGATGATAATTAGATTGTATTTTGACCCCAAAAAAATTTGTAATTGATCTTTTTAACTCACAATGTTTTTTGAAAAATAAATTATTGTGTTTTTTTAATTATTGATGATGATTAGATAGTATTAAAAAAAATTATGATTTGTATGATTAAAGTTATCTCATTTTGTTTATAATTTTATTTTTTAATATCATTGAAATTAGATAAACATAAACACTTACAAAAAGAAAAATGTGATTGTAGTTTGTTCAATGGTTCTAAATAATCTTTTTTATTTACTCTTTTAATGGTTATTTTTTTCAATTATTTTTTTTATTAAGAGAAAAATGTCATTATAGTTAGATAGCATTAAAAAAATTGTAATTTGTATGATTGAAGTTATCTTTTTTTGTTTATAATTTGATTTTTTTTAATATGATTGAAGTTAACTCACAAAAAGAAAAATATGATTGTAGTTTGTTCAATGGCTCTAAATAATCTCAATTTGAATTTTCTAAATTTTTTATTAAAAAAACAAAACATAGCATTTATTGATTTGGTCAAAATTCCCTGATCAGCATTTAAAATCCCCTCATACAAATAATTATAGATACAATCTGTGTGTAGTTACTGCAATACCTTTTTCAATTTCTCTCATACACTATGATTAGTGATAAGATTGTTAAATTATTTTTATAAAAAATCTTAAAAAAACATAATTTCTATATTAAAAGAAAATCTAAAACAAATATAAATATCTATAATTATCCTGTGCATAGCACGGGTGATAGACTAGTCTATACTATATATTAAGTAAAAGGGGGTTTTAACTCCCAAGGCCTGTAGAAGCTCCAATATGTCAATCCTAATTTTCTAATTTTTTATTTTTATTTTTTTTAAAAAAAATTGACTTGGTGATTGGTTCAAAGATTACAACTACACTATTGGGGAAGCACGACTGACTAGAATAAAGCCATAACTGAGAGAGAGAAGCTATATGCCTATGTGGTGTGTATATGTGTGATAATAAAAAAGGCATTTGCCTTTGGGGCTACCTTCTCGGTCAAACCTCAGGTATTTACACGCCATTACTCTTTGCATCCCCAAGAGACCCATGTAATTATTATGTAAATGGCTCTTAATTTTTTTGTTTTGTTTTTTGAAAAAAAAATAAATAAACACTTATTAAATTCTTTCAAACTCCTCGGTCAAACCCCGAGTATTTACACGCCATTACTTTTTGCATCCCAATCAAATTTTAACATTTTTATTTAAAAAAAAAAACTCAGCATTTATTGATTTGGTCAAAATCCCCTGATTAGCATTTGTTAACTTTTTTTCAATTCACATATCTTTCCATATGCCTGCAATTATTGATTTGGTCAAAATTCCCTGATCAGCATTTAAAATCTCCTTATACAAATAATTATAGATGCAATTCGTATATGGTTACTGCAATACCCTTTTCAACTTCTCCCATACACTATGGTTAGTGATAAGAAAAAAATCTTAAAAATATAATTTATATATTAAAAAAATATATAACAAATATAAATATCTATAATTATCCCGTGCATAGCACGAGTGATAGGCTAGTACTATATATTAAGCAAAAGGAGGTTTTTAACCCCAAGACCTGTGGGAGCTCCAATCTCCTAATCCTAATTTTCTAATTTTTTTGATTTAAAAAAAAAAAACCTCAGCATTTATTGACTTCTCCCAACCCAACCTCAGCATTTATTGACTTTTTGTAACCCACAATTCCTTTTGACTTCTCCCATAATTATTGCAACATCCTTTTCAATTTCTCCCATAAACTATGGTTACACACAAAAATAAAAAATAAAAAAGATAAGAATTTAACTATAGATCTCAAAAAGATATAACATCTAAATTTGAATTATGATTTAATAATATAATTATGCATTTTCTTATGTGTATCTATCAAAATTTTAAATCACTTAATGGGACAAATTAATCAAATTTTCAAAATTATTGATTTTTAATTTACAAAATAGATTAAAAAAACTATTGATTGATTTATTTATTTAATAACAAAAATATTTCATAATCTCTCTCTCTCCTAATCTCTCTCACAAATTTTCAAAAAAAAAATATTAAAATTTGCATTCATTTTCTCTTCCCGAAAAAATCAGATAGAAGCTCCAATCTCCTAATCCTAATTTTCTAATTTTTTGCTTTAAAAAAAAAAAAACTTCAGCATTTATTGACTTCTCCCAACCCAACCTCAGCATTTATTGACTTTTCCCAACCCACAATCCCTTTTGACTTCTCTCATAATTATTTCAACACACTTTTCAATTTCTCCCATACACTATAGTTAATTTTTTGATTTAAAAAAAAAAAAAACCTCAGCATTTATTGACTTCTCCCAACCCAACCTCAGCATTTATTAACTTTTCCCAACCCACAATCCCTTTTGACTTCTCCCATAATTATTGCAACATCCTTTTCAATTTCTCCCATAAACTATGGTTACACACAAAAATAAAAAATAAAAAAGATAAGAATTTATCTGTAGATCTCAAAAAGATATAACATCTAAATTTGAATTGTGATTTAATAATATAATTATATATATTTTTTTATGTATATCTATCAAAATTTTAAATTACTGAATGGGACAAATTAATCAATTTTTCAAAATTATTGATTTTTAATTTACAAAATAGATTAAAAAAAACTATTGACTGATTTATTTATTTAATAACAAAAATATTTCATAATCTCTCCTTCCTAATCTCTCTCACAAATTTTCTCTTCCCCAAAAAATTAGATAATATTTTCTATTAAAGTTGTAGATATCTACCTATATTTTATATATTATATTATAACATAACAAAAAACACTAAAAAACTAAAAAAAAAACTTTAAAGTTTATCTAAATAAACTTTAAATCAATAAAACTCACATATCTAACTCACATCATAACTTACCTAAATAATAATAATTAAAAACAAATGGAAACCACAGATAAATTAAATTTAAAAAAAAAAAAAGATACCCACAACTCTATCTTAAATAAATTGAAAAAAAAAATACCCGAATAGAAACCACACAAAAATAAAAATAAAAATAAAAAGATATATATATCTATCTATCTGTATCTATCTATACTATATATTAAGCAAAAGAGGGTTTTTAACCCCCAAGGCCTATGGAAGCTTCCATATCCCAATATGAATTTTTAAAATTTTTTATTTAAAAAGAAATAAAAACTCAGCATTTAATGATTTGGTGAAAATCCTCTGATTAGCATTTATTAACTTTTTTCAATCTACATATATTTTCACATGCCTGCAATTATTGATTTGATCAAAATTCCCTGATCAGCATTTAAAATCTCCTTATACAAATAATTATAGATACAATACACTATGGTTAGTGATAAGAAAAAAATCTTAAAAAACATAATTTATATATTAAAAAAAATCTAAAACAAATATAAATATCTATAATTATCCCGTGCATAGCACAGGTGATAGACTAGTATTATTTACTCAAAAACAAAAACAAAGTAATGGCAACATAAGAATCAGAGCATATATATATATATATATATATATGGATTGGTTTGAGAAATTGATTAAAAATTAATTTAAAATTTTTTTTTTGAAAAAATATATAAAAAATAAAAAAATAATATGATTCAAAATAAATTAAAAATTAAAAAAAAAAAAAAACTTTTAACAACCTTTCTAGAATAACTTCTATGTTATCCTAGAAGGTGAGATGACTGCCAAGAGAACATAGACGAAGATTGACTATTAAGCATTTATTTTTGCTACCCTTTGATGTAATTTGATAATCAAGTTAAGTGCAGAGTAAAATTTGCGTGTGGCCCAAAAGTCTATAGTCATATTATTTCAATAGTCTGTAGTCACATTTTAGAGTGTGATAAATACAATTGGAGGTTCAAATTAATGAATTAGTGGCCAACTCTTCAGTTGTCTAATTATATTAATATATTAACATTATCTTTGACCAAAAAAAAAAAAAAGTTAAATGCAAAGTATGTAGGCATGAAAAACTTAGAAATGATAAATTATTATTCCAGCTCAGCTGTTGTCCAAAACTTGATTGACTTTTCTTTTGTCTGTTTTCAGTATTTGAGCCTATTGGCAACAATATTACACTAACAAAAATATTTCATTATATTATATTATATTATTACACAAGAAAATGATATTTGTCGCCTATTCATTTACTTTTTTTTTTTATACTTTTTATAAAATTTATCGCATTATAAATTAAAATGGTACATATTGTGGGACATGAGAAGCCACATACGAGAGTGAAATTCAATAAACTTCTCCTAATCATATATAACATCCCTCTATTGTATACTCCAAAAAATTTTCAACCATTACTATATTTTTAGTCTTCACCAAACATTCCATTCTTGACCCCAAATTGGAATTGTAAGCGTGGGTTTCATAGGCATAATAAGAAGCCAGCCATAGGATTCTTTATAGGCCTATAAAGAATCAACTACACAACAAACTAAACCTTAGGTCATCCCTGTGAGTGAGACAAACCATTTTCCATTGAAATGGAGGGTGTCAAAACCAAGCCCCTTCTTCACACACTTAGGTTCTCCCCTCTCATTGCCCCAAACCATTTTCCATTGAAATGGAGGGTGTCAAAACCAAGCCCCTTCTTCACACACTTAGGTTCTCCCCTCTCATTGCCCCAAACCGTGTTTTTGCCGTAGTTTACACGTGTGCCATTTTGGCTCTCCTCTATCACCATGCAATCACTGTCTTCCACTCCACCACCTTACTCTCCTTCTCCATCTCCATCACCTTATTAATCTCCGATGTAATTCTAGGGTTCATGTGGGCTACCACGCAGTCCTTTCGCATGAATCCAGTCCATCGCCAAGTTTTCCTGGAAAATCTTGAGAAAATCATTAAAGAAAATGATTTTCAAGCTTTGGACATATTTATATGCACTGCAGATCCGTATAAAGAGCCACCGATGAGTGTCGAACACGGCCTTATCGGTCATGGCTTATGATTACCGAGAAGCTTTTGGTCTATGTATCGGACGATGGAGGCTCTGCCATGACTCTCTTTGCTTTCATGGAAGTCGCAGTTTGGAAGCCACCGTTACCCTTTTGCGGGAGGAACAAGTTAGTAGAGATGCCCGATGCGTATTTTAGATCAAACCATCATCAGAGCTCTGAGGTTGAGCAAATTAAGGTAATTAGTACTAATAATATTAGTTGATTTAATTTTTCAATGTTTCTATAGCATCTCAATCTTGTTTGATAAGCACATGGTCAAAATTCAAAATCAACGGCTTAAAATATCAGGGTCATATAAATTTTTGAAATTTGCTAAATCATTTTTTAATTTCAAACTAAGATTTATTGATATTGGTCTTAAAAATTAGAGAAATTTAGGTGTAAATCCTAATAGGTAGATTTATTATCCAATAGGTCCTATGATAATTAATGATATTTTTCATCAAATATTATTAAAAAGTCACTAATTTTAATTTTCATCAATAGTTTGAAAATTGTTACAAAAAATATTACTAATTATAAGTTTTAGCTACAATTTAAAAAATCGTCACAAAAAACGCGCACTAATTTTCAACTTTTAACGGCAATTTAAAAAATTTGTCATAGAAAAATGTCACTAATTGTAAGTTTTAGTGACAATTTATAAAAATTGTGACAAAAAAATCACTAATTATCAATTTTTAGCGATATGCAAAAAGTCGTCACAAAAATTGTTTTAGTGAGGATTTTTGTAAGACTTATTTTCAATAGTACTTGTTAGAAATTAAGTCCAATAATTAAGACTTATTGATAATTTACCTTAAAAGTATCAATTATAAAATAAAATATCCATTGCTCTGTTTCATAAATATATTTTTTATGTCATGAGAGTTATATAACTACAAATATTTTTTTAATTCTTTTTAAAAATGACACTATTGTATTATTTTGAATTAATTATATATATGAAATTTATTTGTGGGTTGAGTCATTTTTCTTTTTGTTTGATATATTTTTATTGAAATCTAGTCTTAAATGCCAACTTGGTGGGGCAACCCATAAAGTCACTTTGTAAGATTGTATGTTTGATGCGAATTTGTTACTTCACTTTGCTTTCGTTTGGAATAGAGGTCTGTTTTTTATTTTTTAATTATTTTAAGTTCAAAAATTTCATTTGAAATAAATTTTTTTTATTTTTTTTAAAATTTTTATAAGAGAAAAAATAAAATAATTATAGATTAGATATGATATTTTGTCTTATTTAATTTAAATAACTAATTTTATCCTATATAACTATTTTAGTCATCATTCAAAAAAAAAAATTTATTTTAGTCCAAAGTTGCTTCTTAAACATTGCCTTTTTATTTTTAATTATAATTTTGAAACAGTTTGGTACACCTTGCCTATAATTCCTATAATGGAGGAGAGAGAGAGAGAGAGAGAGAGAGAGAGAGAGAGAGAGAGAAATATATTAACTATTTATAGCTGATGACAAAATAAAGATAAAAGGGGGTTTTCATGTTCCAATAAATATATTATTTTAGATAATAAAAAATATAATCATAAAAAATATATTTTTATGACCAATGAGTGAGGAGCTAATTTTCTGTTACATAGGGAGTGAGAAACCGACAAAATCCAGAAATGAAAGTTTATAAAAATCAAAACCACCGACAAAATCCAGAAATGAAAGTTTATAAAAATCAAAACCACATGGTTCGTTGCTCTCTTTCCAATGAGCCATATATTATTTACTCAAGAACAAAAACAAAGTAATGGCAACAAAAGAATCAGAGCATATATATATATAGATTGTTTTGAGAAATTAGTTAAAAATTAATTTTTTAATTTTTTTTTTAAAATGTATAAAATATAAAAAAATAATGTGATTCAAAATAAATTAAAAACTTAAAAATAACTTTTAACTATTTTTTCAGAATAGTCTATATATCATCTTAGAAGGTGGGATGACTGCCAAGAGAACATAGATGAAAATTGACCATTAAGCATTTATTTTTGCTACCCTTTGATATAATTTGATAATCAAGTTAAGTGCAGAGTAAAATTTGCATGTGGCCCAATAGTCTGTAGTTATATTATTTCAATAGTCTGTAGTCACATTTTATAGTATGATAAATATAAGATGCAAAGTATGTAGGCATGAAAAACTTAGAGATGATAAATTATTATATCAGCTCAGCTGCTCTCCCAAACTTGATTGACTTTTCTTTTGTCTGTTTTCAGCATTTGAGCCGATTGGCAACAATATTACACTAACAAAAATATTTCATTATATTATATTATATTATATTATTACACAAGAAAATGATATTTGTCGCCTATTCATTTACTTTTTCTTTATACTTTCAATAAAATTTATCGCATTATAAATTAAAATGGTACATATTGTGGGACATGAGAAGCCACATAAGAGAGTGAAATTCAATAAACTTCTCCTAATCATATATAACATCCCTCTATTGTATACTCTAAAAAATTTTCAACCATTACTATATTGACAGCTTGGCATCAAAGGGATAGGAGAGTGGGTGATGAGATCAAACAATTTTACGACTTTATATTACCTCTACTCACTAAGAAAATAAACAAAAGAGACCAAACAGATTTCAATAAAGACACATAAAAATTCACAAGAATGGTCTCAAAATAAGTTAAATCGTAGATTAACTTTTGTTCCACCAATTATATAGTCTGGAAAAAAAAAATTACATGTCAGCAGATTTTTTGTCTTTTATGTCACCGAATTGCATGACAATATCTTATTTGTCTTCATTATTATTATTATTATTATTATTATTATTATTTTTATAATGATTGTACCAATTAAAAGAAACCAAATAGACATTAATAATTATATATATATAATGAAAAAAAGAAAAGAAAAAAGGATAACAGGTAGCGTTTTTTATAGCAGCAACACTACAAATTCAGAAATTATATCCAAAGCAACAATATGTGAGTACCATAATACACATTTTCAGTCTTCACCAAACATGCCATTCTTGACCCCAAATTGGGATTGTAAGCCTGTGGGTTTCATAGGCATAATAAGAAGCCAGCTATAGGATTCTTTATAGGCTTATAAAGAATCAACCACACAACAAACTAAACCTTAGGTCATCCCTGTGAGTGAGACAAACCATTTTCCATTGAAATGGAGGGTGTCAAAACCAAGTCCCTTCTTCACACACTTAGGTTCTCCCCTCTCATTGCCCCAAACCGTGTTTTTGCCGTAGTTTACACGTGTGCCATTTTGGCTCTCCTCTATCACCATGCAATCACTATCTTCCACTCCACCACCTTACTCTCCTTCTCCATCTCCGTCACCTTATTAATCTCCGATGTAATTCTAGGGTTCATGTGGGCTACCACGCAGTCCTTTCGCATGAATCCAGTCCATCGCCAAGTTTTCCCGGAAAATCTTGAGAAAATCATTAAAGAAAATGATTTTCAAGCTTTGGACATATTTATATGCACTGCAGATCCGTATAAAGAGCCACCGATGAGTGTCGTGAACACGGCCTTATCGGTCATGGCTTATGATTACCCGACTGAGAAGCTTTCGGTCTATGTATCGGACGATGGAGGCTCTGCCATGACTCTCTTTGCTTTCATGGAAGCTGCAAAGTTTGGAAGCCACTGGTTACCCTTTTGCAGGAGGAACAAGTTAGTAGAGAGATGCCCCGATGCGTATTTTAGATCAAACCATCATCAGAGCTCTGAGGTTGAGCAAATTAAGGTAATTAGTACTAATAATATTAGTTGATTTAATTTTTCAATGTTTCTATAGCATCTCAATCTTGTTTGATAAGCACATGGTCAAAATTCAAAATCAACGGCTTAAAATATCAGGGTCATATAAATTTTTGAAATTTGCTAAATCATTTTTTAATTTCAAACTAAGATTTATTGATATTGGTCTTAAAAAATTAGAGAAATTTAGGTGTAAATCCTAATAGGTAGATTTATTATCCAATAGGTCCTATGATAATTAATGATATTTTACATCAAATATTTATAATAAAGACACTAATTTTTTATTTTCATCAATAGTTAGAAAATTGTTACAACATATATTACTTATTATAAGTTTTAGCTACAATTTAAAAAAAGCGGCACAAAAAACCTTACTAATTTTCAACTTTTAACGGCAATTTAAAAAATTTGTCATAGAAAAATGTCACTAATTGTAAGTTTTAGTGACAATTTATAAAAATTGTGACAAAAAAATCACTAATTATCAATTTTTAGCGATATGCAAAAAGTCGTGACAAAATTGTTTTAGTGAGGATTTTTGTAAGACTTATTTTCAATAGTACTTGTTAGAAATTAAGTCCAATAATTAAGACTTATTGATAATTTACCTTAAAAGTATCAATTATAAAATAAAATATCCATTGCTCTGTTTCATAAATATATTTTTTATGTCATGAGAGTTATATAACTACAAATATTTTTTTAATTCTTTTTAAAATGACACTATTGTATTATTTTGAATTAATTATATATATGAAATTTATTTGTCGGTTGAGTCATTTTTCTTTTTGTTTGATATATTTTTATTGAAATCTAGTCTTAAATGCCAACTTGGTGGGGGCAACCCATAAAGTCACTTTGTAAGATTGTATGTTTGATGCGAATTTGTTACTTCACTTTGCTTTCGTTTGGAATAGAGGTCGGTTTTTTATTTTTTAATTATTTTAAGTTAAAAAATTTCATTTGAAATAAATTTTTTTGTTTTTTTTAAAATTTTTATAAGAGAAAAAATGAAATAATTATAGATTAGATATGATATTTTGTCTTATTTAATTAAAATAACTAATTTTTATCTTATATAACTATTTTAGTCATCATTCAAAATTTTTTTTTTATTTTAGTCCAAAGTTGCTTCTTAAACATTGCCTTTTTATTTTTAATTATAATTTTGAAACAGTTTGGTACACCTTGCCTATAATTCCTATAATGGAGGAGAGAGAGAGAGAGAAATATATTAACTATTTATAGCTGATGACAAAATAAAGATAAAAGGGGGTTTTCATGTTCCAATAAATATATTATTTTAGATAATAAAAAATATATTTTTATGACCAATGAGTGAGGAGCTAATTTTCTGTTACATAGGGAGTGAGAAACCGACAAAATCCAGAAATGAAAGTTTATAAAAATCAAAACCACCGACAAAATCCAGAAATGAAAGTTTATAAAAATCAAAACCACATGGTTTGTTGCTCTCTTTCCAATGAGCCATGTATTATTTACTCAAGAACAAAAACAAAGTAATGGCAACATAAGAATCAGAGCATATATATATAGATTGTTTTGAGAAATTAGTTAAAAATTAATTTTTTAATTTTTTTTAAAAAAAATGTATAAAAAATAAAAAATAATGTGATTCAAAATAAATTAAAAACTTAAAAATAATTTTTAACTATCTTTTCAGAATAGTCTATATATCATCTTAGAAGGTGGGATGACTGCCAAGAGAACATAGATGAAGATTGACCATTAAGCATTTATTTTTGCTACCCTTTGATATAATTTGATAATCAAGTTAAGTGCAGAGTAAAATTTGCATGTGGCCCAATAGTCTGTAGTTATATTATTTCAATAGTCTGTAGTCACATTTTATAGTATGATAAATATAAGATGCAAAGTATGTAGGCATGAAAAACTTAGACATGATAAATTATTATATCAGCTCAGCTGCTCTCCCAAACTTGATTGACTTTTCTTTTGTCTGTTTTCAGCATTTGAGCCTATTGGCAACAATATTACACTAATAAAAATATTTCATTATATTATATTATATTATATTATTACACAAGAAAATGATATTTGTCGCCTATTCATTTACTTTTTCTTTATACTTTTCATAAAATTTATCGCATTATAAATTAAAATGGTACATATTGTGGGACATGAGAAGCCACATAAGAGAGTGAAATTCAATAAACTTCTCCTAATCATATATAACATCCCTCTGTTGTATACTCTAAAAAATTTTCAACCATTACTATATTGACAGCTTGGCATCAAAGGAATAGGAGAGTGGGCGATGAGATCAAACAATTTTACGACTTTATATTACCTCTAATCACTAAGAAAATAAACAAAAGAGACCAAAACAGATTTCAATAAAGACACATAAAAATTCACAAGAATGGTCTCAAAATAAGTTAAATCGTAGATTAACTTTTGTTCCACCAATTATATAGTCTGGAAAAAAAAAAGTTACATGTCATCAGATTTTTTGTCTTTTATATCACCGGATTGCATGACAATATCTTATTTGTCTCCATTATTATTTTTTTTATAATGATTGTACCAATTAAAAAGAAACCAAATAGACATTAAAAATTATATATATAAAATGAAAAAAAAAAAAAAAAAAAAGGATAACAGGTAGCGTTTTTTATAGCAGCAACACTACAAATTCAGAAATTATATCCAAAGCAACAATATGTGAGTCCCATAATACACATTTTCAGTCTTCACCAAACATGCCATTCTTGACCCCAAATTGGGATTGTAAGCCTGGGTTTCATAGGCATAATAAGAAGCCAGCTATAGGATTCTTTAGTTACTAATTTGTTAATAATTTTAGTCATTGAGCTTCTGTCAAAGGAAATCATTAATAGAGATGGAAAATTATATTCATGTATAAAATTCATACAAAAAAAACTTGATAAGAATGATATTATAAATGAATTCATCTTTAATGATGTTTTATTTTAAAGTGAAATTCATTTTCAATAATTCTATGAACCCCACTTTTTTTTTTTTTTTTTTTTTTTCACAATATAGCAATTAATATGTTAGTAATTAGATTACAACACCGGTCAACGCCTCTTCATATATTTCAACTTGAAACCTCACTCATCTTGGTAGCTAATTGCTCTCTCCACGACCTTTTGGGCAATTGTCCTATCAAAAAAATTCCTAATTTATCCCGAATGAGAGTATGTGATTGAAATTGAATTTGTGTAGTGTGATGTTCATTCATAGAATAAATTTGAAACAAAAGATAATAATTTTGAATAATTTCTACGTAATTAAGTATGAATTTGTAGTATTATTATTTTATTTTAGGCAATGACAATTTGTCGTTTAGTCTCATAGTACTAATGTTCTATTTTTTTTTTTTGATAAATTACACTTTATCCCTTTATGTTTTACTTATTTTCTTACCTTAACCATTAAAGTTTTTGTCTCACTTTAGCTATTCACGTTTTAAGTTTTTTCAATCTAATTCTAAAGCCAAATTCTATTTAAAATTAGATTTAAAAAAAACATACCATGTTAACTTCTATGTCGTATAAAAAATATATTATTATATTTAGATGGCTGTTACGTGATGTAAAAAATATATTATTATATTCAGATTTAAGTTTGGGTGAAGTGTAGGATAAATATAATATATTTTACATCATGTGGTTTCTAATTTGACATATTCTATCTAATTTTAAATAAAAAACAGTTTTAAAAGTAAATTAAAAAAATTTAAAACATAAATAATTAAAGTAAGAAAAAAAAAAGAGCTAAAATACAAAATACAGGAATCAAAGTCTAATTTAATTTAAAATTTTTAATTTATTAAAATAAAATAGAATTAAATGAAATAATTAATTTTTAATTAATCTTTTGTAATAATAACTGATAATTCAATTTATAATATATTTTTTATTATTTCTTTAATCAGGGGTTGTTTGGGATGTCCTAAATAAGTGTACTTTTTGACTTTTTGGACTAAAAAATTGAGGAAAAAAATATGATTGTTTAGGTTAACTTTTTAACTTTTTATGAAAAAATGTGTATTAAAAAATTATATAAATTAGTGTGTAAGTAAAAATTAAAATTAAAAATTATGCAGTTGTACTTTTTAATTTTTGATAAATAATGATAATTTTTTAATTTTTTTAATAACTTTTTAACTTTTTATCCACTGCCAAACTTGTCCTCAATAGACAAAGATTTGAAAACGTTTGATGTGTGACGGTTGTGTTGATCATCAACCAACCATAGATTCAACGATGGCGGCTGGAAAAATTATTGATTAATCCTAATCATGTCCTTAATCAATCATAACCATTCATCTTCTTTCATATTTTTCACTTATTAATAACTCTTTGATGATATGAAACTTTTCAACATGGCTTTTTAACCAGTAATTCTATAAATTTATATTTAATTATTTAAAAATTTAATAAAATTATTATTTATAATTTAAATTTATCTTATGCATAAATTTTATAATATAAAAAATTAATATCAACCACACATTTTCATTAAATTTATAATGGTTAAGGTGGAGTTTTTAAACTTAGTGGTGTTTTGAGAAGTTGGTAAAAATTAATTTTTTAACTTTTTTAATCTATTTTATCCTTTTATACATAAAAAATATAAGAGGTAATATGACTCAAAATAAATTAAAAATTAAAAGTGCACTTTTTGTCTTTTTACGAAAAGATATACAGAAAAGTAGAGAGGTGATGTGATGAAAAAAAGATAAAAAGATAAAAAGATGGATTATATAAGTTATGCCAAACAAGGCCTAATTTTTTTTTTTTTTTTTTCTTCTCAAAACGCCCCTCATTCTTGACTAACCGTTTGTTATTCTTATCAATACATACTCTGACCCAGAAGACACTGCAAAACTTTACGAATGCCAAGCGGCCACATGCCATTTTGTCCTTATTAGTATTACATGTTTGGTTTGAGTTTTTTAGATTAAATTTTTTAAAAATTAAATTTTTTTGATTTTCATATTTTTTTTGTTTTTAGTGAATATTTTTAAATTTTTAAATATTTTTCTTATTTTTTTAGATGCACCTTACTTAAATGTATCTAAAAAGTAAAAAAATTGTAAAAAAATATTTTAAAAAATACATAAAAATACAAATTTTTTTTATATTTTTATGTATTTTTTAATTTTTTTAAAAATTTTTTCACAAATTTTTTACTTTGTGAACAATTTTTTTAAAATACTTTTTAAAATATACTGACATTTGTGAACAAAACCTTTTAAAATATTAAAAAAATTCAATAAAAACAAAAAAAATATATAAAAAACAAGAAAGTAGAATTTTTTAAAAAGTATTTTTTGAAAAACCTAATCAAACAAGCTTCTATTAAGACTTATTTTTGTTAACAATTTATCTACGACTCCACACTTCTATTAAGACTTATTTTTGTTAAAAGTGAGTATTTTGTTTTTTTAATTTTTTTGAATTATTTGTTTTTTTATTTTTTTACACATTTTTAAAAAAAATTAAAAAATTAATTTTTAACCTACTTCTCAAAATAGATCTAATTATTGTTTTCTATGAATTTATTACTTACCAAAATTTAAAATAGTTAAACATTTTTTATAATAATTTTTTTAAATAGCTAAAATAAATTAAAATTTTTGAAATTAATAAAGATCAACGTATAGAATACAACAGAATAAAAGTTTGGTGAGGAATTTGTATCATTTCAAAAGGATTATATTCTAATTAAATTGACACACAGAATAGTCAACCAATGTATTTTCCATGTTATTTGTGTAGCAACATTGTGGCGTGAGTTATGAGGTATCTGGTTTAAGAAGTTTGATATTTTTTATGATAATTTTGAATTTTAATATTATATATATTTTTTATTATACTCATTTTGATATAAAAATTATAATTATTTTAAATTATAAATAGATTGCTGGGAATGATAAAAAAAAAAAAAAAAAAAAGGTGAATTGTTTCGGTTGAAATTCTTGTAATGTGTTTATAGAACAGGGAATGACCGAGTGTTGGGAGTGTTTGGAAAGTTTATTTATTAGCTAAAAAGGTCATTTACTCTTTCAATTTTTTTGGTTTTAGTGATTTTTTTTTTTTTTTAAATTATATCAAAATTTTTACTTTTTCAGCTTGTCTTATATAGACGAATCTAAATGGCCAAAAATAAATAAATAAATAAAAGCCAAAATATGCTTAAAAACTCTACTTTTTTTGCTTTTTTTCTTTTTTGTCTTTTCTGGAAATTTAAAAAAAATAAAATTTTTAATTTCTCTCATTGAACAGAATTTAGAAACTCAATTTTTCTTTAAAAGAAAAAAAACTCAATACAAGAGAACATATAATTAAAAAAATAACTTGTCGGTAGCTTTTTGTATTGTCTATCATTGTTTATATATATATATATATATGTTATTCGGTGATGATAGAAAAACTTTGGGATTTTAAACCCAGCTTTAGTGATGTGGAAAATAAAAAAATTAAAAAGAAAGAAAAAAAGTCCAATAATAATAGAGGATTCTAATTTTCAAGTTTTAAATGTGACAAAAGAGATAAAAAAAAAAAAAAAAAAAACAAAGAAACAAAAACAAAAACAAAGAAACAAAAACAAAAACAAAAACATAGGCACACAAATCATATCACATCACATGTGAGCCTCACATCTTACCACATCACTATAGTTCTTTTTAAAACTCTCGATCTTTATTCAAGAAGGCTAAAACATACCCACTACCCCTAGAGCTCCATATTAGAGTTTTAAAACATTTTTGATATGTTATTTTTGTTGTCAAATAAAGATTGAGAACTCTAATTTTGGAACTCTAAAAAGAGTTCTAGTGATGTAATAAGAAATGGAGCCCACATATGATGTGATGTGTATACTTATGTTTTGTTTTTGTTTCAAAGAAATTTCATCGAAATGGCAACCACATTTTTTTTTTTAAAAAAAAAAAAAAAGGGAAAAAGACAACAAAGGAAAGAAAAAGACAATTTAATGCTAGTTTAGAGCTACTCTTTTAGAGCTCTAAAACAATTTTCTCTTTCCTTTTGTTTTATTTTCCCTCTTGCTACATCACTAGAGCTCTCTTTAGAGTTCCAAAATTAGAACTCTCTATTATTATTGTTTAGTTGTCATTTTACAAACATTTAATATTGGCTTATTTTAACAACTCGGTTAAAAGTTAATTTTTTAAGCTTTTTAACTTTTTTAAGTTCCAATACCTCACTATTTTTTTACGTATTTTTTTTAAAAAACAAGTAATTTAAAAATTTAAAAATTAATTTTAGGACTGGTTTGAGAAGTGTAAAAAAAGTCAAAAAGTTACCAAGAAAGTTATCACTATTCACCAAAAAAAATATAAAAAAATTAATATACAAATATTAAAATATAAATCAACTTTTTGGCCCATCAATGTCTGATGTCAAGCCAACAGTAGGGAAAGGGAAAAAAAAATTACATATGTACATTCACTAAGTTTGATGGTAAAGTTGGGTCCATGGAGGCCCACTATGGGTTCCGTTTTGATAATCCGAACCGTTCAAAATGTATAACTCGTCTAGTACTATATGTTTGTAAAAAATTACGTTTATCGGATATTGCTAATTACATGATCAAATCAGTTTTGTATAAAAATTAGATAGTGTTATAGTTAATCGTTGACAAAAAAAACTAACATGATCAGATAGTATCGATATCCAATCAACGTAATTTTTTATTAGTATATAATACTTGACGAGTTCTACACATTTAACAGTTCCGATTAGAAAAACGGGACCCGTGGTGGGCCCCCAAAAGCCGAACAACACCGTCCAATCAAATCCCAAAAAGGAGGCAATTTTTTCCCATGTATTCACCAGTCGACTGACTGCCAATCTGTACGGTCTACTACACTATCTTCTCCTACACACTTATTTATACAATTTTTTAATATACATTTTTTCATAAAAAGTCAAAAAATTAACCCAAATATTCACATTTTTTTCCTCAACTTTTTAATCTAAAAAGATAAAAAATACATTTATTTAGAACACTCTAAACAACCCCTTCATCTATTTCTCAAAACAAACCATTCTACAGTATGTACGCGTAATAATTTTTTGAAAAATGTTTGGGGCCTTAATTTTTGTGGCTCAAATGGCTCAAAATTGCCAAAATGACGTCGTTTTGGTAATTTTGATGTTGTTTTGTACTCAAAATGACGTCATTTTGACAAATTCGAGCCATTTGAGCCACAAAAATTAAGACCCTCTACCATTGCTGTAATTTTTTTTACTAGCAGATAAGACTGCCAAGTTGTTGGCTGTCTCACCCTCATTTGACAAGAGTACAAGTTTGTTTGTTTGTTTATTTATTTTTTAATTTAAATTTGAAATTTTTAGAACAATTATCTAAAATTTTGGTTGTATTTGATTTGCAAAAATTTTCAAATCACTTTTAAAATTTATAACCAAATACATAATTCAAAACTCAATTTAAAAATTATCATAACTAAACACACAACACGAAATTTAATTCAAAATTCTTTTGATGATATACTATTGAAGATGGTTAGTGATAGGATTATTAAATTATTTTTATAAAAAAAATCTAAAACAAATATATATATATATATATATATATTTCAAATAACAGGTTGCAATTGTTAAAAAAAAAAATACACTGTTCTGATCAATCGGCCGAACGTCTAGGAGGATGTTCGGGTGGATAACTTGGTAGACCCGATTCGCTTTTTTCAAAATTTAAAATTTAAAAATTCATTTCCAAACTTTTTTCAAAACTTATAACCAAACAAATTTTCTTTTTTCAAAACCCAACTTATAACTCCACACTCAAATCACAACTCCAAAAAGAAAATTACAATTTCAAAACTAAATCAAATACAACCTTTATTTTTCCAAGCATAAGGATAATGAGAATTTAAAAATTATACTATTATTTCTATTTACTTGCCTATCTATTCATTTATTAGTCGATATTTGTACAAGTTGTAATCAATGCCTTTTTTGGTGAATATTTTGATCACATTAACTCGTTACTAATGATTGACAATAGTGTGTGAAAATATTATAGCCATAATGGCTATATTCATTAAACATATCCTTAACACCAAAACAAAATAATTATTGAATTTAGGATAAATTACACTGATACTTCCTGAGGTTCAGGTTTATTACAATTCTTCCCCACATTTTTTAGAAATTACATCTCCCCCTTGAGATTTAAAGTTTCATTACAGATTCCTCCCTTCAACAATTTATTTTTTTAAATACCAATGTTGCTCTCATTAGGTAAATTAAATTGACACCCCTCACATTTTAGAAATTACAATCCCCTCTCCAAGGTTTAAAGTAGCATTACCAATTGCCCCATCGGTTAGTATTAGTTGGAAAAAAAATTCATTAAAAAAAAATTAATTAGAAAAAAAATTATTTGAAAAAAAAAAATTAATTGAAAAAAAAATTTATTAGTAAAATTTTTTAATTTTTGTTTAAAAATCAACATAAACTCATTTTTTGAATTTACGTTTTTTTCTCAAATTTACAAACTGAGATAACCATTTATAAAGTAAAAAAATTATCAAACAAGTTTTTATGACATTTTTAAAAATTTTTGTAAATATAAATTAAAAATTAAAACGAAATGGTTACCACACAGGCCTCAGATGATAAAAATGTGGTAAAATTAACAAACAATTAAATAAGTTACCAACGTAAGAAATGACTTATTAAAATATTCTTAGGTCATGTATGGTTTGATTTTTAGAATTTTTTTTAAAAAAAATTAAAATTTAATTTGGTTAAGAAATAAAAAATAAAAAATAATTATCATTTTAACTTTTGGGTAGGTTATATACATACGTATGGCTGTTTCAATTTAATTTGTAAAAAATTATTTCTAACCACTCGAAAGATAAAAATTATATAAAAATGATAATTATTTTTTATTTTTTATTCCTTAACCAAAATAATTTTTAATTTTTTAAAAAAAATTCTAAAAATCAAACCATATATAGCTTAAGAATCTTTTGATAAGTAATTTCTTACGTTGGTAACTTATTTAATTATTTGTAAATTTTACTACGTTTTTACCATCTGAAGCCTGTTTGGTAACCATTTCGTTTTCAGTTTTCAATTTATATTTACAAAAATTTAAAAAAAATGTCATAAAAACTTGTTTGATAATTTTTTTGGTTTATAAATAGTTGTCTCAGTTAGTAAATTTGAGAAAAAAACGTAAATTCAAAAAATGAGCTTATGTTAGTTTTTAAACAGAAATTTAAAAATTTTACTAACAAAATTTTTTTTCAATTAATTTTTTTTTTCAAATAATTTTTTTCCCAATGAATTTTTTTCCCAACTAATACTAACCGAGGGGGCAATTGGTAATGCTATTTTAAACCTTACGGAAGGGATTGTAATTTCTAAAATGTGAGGGTGTCAATGTAATCTACTCAATGAGGGCAAATTTGGTATTTAAAAAAAATAAATTGTTAAGGGGAGGAATCTGTAATGAAATTTTAAACCTCAGGGGAGAGATGTAATTTGCAAAAGGTGAGGGGAGAATTGTAATAAACCTAAACCTCAAGTGGTGTCAGTGTAATTTACCTTTCAATTTAATACCTTATATACCTATAAAAATAAACTTATAACTAATTTTTTTCCTTTTTTTATCACTATAGATTTTTGTAGTAACTCTTGTGCAACTAGCCACGGCCAAAACCATGCAAGTAGTTGTTCATTAGACCACATCATATCTAGAAGAGAAAATTCGATTCTCTCAATAAATTTTTTTATCATTTTATATGATTAAAGTGTATCATTAAAATTTAAAATTAACAATTATAATTAAAATTTTCTTAATCATTTTTTATTTAAAATAAAGATATTTTGATGTGAATTTTTAACTGCCATTGATTATGAAAGGGAAATCTCCATTCTGAACTAATCATGTGGTAGAGAGAGATTTTTTGAGTGAAGGATAGAACAGATCGGAAAAAAGAATTCCCTACCAACCTAGATGACTAAAAATGTATCATTCATAGCTTGATACACCTCTATATTTTTAATCACCTCTGTATTTTTTTAATTTTTTTGAATCATGTTATAGATGATATATGAAAGCATGAAGGCAAGAGTGGAGAATGTAGTTGAGAGAGGGAAGGTTGGGGATGAGTACATCACTAACCAACAACAACGTGAGGCTTTCAACAAGTGGAATTCTCAAGGATTTACTCGCCAAGACCATCCTACTGTTATTCAGGTTACTGTCCCATTCATTTCAATTTTTTTTTTTGATGTTTTGTTTGGATCTTAAATTTATAAAGTAATTTATGAAAAGGAATAGAAAAGTATTAAGGGGGAAAAATGACGTTGGGGGTGAAAGTGGTGCTTGGTTTGAGATAGTAATTCTTGGGCCAAGTTTACTTAATTTTAGAGCAGGCAAATTCATGCCCGGGGTGGTATTTTTGTAATTTAATCTAGGATTATTTTAAAATACACACTTTTTAAAAAGTATTTACTATATGTAAATTATGATATTTGTGGTGTTAAATACTACAAATGTCATAACTAAATCATTTTCATTTAAAATTAAAAAAAAAACATAATGAGTCATAACCAAATACATATAAGGCATAATCAAAATAATAATCATAATAAATTATAACCGATATCATAATAAATTATAACTAATGGTTATAACTAAACACTGGGCGTAACAAGCGCTCATAATTAAGTTAACCAACACCATAATAGATTATAATAAAAAATTACAAATATCATAACGAAACATATGTTATAGAATTTTCATTTTAATCTATTATGTGAGATAAAATAACACATATTTAATATGCAAATTTAATCATGGTATTGTATGTGGTCTAAGTTTAACATCAACGTGTTTACAAGCACTACACCTCTGTAATGAAAAGCAGGTTTTGTTGGAGATCGGGAGAGACAAAGACATCACAGGCGAATCAATGCCAAATCTTATCTACGTATCCAGACACAAAAGCAAAACGTCGCCACATCACTTTAAGGCTGGTGCTCTCAATGCCCTTGTAAGTTTTTCCTTTTCCTTCTCAGCAATTTTGGGTATGGTATTCTCATCTGATGGCTTTCATGACTTTATTTTTGTTTTGCCTAACAAAATGAAAAAAATATATACATATATATACCAATTCATAATAATGATGTCACGTGATATTTTATTGGAAAATGCAATCCTTCTAAATAAATTTATATTAAATTAATTATGAGAATGACATAGTCATTATAACTTACGCCTAAATTTTATAGCTTATAACTATGAACATAAGTTGATTTCGACTTATAAATTAAGCATCTCCGCCCACTCAAAGAATAAGTCGATTTCCAAAAAGTCATAAGCTATAAGCTATGTACTGCTTTGGTGCAACTTAAAAGTCATTATTTCAAATTTTGATTTAAGTTTATTTTGATGTGTTTAGTTTAGCTTATAGCTTATAGCTTATAGTTTTTTGGAAGTCAGAAATCAGCTTATTCTTTAAATGGGGCAGGAGATGCTTAATTTATAAGTCAGAAATCAACTTATGTTCATAGTTATAAGCTATAAGCTGTTTAGGCATAAGCTATAAGTACTTTCACACAGCTCTACCAAACAGGGCCTATAAGTTAAACCAAACACATCAAAATATCTTAAATTAAGCTGAAAGCTGAAATAAACAGCTTTTAAGCTGCACCAAACAGGGCTAGTAGTGATAATTTTATAAATAAAATATGCATCTAAAGTTTTAAAGTGATAGACTCACAACTCAACTCATTATTTTGTACATATTTTGTATGGGTTTAACTTATTTTAAGTTGGTTATTTCAATTTGAAAGAGCGTTTGGACTTGTTAGGTTTATTTTGGGACTGATTTTGGTAATTCAAATCGTTTAATTTTTAAGATTCGTTGAGTAAAATATTTATATAAAAAATCAAAATAATTGAATATCAATAACTATATATTTAAATTAAATTTGTATTATAAAAAATATATTGACATATATATATATATATATATATTTTTGATTGAAGAAACTCAGTTACATCGAAACAGAATCAAGCAGATTACAAACTCTAATGGAGTGTGCCTGACCCAATCAAGAGGGAGGGAACCCCTAAGCCCAGCTCTAGCAACAATGAGCCACACCATTTGCCTCTCTTGGGCACCACTTGAAAGACCAACTCCAAAATAGACTTCTAAACTAAACGTTCTCTCAAATTAAGATGACAATTTAAAAGGCTAACTCCAAATTATATTTATCATTTATTTTTTAAAAAATAAAAATGATTCAAATTTATAGTTACTGATATCCAATCACATTAATTTTAAAAAATAAACAATTGGGATCACTGAAATCGGTTCCAAAATAGGCTTACCAAACTTAAACACTTTCTCAAATTAAGATGACAATTTGAGATAAACCAAACCGTGTATATATTTTAGGCTTTGATAGAGAACCCCTCCAATCACCACCCCCACCATCCTCCCCCTCCCCAACACACGTGGCGGTTGGTGATTGGAGGAGAAGGAAAACAAAAGAAAAGAAAATCTAACCAATGAGAGAGAGAGGGGGTCAAGGGGGTGGGGGGAAAAGGGGGTCTGAGGCATTTTCCATATATTTTATGTTTGTATAGAACAGTAATGATTCAGACTACTAATTTCAGTGCTCTAATGGAGCACTAATGACAAGGCAATGAATAAAAAAAGTAAAATAAAAACAAACCAAGATCAAAACATCACATCAGTGTGAGTGGAGCCCACTGCCAACTCATTAGAGCTACCTTTAGAGTTCAAAAATTAGATCTCTAAAGCATTTTTCTTGTATAGAATTACACTATTTTATCCGTAGTAAAAAAAAAAAATCTTTTTCTAGAATTAAGATTTCGTCCCAAAGACGTACTATTCCCTCTCTTATGCTATCCTAGCTTTTAAATTTTTTAAATTTAAAATTAAATTATGTGATTATAAATAATAAAGATTAGGAGACATTTTTTAAGGCAAAAAATTCCTGCTTCTTTTCCATAAAGTTTCACATTGCATATGTACTATAACAATCATTTGTCAAGTGACCTCTGGATAGAAGTCAATCGCCATATGGATTGATTTATGTGGTTTAAAAAATTACAAATATCTATTTATTAGAATTTTTTATTTGACAAAATTAATTGAAAAAATAAAATTCCTCAATACTCTTTTATACAATGATAAAACTATCTGAATTAAAATAAATTCATGACATTACTAAAAATTACTAATTGACTTGATATTTTATTAATAAAATGGACAAATTTCAATGGGCGGGATATGATTTTTAGAATTACAAAAATAAATTATATTTTAAGCAAATTTCAAAGTATGTATTTGTAATTTATCCATAAATAATAAATAAATAAGTTGCTGATAATGTTGTTTTAATTTTAAGTTTATTTAATTATTTATTTTTGAAGGTTCGAGTATCAGCAATCATGACAAATGCTCCAATAATCCTGACCCTAGATTGTGACATGTATTCCAATGATCCCCAAACGCTTCACCGCATGTTATGTTTCTTCTCGGACCTTAAACTTAGGCCCAATTTAGGGTACGTTCAGTTTCCTCAGATCTTTCATGGGCTCAACAAGGACGACATTTATGCTTGTGAGTTTAAACGCTTGTTCCAAATCAATCCTGTGGGAATGGACTGCCTGCAAGGCCCAAGTCATGTTGGGACTGGATGCTTTTTCTCTCGCCGAGTCTTTTTTGGAGGCCCATCATCTTTTCTGGCTCCCGAAATCTCCGAATTGAGGCCGGACCATGTTGTAAGCAAGCCCATCCAGGCCCAACAAGTATTGGCATTGGCACACCAGGTTGCAGATTGCAAGTATGAGAACCAGACCAATTGGGGTTCCAAGGTAAGCTAAAAGCTTGTTAATTAAATTTGAATTACACAAAAAATTTTTTTTTGTTTTTTGTGGATAAATCACACTGACATTTACTGAAGTTTCAAAAAAATATAGTAAGTCCCATAAATTTGATTTATTAAAATTGAGTTTCCCTAGGTTGCATTTGGATTATGGATTTACCTACAGGTTTAGAAAGGAAATGAAAAGATAAGAGAAATGTGTATGAAATATACGCTAATTTTTTTTCTCTGTTTCTATCGCCTTTTCCTTTTTCTTTTAAATTCCTGCCAAAATTCATGATCAAAATACAATCCTGAGGTTTTTAATTCACATAACAGCTAACCCTTTTTTATCAGTAATTGGTAAGTGATATATATGAAAAAATGATACTGCCATCTCTTTTACATTAAATATATATATATATATATATATTAGCATGTTTATTATTTTATCTTCACAATATGTGCATTAATGTTTATTCCTTTAATCTTACTGAAAAGGAGGTCAATATATGCGCCAAAACTGATTTCTCTAAAACTCAGAGAAGATAACTATAATTTACCCTATTTTTTTTCCTCTAAAATTGTAGGATTTACTGTTACTATTATTGTTATTAAAACATTTACTTGGTTGCAAAATATGCAGTTGGGCTTCAGATATGGGTCACTGGTGGAGGACTACTATATTTGGTTATAAGTCGCAATGTGAGGGGTGGAAGTCTGTGTTTTGCCATCCAAATAGAGCAGCATTTTTAGGGGATGTACCCATAACCCTCAATGATGTCGTAAGTCAAACCAAGAGATGGTGTGTGGGCCTACTTGAGGTGGGCTTCTCCAAGCATAGTCCAGTAACTTTTGGTTCCAAGGCTATGGGGCCTCTAATGGGTCTTTGCTATGCACACTATGCCTTCTGGCCCATTTGGTCAATTCCAATCACCATATATGGTTTCCTCCCTCAACTCACTCTCCTCAATGGAATCTCCATCTTCCCTAAGGTATGTACCTACCTCCACTAGTCAATTCAGTTCTACTTAAGTCTTCAATAAATTGATATCAATGACAAAGAATAATCTATATACACAAAATTAAATTACAAAAATCCTACACGATGAGCAGAAATATAATATATATATATATATATAGAAAAAATATTAAGAAAATCTAAGCACTTAAAATTTCAATATATAGTATTGATTTAAACTTTGTGTATGGTGAGCCAAACTCTCTAATTCACATATTTCAAATTCATAACACTTTTTTACCATTATTGCATGTTAAGCCCACATTGGGTATAAATAATAAGGATAATAGGCTAAGTACCCTCTATCCCCAAATATCTATGCTCCACTCTCCTAATCCATTCATAGGGTATGGCTTCTGTCCAGTTCGGGATCGGACTGGACCGTGCTGTTGGGCCCGTGGGGGCCCATCACGGGTCCCGTTTTGATAATCTGAACCGTTCAATGTGTAGAACTCGTCGAGTACTATATGCTTGTAAAAAATCACATTGATCGGATTTCGATAGCTATATGATCAAATCAGTTTTGTATTAAAAAAATTAGACGGTGAACAAATTAACGGTTGACAAAAAACTGTTTTGATCACATACTATCGATATCCGATCAACGTGATTTTTTATAGGTATATAGTACTCGACGAGTTCTACACATTGAACGGTTCAGATTATCAAACAGACCTGTGGGCCCCATGGGCCCATGAAGATAGTCCATCCGATCCTGACCGACAAAAGCCATACCCCCATTCATAATTATTAGATCATGTAAGAATTTTGAGATATGAAAATCTAAATACATATTTAAGGACGGTGAGTGAATTGAGATTAAGGGATAAGGATATTTGGGAACAAAACATACTAGCACATTTTTGTTTGGGTACATTGCACTGATCTCCACTACCATTGAGAGAAAATACAAGTTTAATAATTTTAACGTAATTACACTTATCTTCTTTATAGTAAGGTTAAAATGACTAAAACTAATATCCCTTTTGACATAATTACATTCTCTTGTCTTTGATGTAGGGGCAGTTTTGTCTGCTTGGTGGCTGGATCTGATTCCTTTTAGTTTGCTATATGTTTTTAGTCTTTTTTTCTTTTTACTTATTTATTTTTTTCTCTCTTAAGTTTGGTGCCTTGCTGATTTCTTGCATAGCCTTGAAGCTACACAGATTGTACTCTTTTGGTGTTGTGCTATGTTGGTTGCACATGATTTGCTTGTTCCCATGAGCCAATCTAATTGGAATGTGGGATCAGCGCTATAGTACATCTCATCGTTCTCTTTTTGTATTCTCTTTCACATCTTTAATAAAAATTTATTTGCCATTCAAAAAAAAAAAAAAAAAAACTGAAACTAAGATAAATAATGTAAAATATTTGACGTTGTCTTTTTTTCACCTATATGATTAACAAATTTTTAATGAAAACATGATTAAGTATAATGTGAATTAAAATTTTATGGAAGCTCATTGCAATTATATCAAACTCATCTGATTTTATTGTATTTTCTTCAAATCTCAGGAGATGTAGTGTAATGCTTTTTGGTTTTAATACTTTTCTGTTATTCTATTTTATGTATGTAAACTAACCCCAAATTGTAATTAAACTAATGTTATAGGTTTCGGATAACTGGTTTTTCTTGTACATTTTTCTATTTATTGGGAGCTATGGACAAGATTGTCTTGACTACATCTTAGCCAAAGGAACATTTCAAAGGTGGTGGAGTGATCAAAGGATGTGGATGGCGAGGGGAGTCACATCTTACATGTTTGGATTAATAGAATTCATATCGAAGTACTTTGGCATTGCCACACAGGGATTCAATGTCACCAGCAAGGTAGTAGACAATGAACAGGGCAAAAGGTATGATCAAGGGACATTTGAGTTCGGAGTTGAGTCGCCCATGTTTGTGTCACTAGCAGTAGCAGCAATAATCAATTTAATGGCGTTTGTTGGAGGGTTGATCGGAGTTTTGAGGGGCAAGAACTCAGAGGGACTGTTTGGTCAATTATTGATTTCGGGTTTTGTGGTGTTGAATTGTTGCCCAGTTTACGAGGCTATGGCGTTGAGGACTGATAAAGGAAGGATGCCTACTAAGGCTACTATCATTTCCACATTTCTTGCATGGGCTCTATACACAGCAGCTTCTCTTATACTAAAGATGTGAAATTAAAAATGGGGTTGTTCTATTTTTTTACTTTTCATTTTATAGAAAATGAAGACATAGAGAACTTGAATTGCATTTGCATGTAATCCTGATTAACAAGGGATATGATTTAGGGAATACTAGTTTATTGTAAACTACGGGATTTTGTCGACATTATTGCCTATTTAAGTTTGTGTTTGGCCTTGTGATTCATAATAAAAAAACAAAATAAAAATTTTAAAAAATAAAAATTGCTAGACACTAACAATCTAAGTGAACTAACATTTTGGTTCCTGAAAAAGAAAAAGAAAAAGTGAACTAACATTTCTGGTGATTATTGCCTATTTTGTGGTGTTAGTGATCCTAACATTTTGTCGCAATTCATGAGTACCTTTGAATTAAGCACTCCCTGATCTACTACTAATAATTATTGTGTACAAAATGTGTATAAAGAAGTATTTTATGAGATTAGGAACTAAGAAAAAGTAATAAGAGTATTGTTATTTATGTCCAAAAATTAGATTTACTTTCTAGGTGGCTTCCCTCTCCACATTTATCAAAGGGGGAAATTTTTAGAAAGTGGTTGTTTTGGATAACCCCATTAAGATTAAGAAGTGTTATGCAAATAGAAAAAAAAATTATAAAAATTTTATATCATTTTAAAACAAAATCACACATCAAGTATTCTTTTAATTATAAAAATGCCACCATCACGTTGTTCTAACCCACTTAATTCAACAATAGTACCCATGTTGTTGAACATAATTATGTTATGTTTAATTTTTGTAACAACAATGATAAAGAGCTCTAAATGCACAAGCTCGAAATGTAAGCCATTTGACAGAATCTATTGTAGTCTTCAACCGCAAACGATTTTTTGCAACTTGTTGAGAAGTTTGTTTCTCAACTATCTTCTCAATGTGTTGTGCTTGATTTGTTAAATCATGACACGATTTAACAACAATTATGTGTGATGAATTAGGACCCTTTCCCATATGAGTTAAGAAAGTACAATTCTTCCCACTATTGACTTTCTTTCATGAAGAAAATCCATAAAAAATGAAGGTGCTAGAAGTAGTGCGTCCATTCGGTTTTGTAAAAAGATAGCAAGGAAGACAAAAGGCACAATGTTTGGTTGGAGAATATTCTAGCCAATCTAGAAATAACTTGTACCAAGAAGTTAGAAAATGATGCCCATTCTTCTCTTCAAAAGGTTGGTTGTCAAGTTGGTATGGTCCAAATTTAATGTAAGCTCGTCGAATCTCATCACGTTGAGATATCAAATAATCCCAAATTTGTGGTCCTAGTCTTGGATCCCTTACCAAATAAGATGTATCAACTTCTTTGGATTCTATTCTAGGCACTTTACAAGGACGTTGTTTAGGAATTGAAGCTTCAACATTATCAGTGGAAGGTTTTGTAGTTGCATTAACTTCTATATCTTGAGAGCCGCTTTTCTTAAAGAGAGAATCAATTTTTTTGTTCACCATAATTCACCTAACATTCAACTCAATTTTATTTAAGAACCTGAAATTTATTAAACATATTTTGTTACTCACTAAGTAAAAAGCATACTAACAATATAATTTAATCTAACAAACAAAGGACATGTCCTTTTCAATGGGTAAACAATAAGAATCTTCAGAGTAAAAGAATTGCAACGAAGGTAAAGATATTTAAGCTTATTCATCTCTGAGAAACTAAAGATATTTATTATTATTATTATTATTATTATTATTATTATTATTATTATTATTATTTAAGCCTACAGTAAATGCTTGGTTTTGCAAACAAAGCAAGAGAAGATTTCTTTCGGAGACAACAAGTCTATTATAATTCAAAATTGATGCGTTTTGAACTCAATATGGATTAATTATATATGCAGTAATATTACATACGTAGAATTTTCTATAAAAAAGATATGTACCATGTTCATAGATGAAGCCATCAAAGCTAGAGCAACTAGGTCCGCCATTGAGCCATAAAACTACCGGATCGTTTGATGGATTTCTTTCGGAAACAACAAAGTAGTAGAAAAGGTTCTTTGGAGGATCAGGATTGCCATTTATGGTCACATACCTTCACACACAACAACATTGCATATGCAATCTACAATTAATTCTACTACTGTTGGCTTTTTGGCTTTCGAAGGTTATTAATGTAAATTTGAGCGTGCCAGCAAGGATAAATCAGTCTTTACAGAATATTAATTTCCAACCAATTATCAAACGATTGTGTTTTAGTTCTTTCAGCCTCAATGAAGAGGACTTTTACTGGTAGCTTTGTTTAGGAGAATTAAGCAAACAATGAGTAAATGAAGAACAATTATAGTGTTTCATTAAATAAAATAGAAGACTTACAAAGATCCATATCAGCCTTGTAGAGGTTTACAGCAACAAACTACTTGAAACTACTCATATAAACGAAGTGCAGTGCAGGAATTTGAAGTACAGAAACGTAAAAAACAAGAAATATAAAAACTGAAAAGGAAATAAAATAGATAAAACTGGTTTTTTGGATCTGAGTCTGGGGCTTCTTTCTGGGGCCTTCTCCGCTATTTATACTTCTCAATGGTAATCGTCGAAATGCGCTTCTAACCGTCGAACCATTCCTCCATGATTACTGATCATATTGCCTTACAGTTAGCTCTACTATGCCTTATCTGCAGTTAGGCTTCCTCCTGATTTTGAATTCAAATATGAGTAACTATTGAAGTCACGTCATTTTGCATCTCTCTGTTCATTCTATACTCTGTAGACCCACAATAACCAATACCAACTGCCACGTGTATGATTATGATTGAAGACTTGAATTGTTTTCCCGTTTTGTCCTTATCCTACCACGTGTCGAATTGTGATTGGCTTGTATAAATATGTAGCCAACATTACCCTCCGCACTAATATACCCAATACTTGGTGATATTAGTGTATCAAGGTATTTTATCCACGTCTTAGAACGTGCATGGGCTTTGCATTTTCCAGAAATGCAACCATCATTCATCATTTGCATTAAATTCTCTTCTAATCCTTTGAACATTTCCACCATCTCAGTATTCGAAAAGACTGATACATCTTTTATGGCCAAGCCGATTTTCTCTTACATTGATCAAGCATACGAAGAGTTATTTGATGATGCTGTTCATCCTTGAAAGAACCTTCATGTATTGATTAGCCACCTTTACCCACCTCCCTATATTCAAGTCATGGAAGCTTTTGCAGACTATCAACCTTTGGATTACACACCCATTACTCACAATTCTTTGACCCAAAATTTCGCAAACATGGACATTGGAAGCTCTTCTTCTAATCCAAAATCTTCTGCATGTGATGAGGCTGTAGCTTCTTCTTTCTCTGGGGCTTCTGGTTGGAGAAGTCGCCGTAACTCAAGAATCGGAGTTAAGGGAGCGAGTTAATCATCATTTTGTCGAATTTGTCGACCCTCTAACTTTCCCTTCCTTTGCTCGGAGCTCGGTAGTTTATCTCTATGTACTCATTGACCACCGCCGCAGTTTGGAGGACAATCTGCTCGTAGCATGGTACACATCTTCCATGCCTACGAAGATAGTACAAGTTACCCGACGTCCAAAAGAGGCACAAGGGTACAACCTATCGTTCTTAGCCCAGAAGGCAAAGCTTTGCTCTTCTGACTGGCTTGATTGTGTTAACACCCCCAGTTCTCTCCTTCTTTTGAGATGGAAGCCTCTACACCTCCTCTTCTGCAAAATCCCCACTGGATAAAGAGACTAAGGCTTACCCTTTCTGAGGACCAGGTTTTTCCCCCCTATAATCCTCCACCTCCCCCTACTCCAACTTAGCATCGTCAAGCTCAACTTCTGCTTGCGACCTTTTCTCACTTGTCCTTTAATGTTCTTGAAGACGATGTTCCTCTCAAGAACTTTCAATGGGCTTGTGACGTTACGACCCGGGGTCATGTCCTCAACCTCTTCGCCCAATCAGAGCTCCATATGTTTTTGGACCAACTCCCGTTGCTTCTTCATTGGCACCAAACTTCTATGGCCACCACCCAATCTTTGAACCAACTTTCAGCCCTTTGAGTTCATACCTGGTACGAAGCAGAGAACCTCATCGAAGAATATGATGACTTCAAGAATAATGACTCTACCTACTAGGATGACTTCGATATGGATGAGATGAAACAAGAGTTAAAAGAAACAGAGTTTGAAATAAAGGCCGAAAAACTCATTTGTCAAGTAAGAGCACATCAACTTCAGCAGTCAAGCTTGGAGAAAATAGAAGATAGAATAAAAAAGGAACAAAAGTTTATTGACCATAGCTGGACCAAATTCCATGATCTTGTCATTTACTCTGTTCCTTACTTTTACGAGCTTGAATATGTGCCTAAGCAAGGCCTCTGATGTAATCATGTTTATCTTAATAAAGTGGAGAGAATTTTCATTTGGTATGGTCTAATTTTACCCCATTTGTCAAAGTCAAACAAACTTAGGGCTTCAAAATCAACAATTTCATCCTTCGAATTTCAATTCGATCATACCTAACCCAACTCATGGAGTGTAATTAACAACTTTTACCGGTTTCCAATCAAAGCTTTAAATTTATCAATTCTGCCCTTCGAAACCAGATTTGATCATATCCAGTCCCCAACATATGGTTAATACAATCAAATGATTTCAAATCAACTAATTTTGTTTCAAAAAACAGTCTATATTTCCAAAATATGGAAACCTTTTTTAAGAACTGCACTGTTTTATTTCTAAAAAAAGAGTGATTTCTTCTACGTATTATCAAACCAACTATTGGTTTTGACACTTTGAACAACAATTTTTGTCCTTAAGGTATTTCAAGTTTTGCTTCGATGGACTTTATTCTCACTAAGAGACCCTGAAACAAGTTTTCAATCCTTTTGAAGTAAACAAATACTTGAGCATTCTTGCATTCTTACGTGTAGAATGTGCTTCGAAGTCGGCTTCCTGCCTTCGAAGCCATTTTCTTCATTGGATTTTGGCGCCAACTTGGCTTCGAAGCCAAATATTTTATTTCGAAGTTGACGATAGTATTTGAGATGTGTTTCCCTCCATAACTATCAATACCGAGGGGAATTTTCACATTTGTACTTATAGTACTTCTTTGTGAATTTCGTTCGTATAAAACGACTAGGTATATTTTTTTTTAGACACAGCAGTTTTTAAAACCCTTTTATTTCGCGCTTTGAATTCACCCATTTGCCTATCACACAAACCCTTCGTCTCTACTGACCTTCCTTTTCCCTCTACTCTTTTCCCAACTTAGTCTTCTGAGAAAAACTCTCTATCAATGGCTTCTTCTTTTTTGAAAATACCGGTCGTGGAGAGCGCGAGTTCGTCTGTAACCTTGAAAAGGATTATTGACACAGAATGTGAGAAGTACAAAGCTAGAGAGAAAAGTGCCATTGACAGACGCATCTTCATTCCTTGTCATCATGAGCAGCAAGAGTATGTGCTTGGCCCATCTTTAAGGAGATTTCTACTGAGCTTCCAGTTCTATATCCACGTCTAGAAGACTACTGTCTCCTTTACGAAGGTGGTCTTGACTAGGGAAGTTGGAGGATGAACCGCCCTCATCGCTGCTGGCCCACGGTGAGACCAGAGTGGCAAGAATGGTATGATCGAGTTGTCTCTGATAGGACTCTGGATCTTCAAGAGCTTCGCCTTTTCGATGCCCTCCAATTATCTAGGTTTACCATTTCGAAAGACCCTTTCTTAATATCTGCTGCCCTTTGCTTTTGGAATTCTGCCTTTAATTTCTTTCAATTTAGATGTGGGATGATGGCCCCCACTGTTCTTGATATCTGCCATCTATTAGGATTGTCCCCTACTGGAACCCCTATTGGTCCAGATTATTTTGACCTTAAAATCCCTTTTTCCCTCCCATCTCTTAACTTATCCTATAGTGACTTTGTCAAGGCTGAGAATAGAAAAGAGAGCCCTATGAGTGATAGGGAATTCTTTTCTTTTATATTATATTGGCTTTGCAAGTTCCTTTTCTATACCTCTTCTCAAAGGATCATGCTTGAATTCGTCCCTCTTGCCAAAGCCCTTGTCTTACAAAGAAAGGTGGCCTTAGCTCCATATGTTCTAGGTCATGTATATAGAGCTTGTTCCCCTTTTTTTGTGAGAAACCCTTGGATGCCAATCAAGGAGGTCCATTTTGGATACTTCAGATTTGGCTTTTTGCATATTTTACTGAGCTACAATCTAAATGCCTAAAGTTTTTGGAGCCAAACCCTACTACTCGTGGCATGAGGTTAGCTAATGTTTCATTCTATCCTTCCACCTTTGCTTTTTACATCTCTTTCTTCCATCAACTTCCAGCTTCCTTCTGTTTCCACAGCTTTCGTCCTTTCGAACCTGTCAACATTGGCCCATCTGGTTGAGGACCTTTTTGAGTGATAGGTCCTGCTCTTCACCCCAACACAAGAACATATGGGCCTCTATTTTGATCCCTAAAGAGTTGTTCATTGGGACTATGAACCCCAGAGCTTACAAATGCATTGTCGAGCCCTATTGTCCTACCCAATTTGCTAGGCAATTCAGCTTCTCACCAGGGGTCCCAATACCTCTATGCAGCCAGACCAATTTAAGTCTTACCAGCAGGGACTTGAAGGTTCGAAGATCCAGATTAGAAGAAGCAACTTCTAAATTCATCCAAGACTTTGTTGACTTTGACTATTTTCCTTTCATTCCTCAAGGTAACATATTGAAAAGGTGCCAGAACTGGTGGATGGCCAATATGGAGGTTCGTTTGGCCCTACCTCCCCAAGACCTATTAATGGTACTAGACATACCTCAAGCCAAATCGAAAGAGGCTGGAGTTGTTACTTCTTCCACTGCTTCTGCTACTACAATTCGTGCACCTGTCACCACAGAGCCTATTCCTGCTGCTTCAACTCCTCCTAGAGTCACTCGAGCTGCCTCGAAGAAAGGTATGTACCCTTGTTTCTTCTCTCTTTTTCTCCTTTATAATGCTCTTACCCTTACTTATAATTCTTTCTTTGGCGTAGGTGGTACAGGTGCTTCACAGGGAGATTCTCCTCAAAAGGTCCAAGCTTTAAATCTTCTCAGGAGCAAACAATAAGAAAAGAAAAGAAAGCTTTTACTTGATCTTGAAAAGGAGGCACCTGGGGTTCACGCAGCAGAAGAAGAAGAAGCAGAAGAGGCAGAACAAGAGCAAGAAACACCCTTAAAAAGAAGAAAGAAGATGACTATCTCTCTTGCTAATTTTACTAGAGATCCCATCCACGAAGCATCTGCTAAAGCAGTGCAAGCAGAGTATTCCAAAGAGCTTATTGTATTTCAAAGGGCTGAGAAGAGGAAGCAACAACAAATGCTCAGGGATGAAGCTGTCGCCGTTGATGCACTCCAAAAAGAGGTTGCAAGAAAACAACAAGCTGCTGGACACTATACTCTTCGCAGCTTTCCAATCATAGCCACTACTTCTGAAACCAGCAAGTTCCTTCGTACTTCTATTCATCTTTCTCAAATTCTCAATATTGAGGTTTGACATTGTTTTGTATTTCTTCTTTTGCAGCAACAACTACTTCATATATTCTTCCAATAAGGATTCCTTCAGCTTCAGTTGAAGTTGAACAACCTTAAGATGTGGAGCCCATTCAAATAATACTCCCACTTCCTAGCCCTATATTTTTCATACCCTTCTTGAGGCCAAGTATTGCTTCATCTCTTTCTTTTGGCATAACTCCATACTTCCCTCATTTATCTTTCAATTCTTCTCAATTTGATTTCCCTTCAAGCCTTGTTTCTTCTACTCCTCCTAAGGAAATTCCAGTTATTACTTCATCTTCAATGATAGCTGATTCCTATAGAGAGGGCACTGGTAACTTTCAAACTCATGGTCAATTATCTTTGCTAAGCTCCAGTCCTTCTTCCCTCGACCTACTGGTAGCCAAAATTATAGAGACTGCTAAGGATACTCCATCTTCTTCTCATATTCCTATGCAGTCATTTCTTCCTTCTACCAGAGCTCTTTCTGCACCCTCCATGTCCATGGATGAGGTGGACATCTTCGAAGCTAAGCTAGCTAGTCTCTTTGACATATCTTCCACTTTTCCATTGTCTAGCAATGAGACTGAGCCATTAGTTCTAGCTCATTCCCTGCTAGAAATTTTTTAGAGCTCTTCCTCCTGCGGTAAAACTTCCTTGCCTTCAATAGACTTAGACAGCTGTTTGGAGCTGCTGGCATCCTTTTCGAGGATTCCTTTCGAAACCTTACAAAGGCCTATAATAAAAAATGGCTTCCTCTAATGTTGCAAGATTGTTGAACAATCCGGCACGACCGTCTCAAGTTTTTTATCTCAGGCGGCAGCCACCGTTGATTTTTACATCAACATTTGTCATGCTGCCAAGGTTATAGACGAGAAATTGCTAAGAGACTAGAGCTTTGTTTCCAAAATACATACTGAGGTGTCAGAATTGAAGGAACAACATTCTTCTGTCTCCCAATTTCAAGCTCAACTATTGGAGAAGAAAGCTTAACTTGAAGAGGAGCTGTCAGCAATCAACCAAGCCTTAGATCGAACTGTCACCAAGTTGCAGATTACCAATCAAGGACTAGCTGATTGAAAGTAGGAGATGGCTACAGCCATCCAGTTGTTCCCATCACTTAAGAATAGAGCATCTATTATAATAGAACAACTGAAATATTGTACTGACTTCTGGGCCAATCTATGGCTACATGTACTCAACTCTTTATGAAGTAAAATTCTTATTCATCATTTGAGTGTTTTCATGTTATTTTATTTAGCATTTATTCTATTCCTTGTGTTTCCCATATGGTTGGAAAATAAGGCTTCAAATATCTGCCATTAATCTTTTTGGGATGTATATATCCATTCAAAATTTTCAAATGATATGCTCCCGAAGGCAAGGCTCTATGAATTTTATATGGTCATTCCCAGTTAGGTGACCATTTACCAAACTTATGGCTTTTAATCCTTATTGGGAGTATTGTCTTCCATACCAAATCACCTTCATCAAAGCTCATGTGCTTGACCTTTTTATTATAGTTTTTGGCTACTTTCTTCTTTTGGAAAAGAATGCTATTTAATGCCAGAATTGTAGCTTCATCTATGCTTTCTAATTTCAAGCACATACTCTAATGGTATTGCTCAAAATCTAACTGATCTTGGCATCTCACCCTCAAGGACTTAACATTAATTTTTACAGGTAGCACTGCATCATGCCCATATACTAAGGTATAAGGAGTGATTCATGTACTTGATCTTGGAGAAGTCCTATAAGCCCACAATATATCCAATAGCAAGTTATGTCAATCCCTGGGATTATCTTTCAAAACTTTATGAATTCCTTTTTTTGAAGACTTATTGGATGATTTAGCTTGACCATTGGCTTGTGCATAATAGGGGGTAGAATTAACGAGACTAATTCCAAACTCTGCCACAAAAGACTTTACCATTTTCTCATCAAACACGGTCCCATTATCAACAGTTATAGTCTGTGGGATGCCAAATCTGTGGATTAGGTCTTTAATAAATCCAATTATTTCAGTCTGATCTACAACCTTATATGGCTTAACTTCGACCCACTTAGTAAAGTAATCTGTAGCCACTAGGATGAAGCAATGATGCTTCAAAGAGGGTGAGTGTATTTTCCCTATCATGTCCATAGCCCATCCTCTGAATGGCCAAGGCTTTACAACCGCATGCAGATCAATTATGGGTACATGCCTTATTGTGCCATGCTTTTGGCATGCCTGGCAACCTCTAGCATATTCTATGCAGTCCTTAAGTATGGTTGGCCAATAGTAAGAATGTCTTCAAAAGAGCCATCTTATTTTCACACCAGGCTGATGGGCACCACAAATTCCTTCATGAACTTCAGCCATAGCTGTCAAGGCTTCGTTTGGACCTAAACATTCCAATAATAACCCACCTGCCCTCCTTTTGTAGAGAGCATTACCATACATTATGTATTGCATGGATTGCCATTTGATTTTTCTAGTGGCTTTCGAAGATGGGCCAGTTAGATACTGCATTATGGGATGCATCCAATCTTGTTCTTGTAAGTCATTGTGATTGACTTCTAAGACCATATTCCTTTTATTCAAAGGTGGTATTACCTTTTGATATGTTGTTTGGCTTATGTCCGTTTGAGTATTATCCCTTCTCTTGAAATTCAAAGCTTGTTGGGCCACATCATTAGCTTTATTATTCAAGAATCTTAGGACATGAGTTACATTTGCTATCTAAAACTGAGAAAGCAGATGTAATGCAACAACATAGTATGTCAACATGCTTACACTTTGACGTTTGAAAATTCCTTTCACCTGATTAACTACCAATTAGGAGTCTCCAAATATATTAACTGCATGAGCTTGTAATCCAATAAGTATTTCGAGTCTTACTTTTAAAGTTTTATATTCAGCTTGATTATTGGAACAAGTAATTTCATCAACTCTAAAACCATGTGTGGTTTCTACCCCTAGTAGTGACTTAATCACCACACCAATCCCAGTTAGACCATTGGCCTTTGATCCATCGAACCACATTTGCCATGGTTCAATACTAACCATACCAAGTTTCATTATTTCTTAGCTTTCTGTTTGACATGGATGGTCTGCCAAGAAGTTAGCTAAAACTTGTCCTTTGACTGCCTTTTGGGGAACATACTCTAGATAAAATTCTGATAAAGCTAATACCCATTTGCCAATTATTTCTCTTAACATAGGTCTAGATAACATATATTTAACCAAATCGGTGATTGCAATTACCAAGACAGTTGTAGGCAAAAGATAGTATTTTAATTTCATTACAGCAAAATACAATGCAAGACACAGCTTTTCCACTGTTGAATATTTACATTCACAAGAATTTAGAAACCTACTAAGGTAAACTGCTTGCTCTTTGCCTTTTTCATTGTCTTGGGCTAAGAAAACTCTCAGTGAATCTTCTGCTGCAACTATATACAACTTCAAGGGCTTATTACCCTTTGGTGGCATCAGCATTGAAGGGTTGGCTAAGTAGGCTTTAATTCCTTCGAAAGCAGTTTGATGCTCTGTTGTCCACACAAACTCTTATTCATCTTTCAGCTTTAATAAGGAAGAAAATACTTTAGTTTTCCCTGCAGTATTAGAAATAAATCTTCGAAGAAAATTAACCTGTCCAAGGAATTTTTGCAATTCTTTCTTACTTGATGGAGGTCTGGCTTCAATGATAGCTTTGGCTTTATTACGATCAATCAGATTCCTTTCTTGTGCACTACATAGCCCAAGAAGTTTCCAGTTGATACGCCAAAAGCACATTTGAGAAGATTAAGTTTCAACTTGAACTTTCTCATTCTTTCAAAAGCTGCTTCTAAGTGAAACAAATGTTCCTCCATTGATTGAGACTTCACTATAATATCATCAATGTAACACTCTAAATACCCTCCAATGAGATCATGAAAGATAGTGTTCATAGCCCTTTGATATGTAGCCCCAGCATTCTTTAGACCAAATGGCATTTTAACCCATTAGAAGGTGCCAATATTTTCAGGATATCTGAATGCTGTCTTATGGACATCTTCTTTTGCATTGCAGATTTGGTTATAACCAGAATGCCCATCCATCATTGATAAAACTTTGTACTGAACTGTCGACCAATAAATCTACTACAGGCATAGGATACTCATCTTTTAGAGTTGCTAAATTCAAGTTTCTGAAATCGATGCATACCCTCATTTTACCATTCTTCTTAACTACAGGCACAATATTGGTTAGCCATTCAACATACCTGGCTGTTCTAATAAAGTATGCCTTAAGGAGTCTAAGAATTTCCTCCTTGACTTTCTAAATCACTTCAGGACTCATTTTTCTTGGTTTTTGCTTGTATGGCTTGAAATTAGGCCTCATAGGAAGCCTATGTTTCACTAATGACCTATCAAATCCTGATAGTTCATTATAAGACCATGCAAAACAATCTTTATATCTTTTTAAGACTACCAACAACTAGTCCCTATCAAGAGCATTCAACCAAGTACTGATATAGGTGGGCTACTGTATAGAATCTTCTCCTAAAGTTACCTCTTCCAAGAGGTCTTGTACCTGAGAACTCACTGATGCTCCTTCTTTGATTCCTTCTGACTTCGAAGCAATCTCCTTGCTTTGTCCTGCTCCCAGTTTCTTTGATTCAACATCTTTACCCTCCTCCTCATAGACAAAGTCTGTCCACAAGGCTTCTTCCTCCTGTATCTCCTGAACTTTTGTTTCCATGTCCAATGCATAGTATTTTCCAAAGGCCAAAACCCTGGCCTGTTGTTGCTCCTGCTTACAACCAATTGCCATGGCTTCTTCTTCTTGCTCTTGAATCTTCTGGACTATTGATTTTATGTCCAATACGGAGAACTTAATTAAAGCCAAAGACCTGGCCTCCTGAGTTCTATCTTTTTGCTTACAACCAGGCATCATTATCATCTTTGGCGACAAACTCCACATCAGCACTTTCTTGGACTAAGTGCTTCAGGTGTGCTAATTCCTTATCAGCCATCACTTCGGCTGATCCATCAGGTTTCCTCAATACATTGAGTGGTGCCACTCCTCCGGTATACAATTTGGCCTCTGCAAAATCTACATAAGCTATGAAGGGTTGAGGTTCTGCATTGATCTCCTTTGTCTCTCCACTGCCCAAGGCCATCATTATTTTCTGATGTAGAGAGGAAGGCACACACTTGTTAGTATGAATCCAATCCCTACTACGTAGAGCATTGTACTTAGCATTACTGTGGATAACGAAGAATGCAGTCATACAGTCCTTGGTTCCTACACTTAGGTTGATGGGCAAAATGCCTTGAGCCATCTATTTGTCCCCAGCAAAACCAGCAATGGTTGTACTAGTTGGGATTAGTCTGGAGTTCCTCTTTCCTAGTTTCTTCAAAGAAGATTTCGGAAGCAAGTTTACTGCTGCCCCATTATCCACCAATACCCGGTTCATCTGTATCCTATCGAAGAAGACCTTGATGTACAAGGGTTTGACATGCTGTGTCATGGATGTTGTGGGATATTCAAAAGGGTATGAGAGATAAATACTCACCTCTTCCTCGTTCTCATTTCCAGTCTCCATTGGTGTCACCATTTCAGATTCATCTTGCACCATACTAACTTGTGAGTCTTCACTGGACACTGGAATTGGGTCAATCTCCTGACCTTCTTGGTTTTCATCTTCAACCTGGAATTCCTATGGTAGTATATGCACCATATTCATTGATACTGGAGGAAACTATCCAAATTGGGTAACTGGCTGCACTTGCTTCGTTTCCTGGCCAACTTGTCCAATTGCTTCAGAAGCATCCTCCATACTGCGTTCTAGCACTTCAGTATTAGTAACTTTCTTCAAATGGTCTGTCTCTGCTGGTTCTTCAACCAAAAATGTTTGTTCAGCCATAAAGGCTTCAAACATTTCTTCCTCAACCATCTCCTTCTATTGGCCTAGGCCAACCTCTCCCTCTGTCTCGCTATCACTTTCTATCAATATCAAAGCCTTTTCCAATCCTGCTAAACTGGATCTTTCTTTGGCTTTCAGTTCAGAGTGAACTTTGGCCAACTGTTCTCTGCTACAACTCATTTTGTTTTGAGGAGTTGATTTTGGATTATGGTTTGACATTGGATTTTTGTTTCCTTCTGTTTGACCCTTTGTCTGCACTAATGAAGAGCTTTCTCCACTATCTTTCAGATCTTTCTGGTACTGAGTATATCTATGCTGGATCTTCTTTCTTTGTGATCTAGAAATCATTGGGACTATGTTTGGTTCCTTTGTTTTTGGATGCTTTAGTAACACCCAATTGTTTGGGGCCACCAGGGGAGGTTTAACCATCCTACCCTGGTCTCCAAAAGCACTTTTTTGGGTAGGTATCTCCCTAGGTTTGTTCTGCATAACAAACCAATCTGGGACTCTAGGCACCCATGAACCCACCAACTCAGTTGTTGAGCTGTCTCTTTCTCCCTTCGAACCCAATTTCGAAGCTGCCTGTGAAGGCCACTGTTTGGTCCTGACTCCTTGTTTTGGGCCTACTTCAGGCCTTCTATGAAGGTAGCCACTTTCCATCTTGTGTGAAGCTGGTCTAGGAGGCCAATCCTTGGCTTTGATCCCATAACTTAAACTCTTTTCAGATCTCCTTTTAGGATTATTGCCTTCCATTCTGTAATAGTTAGGTGGTCTAGATTCATGTAAAGGTCTCTTGCCTTTGGAGTGCATTCTAGTGGCAGTTGGCTCAGCCATTAATGGTTGCTGCCTAATACTAGTTGGATATGGTCTTTTGTTATAAGCACTGGTTAGTTTAGGACGCCTCTGCACATCCTTGTAATATTGTTTCCCATCAATCGGAAGCCCTTTCAGCCGCTTATAGCTCAACCTGCACCTGGGACACATTCTTTGGATAACTACTGCCACTAAAGAATCATCATCCATTGCTTTCTCATCAGAGTCTTCTCTCTGGTCTGTAGAGCCTTATCCAACAACTGGTGAACTTCTAGTGTCTTTCTTGACAGTAGTCTGGCTGGCAACATGCATTTACACATTGACCTCTTCCAATTCTTTCAGGAAAAAATTTTGGAAGTCTGGTACAACAACATTGGCTGGACTTTCTCCAACTTCCAAGAATGGATTACTGTCGATCCTCATGGCCTTTTCTGCTTTAGCTGGGAATTTTAAACTTCATTTCCGAATTTGTTCTTGGATCCTGTCTCGAAAAACAATATAGTTTTTAGTCGAGTGAGACCAAGAATTATGCCATTTATAATACACTTTTCCTTTAAGTTCTTCCAGAGATAGAATTTTGACTCCTTTTGGTAACTTAAGGAAGTTGGCCACAAGCAAATGATCAAAAATGTCACCTGCCTTTGTTAAATCGAAAGAGTATTTCCTATAAAGGTCTTTCTTTTTAAACTGCTGGTCAATTGTTGTGTCTTTATAAATTAATACCTCACAGATCCTAGGTTCTTTTCCCACAATCTCCGCTGCATCAATCTCATAATTAGAATCTCTATAATACGTCTTGTATGATGCATTATTTCGATCTTGTTCTTCCTCTAGTAATGCTTCATGCCTAGACACCTTATAGGTTCGTTCCACTAAGTCTCTAAATTCAGTTGAGTCAAACTTCTTTCGAAGCCCAAACTCTAAGCCATTTTGAACCAATCTCACGAATTCAGGCTCTGCTAGGATGACCCTACATTTGTTTCGTGCTCTTTTGAATCTGGCAACAAATTGAGCAGCCTTTTCATCAGGCCTTTGACTTAACCTTGCCAAGTCTGCTATAGAAACCTCTGGCTCTGTTTGGAAGAACTGGGCATGAAATACCTCCTCCATCTGTTGCCAAGTTTGGATGGAGCCAGGTGTAAGGTTAATATACCATACGAAGGCTACCCCAGTTAGAGTTTGGGAACAATCTCAACTTCATGTAATCATTATTGGTAAATTCACCACATTTAGCAGCAAACCTAGCAATATGCTCCACTGTTGACTGGTCCCCATTCCCATAAAAAAGAGCGAAGTCAGCTATCCTAAATCCTCTTGGGTATTTATGTACCCTATCTGCCCATTCTGGATATGGCTTATTGTATGCATGATTTTGAACCCCCTGAACCATTGGTCCACATATCTCTCTAACAATGTCAGCAATTTGGTCCCTAGGAACCATATTTTGTGCTTGTTGAACTAATACTAGAGGAACAAACGCAGGATTTGATGGACAACCTTGTGCTTGAGGTCCTCTTGGTCCATAGGGTGGCATATTTGGGATTGGTTATCCTTGTGGTGCTGGCTGTTGTTAAGGGTATTGGTGACCCCTCTAAGCCTATTCTGTGAAAGGACCTGCGAAAGGTGCTGGAACTGGTGTTGTGTCTCTTCCAGTTGCAGGAAACCCTTCCAACCCCTCGGGTATAAATTCGAACAAAGGATTAGTGAATCCCCTAGTGCCATATATAGCTTCAAACATGGGATTTGGAAACACCCTTATGCCATTTTCTTGTGTTGGGGCAGATCCACTAATTTGTATGGCTTCACTGTTAAGTAATGAGGCATTTTGATTTGTCAAAGGCCTCGAAATAGGCTCATACCAAGACTGAGGTGATGGTCTCTCATAGTTTTGGTTACGTGTTTGACCATTAGTGTGTCCATTACTCTACATAGGCTGTTTATCTCTAGCCAATCTTTGCTGAGGGACATTCGAAGTTTCCTCTATGTGCCTTGCGTTAGTTGGTTGATGAGTATTCATTCAATCCAAAAAGGATGTTGTCCATCTTTTCATTGTGTTCATTAATTGTTGTCCCATAGCATCTACTAGACCACCCCATGGATTCATTGGTTGTGTAGATGGAACAGTGGATGGTCCAATTCCTTGGCCTCGTCCAATATTTTGAACATATGGTACTTGCTTTGAAGTGTTAGTCTGTTCGACCACAGGTTCTGATAGAACAGTTACTTCCATAGGATGTGTTATCACATTATCCTCTGGATTAGGCATTTCTACTTCTCCTTCCACGCCTTCTTCTAAGCGTTCATTTTCTCTTTGTCTTCTACGTCTAGCCATTTCAATTAGTCCCACTGGGCGTACCAAAAATATATGTTGGCTTTTTTGGCTTTCGAAGGTTATTAATGTAAATTTGAGTGTGTCAACAAGGATCAATCAGTCCTTACAGAATATTAATTGCCAACCAATTATCAAACGATTGTGTTTTAGTTCTTTCAGCCTTAATGAAGAGGACTTTTACTGGTGGCTTTATTTAGGAGAATTAAGCAGACAATGAGTAAATGAAGAACAATTATAGCGTTTCATTAAATAAAATAAAAGACTTACAAAGATCCAAATCAGCCTTGTAGAGGTTTACAGCAACAAACTACTTGAAACTACTCCTATAAACGAAGTGCAGTGCAGGAATTTGAAGTACAGAAACATAAAGAACAAGAAATATAAAAAGTGGAAAGGAAATAAAGTAGATAAAACTGGTTTTTTGGGTCTAGGGCTTCTTTCTGGGGCCTTCTCTGCTATTTATACTTCTCAATGGTAATTGTCGAAATGCGCTTCTAACCGTCGAACCATTCCTCCATGATTGTTGATCATGTTGCCTTACAGTTAGCTCTATTATGCCTTATCTGCAGTTAGGCTTCCTTCCTGATTTTGAATTCAAATATGAGTAACCGTTAAAGCCACATCATTTTGCATCTCTCTGTTGATTCTGTACTCTATAGACCCACAATAACCAATACCAACTACCACGTGTATAATTATGATTGAAGACTTGAATTGTTTTCTTGTTTTGTCCTTATGATGCCACGTGTCGAATTGTGATTGGCTTGTACAAAATATATAGCCAACATCTACATTCAAATCTCTATGTATAGATATGTAGATATTGTAGAGTAGTTATAAATGTATATAGGATTGAATTGCATACCCAGAATAGTGTTTTAAAGGGAAGGTACCATTGAACCCAAGAAGGCTTGTTATCAGAGAAACCTCTGGTGCTGCTTCAATGATAATCCCAAAACCCAGAGAGAGAGAGAGAGTGTAAAGTGGTGGAGAAGTGGCTTAAAGAATTAGGTTAATAAGAATTTGGGGACCTTTTCAACTTAAGTGTGGGGCACGTGAGTATTATTTTTTTATTTTATTTTATTTAGTTATAACTAAATAATTAAAAATTTTAAACCCTAATCAGATAAAAAAGACTTTAACATATTAATAAACAAATTCTCAATTATTTTAACATTATTAAATTTAAAATAAAAAGTAATCATACTTAAAAAATAAATTATTATTAATATTATTATTTTTAGTATTTATCCAAAAATAATAATTAATTTTTTTAATTTTAAAGTAGAAAATTTAGGGGGTGGCAGTTTTTAAATTTTTTGCAAAAACTTTGGGATGGCGAACCTATATAATTTAAAAATATTTATAATTTTAATACTATATCTAGGGAATTTTTTCAAAACTTTGGAGGGGGGGCGGGGGCGGTCGCCCCTGCCAGCCCTTTCTTGGTCCATCACTGATTGGTAGAGTGGCCAAGATTGCAATTGAGGAGGCTGTGAAAGACGTGAACTCCAATGCTAGTGTTCTCCCTGGAACCAAACTTGTGCTACAGATGCAAGATTCCAATTGCAGTGGGTTCCTTGGCCTGATTGGAGGTATCTATTATTACTCTATTTTTTCCCCAAACTTCAATTACCCTCTATTGGTTGCTTAGAGAAGTTTCAGTCCCTTAACCGGTCGACCTGCCAGTCGTCCCCAGTTTTTTGATGCAAGCTACAGTGCAACCGTTGGAACACCTCGTATCAAATTCAGGAAATTACATTTTTTTTCCCTTAAATTTGATTAAAAAAATAGTTCACTGTTAGAAATACTCTTATACAGAGGAAAATATGGTCCACACAAGTATTGCAATATTAACATAATCTTCCGCACGTGTGAAGCACTTCACAGCTCATACATATAGGCCTATAAAGTATCAACCATACAACAAAGTAAACCTTAGATCATCCCTGTGAGTGCGACAAACCATTTTCCATAGAAATGGAGGGTGTCAAAACCAAGCCCTTTCTTCACACACTTAGGTTCTCCCCTCTTATTGCCCCGAATTATGTTTTTCGCCGTCTTTCACAGCCTCAAAAGAAAAAAAACACACACACATCACATCACAAGAAAGACCTACTTGTTTAGAGCTCTCCAAGAGCTCAAGAAATCATATAAGAAAAATATTTAAGACCACTAATTTAGAAGCTCTAGGAGAGCTCCAATTGGTAGGGCCCACCTCCTAATGTGATGTTTTATCTCTTTTTTTTTTTTTTCCTTTCCCTACTAACTCATTAGAGTTGGCAGTAGTGTTACTGATTTAGTGGTCTGTATCACCACTGCATCTACAAATTAGCTCCATTTATTTTTATTAATATGACTGTTTAGAAGTTAGAAGACAGAAGGAAAATATATAATTTCACAAAAATAATGTGGTGTTTAAAGTGATAGATTCAGATCAAAGCCACATATTTCTATATAAAATAATAATATAAAATTCCATTTTCTTGCTTGTATATCACACCTGAAAGGAAAGGGAAATCAAAAATTGCCTAGAATGCAAATCTAAGGTACATATTTAAAGGGTTTAGATTGTCTGAAATTGGCCATTTAATTTGAAAGAGTATTTGAATTTTGTGAGTTCATTTTGTGCCAACCTCAGTGATTCAAATCATTTACCTTTTAAAATTTATTAGGTAGAATATTTATGTAAAAGATTAATATGATCAGATATCGATAGCTATATATTTGAATTAGATTTGTTTAAAAAAAAATGAACGACAAATATAATTTTAAAAATATCTATCTATTTTTTATAATACAAATGCTATTCAAACATATAGTTGCCGATATCTAATCATCTTGATTTTTTTGAAGAACATATTCCAGTAAATGAATCCTAAAAAGTGAATAGGTTGGATCATTGAGATCGGTTTCAAAATGAACCCACCAAATTCAAACGGTCGCCCATACTTAGGGATTGTTTGGGGAGTGACTTTTTGGCCAAAATAGTCAAAAACCCAAACCAAGTTATCATATTGTTCTCTCTATTTTTTTATATATCTTTTCTTAAAAAATTTAAAAAATTAATTAAAATAACCAAATGCCCAAAAAGATGATACCATGAATCAATCTTCAAATTTGATTATAAATTTTAAATAATTGTGATTTTTTTTTTCTTCTGAGCTGTAGACCTTATTATACAAAGGAAAATATGCTCCACACAAGTATTGCGATATTTACATAATCTTTCGCACGTGTGAAGCACTTCATAGCTCATATATAGCCCTATAAAGAATCAACCATACAACAAACTAAACCTTAGATCATCCCTGTGAGTGAGACAACCATTTTCCATAGAAATGGAGGGTGTCAAAACCAAGCCCCTTCTTCACACACTTACATTCTCCCCTCTCATTGCCCCGAATCGGATTTTCACGGTAGTTTACACGTGTGCCATTTTGGCTCTCCTCTATCACCATGCAATCACTGTCTTCCACTCCACCACCTTACTCTCCTTCTCCATCTCCATCACCTTACTAATCTCCGATGTAATTCTAGGATTCATGTGGGCTGCCAAGCAGTCTTTTCGCATGAATCCGGTCCAACAAGTTTTCCTGAAAAATCTTGAGAAAAATCATGAAAGAAAATGATTTTCAAGTTTGGACATATTTATATGCACTGCAGATCCGTATAAAGAGCCACCGATGAGTGTCGTGAACACGACCTTATCGGTCATGGCTTATGATTACCCGACTGAGAAGCTTTCGGTCTATGTATCAGACGATAGAGGCTCTGCCATGACTCTCTTTGCTTTCATGGAAGCTGCTAAGTTTGGAAGCCACTGGTTACCCTTTTGCAGGAGGAACAAGTTAGTAGAGAGATGCCCCGATGCGTATTTTAGATCAAACCATCATCAGAGCTCTGAGTCTGAGCAAATTAAGGTAATTAGTGCTAATAATATTAGTTGATTTAATTTTTCTTAGTGTTTCTATATCATCTTAATCTTGTTTGATAAGGTTGCTGAACATGGTCAAAATTCAAAATCAACGGCTTAAATTTTTTTTGAAATTTGCTAAATCATTTTTTAATTTCAAATTAAGATTTATTGATATTGGTCTTTAAAAACTAATAATTATAAAATAAAAATATCCGTTGATCTGTTTCATATATATATATATATATATATTTATGTTTCATATATATATTTTTATGCCTAAATAAGTACAAATATTTTATAATTCTTCTAAAAATGTCACTATTGTATTATTTTGAATTAATTTTATATATGAAATTTTTTGTCTGAGTCATTTTTCTTTTTGTCTGATATATTTTTATTGAAATCTAGTCTTAGCTTTGGTTTGGCTAATTTAGTTGGGTTAAAAAAAGCACAAAAGACAAAAGGCTTTCTTTTTTTTTTTTTTTTTTTTTTGGAACAAAACAAAGGCTTCGTTTGGGAAGCTAAGTTTAGGATTTTTTTTTTGCTATTTTAGTCACAAAAAATAAAATATATTTTTTAGTTCAATAAGACAAAATATCACATTCAACTTATAATTATTATATTTTCTCTCACAAAAAAGTCAAAAAAGCCAAAAGCCCTTACCAAACGAAACTTTTTAGCCCTAAGTTAAAATAGTAAAAAAAAGTTAAAAAGTCAACCCACTTTTCAAACGAACCCAAAATAGGTTAAATAAGTCAATAAAATAAAATGGCATATATAAATCATAATCATTTCACTTTTTCTTTTATAAAAGTCAAAAAAACTAAAAAAGTCAAATTAAGACCAAGTTTGGCATGTGCCCAAAAAGTTAAAAAGTCAAAAAATTACTCAAAAAGTTAAAAAATTATCACTATTCACCAAAAGTCAAAAAGTACGACTGCACAACTCTCAATCCTAATTTTCTCCTACAGACTAATTTATATAATTTTTTAATGCACATTTTTTCATAAAAAGTCAAAAAGTTAACCCAAACATCCATATTTTTTTCCTCAATTTTTTAGTCCAAAAAAATAAAAAGTGTTCTTATTTAGAACACCCCTAACAACCCTAAACAAACTTTTTAGTCCTAAACTAAAAAAATCATAACTCAAAAAAATCAATTAAAAAAATAAATGTCAAACGACGAGTGGGGGAGCCGATAAAGTCACTTTGTAAGCTTCTATGTTTGATGCGAATTTGTACTTCACTTTGTATTTTTAATTATAATTTTGAAGCAGTCTGGTACCTTGCCTATTATTCCCATAATGGAGGAGAGAGAGAGAGAAATATATTAACCACTTATAGCTGATGACAAAAATCAAGATATGGGGGAATTCATGTTCCAATAAATATATTATTTTAGATAATAAAAAATATAATCATAAAAAATATCTTTTTATGACCAATGAGTGAGGAGCTAATTTTCTGTTGAGCTGTGATTGGGAGGCAGAATGTGGGAGCCCGAATGCCCCTAATACACAAAAGCGTCGTTGTTTTTGTATTTTTTTTTTTTTCGGCAGAAGGAAGAAGACGAAGAAGAGAAGGAGGGGGAGGAAGAGGAGGGAGGGAGGAAAGGGCCAACAAACTCAGGGCGAGGCAGAGGCGGGGCGGCGAGGCAGAGGCGAGTCAGCGACGAGGTCAGCTGCGGCGACGACAGCGGCGGGTGACGATCGGGCGGCTGCGACGGCGGGCGGCGAGGTGACGAGCTGCGGTCGTCTTCCCCGATCTCTCTCTCTCCCTCTCTCTCGGGGCATTCAGGGCGGGGTTCATTCGGCACCAAATCATTTTTCTTTTCTTTTACATAGGGAGTGAGAAACCAACAAAATCCAGAAATAAAAGTTCATAAAATTCAAAACCATATGGTTCATTGCTCTCTTTCCAAGGAGCCATATATTGGGGATGTTTGAGAAGCAACTTTTTTGGTTTGTTTTTAGCTAAAACAGTACTAAAAGATAGAATAAGTTAAAATAATAAATAAAATAAAATGTCACATCAAATTTATAATCATTTTATTTTTTATCTCACAAACATCACATCTAATTACAAAAAATCCAACTATCTTCCAAAATGTAAAAATTTTAGCCTCCTAAGATAGTCAAAAACTAAAATAACATACTAAAATAGCAATTTTCCAAACACCATTATTTACTCAAACAAAAACAAAGTAATAGCGATGCAAGAATCAAATCATATATATATATATATATATTAGAAAATTAGTTTAAAATTAATTTTTTTTTAAATGTATAAAAAAAATAGAGAGATAATAACATAATTCAAAATATATTAGAAGTTAGAAAATGACTTTTAACTATTTTTCTAAAATAACTTATATATCATCCTAGAAGTGGGATGACTGCTAAGGGAACGTGGATGAAGATTGACCATTAGGCATTTATTTTAGCTACCCTTTGATGTAATTTGATAATCAAGTTAAGTAAGATTTGGGTGTGGCCCAATGATCTGTGGTCACATTATTTTAATAATTTATAATTACATTTTAAGGTTCAAATTAATAGAGCGGTGCCAAACTCTTTAATTGTCATCTACTTATATGCTAGCATTATCTTTGACAAAAAAAAAAAAAAAGTTAAATGTAGAGCATGCAGGCATGAAAAGCTCAGAGATGATAAATTATTGTACCAACTCAGCTACTGTCTAAAACTTCATTGACTGTTCTTTTGTCTGTTTTCAGTATTGAACAATACATTAACAAAATATTATATTATTACATAAGAAACTGATATTTATCCTATTCATTTACTTTTTCTTTATACTTTTTATATGAATTTATGTAATAAATATGATATGTATATATAAAATTTATTACATCATAAATTAAAATGGTACATATTATACCATATATGAGAAGCCACATAAGAGAGAGAAATTTAATAAACTTCTTCTAATCATCAAAGGGATAGGAGAGTGGGCAATGAGATCAAATAATTTTGCAACTTTATATTATCTCTACTCACTAAGAAATTAAATAAGAGAAGTTGAAATAGACTTTGACAAGGTTAAAGACACATGAAAATTCACAAAAATAGTCTCAAAATAAGCTAAATCGTAAATTAACTTTTGTTCCATCAACTATATGTAGTCCAGAAAAAAAAAAAAAATTACATATCATCAGATTTTTTGTCGTTTTATATTACCAGATTGCATAATAATATCTTATTTGTCTTCAATATTGTTATTATTTTTTTAATGATTACACCAATTAAAAGAAACCAAATAGACATTAATAATAAATAAAAAATGATAACATGTAGCATTTTTTATAGCGGCAACACCACAAATTTAGCAATTACCCAAAAACACTAATATGTTATTCAGATTCATTCTATACATGGGTCCCATAATATACATTTTCAATCTTCACCAAACATTCCATTCTTGACCCCAAATTGGGATTGTAAGTCTGGCTTTCATAGTTATAATAAGAAGCCACTAATAGGATTGTTTAGTTATTTATTTGTTAATAAGTTTAGTCATTAAGCTTCTGCAAAAGGAAATTATTAGTAGAGATGGAAAATTATAGTTTTTGTATAAAATTCATACAAAAAACTTGATAAGAATGATATTGTTCTTGACCCCAAATGGGGATTGTAAGTCTGGGTTTCATAGTTATAATAAGAAGCCACTAATAGGATTGTTTAGTTATTAATTTGTTAATAATTTTAGTCATTGAGCTTCTGTCAAAGGAAATTATTAATAGAGATGGAAAAATTATATTTTTGTATAAAATTCATACAAAAAACTTGATAAGAATGACATTGTAAAGAAACTCATCTTTAATGGTATTTTGTTGTAAAGAATCTGCACTGTGCTTTCATCTTTGATGGGAGTAATTACTTGTATTGGAAGATCAGAATGAGGGCGTTTCTGAGAGCTTTCGACCCAGAAAGTTGGCAAGCCATTGAAGAGGATGTTGAAAATGCTGACAATCCGAGCAATCAGAGAGTTCTAATTACTATTCGTGGAGCAATTTCTGATGAAGAACAACAACGGGTTGCTCACAGCACAAAGGCTAAAGATGCATGGGACATTCTGAGCCAATTTCATGAAAGAGGAGAGTCATCTTCACCACCATCTATCACCTTTCTTGCCTTAGTTGCTCGACTAGATGAGGTCAAGGAGAATAAGGAGCAAAAAGAAGATGATAAATCATCAGAAGACAATGATGAGATTAATGGTGATGATCTACAACAAGCTTATGAAAAGTTTTACGATGAATCTCTGAATTGGTCTAAGATCAATGACATACTCACTCTCAAGCTCAAAGCATGTGAAAGCGAGAATGTCAACTTAAAAGGAGAACTTGTAACAGCAAAGCAGAATGTCATCAAGATCTCTAGTGACAAGCAAGACCTATGTGGGAAACTTCTATCTTGTGAGATTGAAAGGAATGAACTCCTGAAAGTTTATTCCACATATGAAGAGAAGATTGAAAGCCTTGAGATGTCACAAGCTACATTGGAAGAGAAGGTTTGTCATAAAGATGAAGAACTCCGAATTGCTAGAGCCGCAATTGCCATGTGGAATAAAGGTTCCAAATCATTAGAAGACATCCTCGAGTCTCAACAAATGGGTTGTGACAAAAGTGGGCTAGGCTATGGTAATGCGACAGCTCATAAGGGACATGCCTCTACATTACATGACCTGAAGACTCAAGCAAAAGAAAAGTTAAAGGTACACCAGGGTGATCCCTCTCTTCATCTACCTAACGGGGGTAAGATCAACAAAAGAGAGGTAAAACATGTTTTTATTTGTCATCATTGTGTTAGGTATGGCCACATTCGTCCTTATTGCTTTGAATTGATTGGTAAGGTTTCTCAAAATGGTAAAAATTCGAATACTTTTTTGGGTTAGGAGACAACCTTACATGTCTAAGCGGAACACCAAGCTACATGAGGGTGTTCACAACGCCAAGACATTTACCAAGACTGCTAGACCTGATTTTGTTAAGACCAAAAAGACATGGGTGAGAAAAGATAACTTGACTTGTTTAGTTGTTCACACTGCTCTAAAAGCACATGACTCACACATGTGGTATCTTAATAGTTGGTGCTCTCATCACATGTCAGGTGACAAATCCTACTTCACCTACCTTGAAAAATATGAAGGTGGAATTGTTACCTTTGGAGATGGTGGCACTTCTAGAGTCATTGGTAAGGGCTGGTCTTCCCAAGCTTCAAAATGCATTACTTGTTGATGGTCTTAAAGAAAATCTTTTGAGCATTAATCAAATGTGTGATTCCCACTATGAAGTATTGCTTTCAAAAAATAAATGTGAAATTTTGGATAAAAAGGGAAATATTGTCTTGCATGGGGTTCGCATATCTGATAACTGCTATGGGATTGTTATTACTAATGATCTCACTTGTCATTCAGCCATCATAAGTAACATTGATCTGTGGCATCAAAGATTAGGTCACATGAATTTCAAAAACCTAACTAAGATAGCCAACAAAGAGCTTGTGAGAGGCATACCTAAGCTAGGTAAGAATCTGAATCTTATGTGTGGACCATGTCAACTTGGAAAGCAAACATGTGCCCCTCATAAAAAGGTGAACAACTTTACAACCAAATGTCCTATACATTGGTTCACATGGATTTAATGGGTCCTACTCGCACTAAAAGCATTGGAGGTAAAAGATACATTTTTTTAACATTTGATGATTTTACTCGGTTTTCATGGATAAATTTTTTAAGAGAAAAATCTGATACGTTTGATGTTTTCCAAGCTTTAGTCCTTAAAATCTAAAATGAACAAGGTGTTTTTATTAGGCGTATCATAAGAATCCGAACTGATTATGGTCGTGAGTTTGAAAACAGTTCGTTTTCGGATTTTTGTGATATGCATGGAATTAAGCATGAATTTTCTGCACCAATTACTCCACAACAAAATGGAGTGGTTAAGAGGAAGAACAGGGTTGTTCAAGAGATGGCTAGGGTCATGCTCCTTAGTAAGAAACTTCCTCTAAAGTTTTGGGTTAAAGCCCTAAATACTGCTGTTTATGTCATAAATCACGTGTATTTAAGGCCCGGCACTTTGCAAACTCCATATGAATTGTGGAAGGGATTGAAACCTAATGTAAAATACTTCAAAACTTTTGGGAGTAAGTGTTACATTTTCAAAGATAGAGAGCCTTTGGGAAAATTTGACTCCCGAAGTGATGAAAGTATTTTTCTAGGGTATTCCACCACTAGTAGGGCTTTTCGAGTCTATAACCTGCGAACTTCAGCTTTAATGGAATTAATCAATGTGGTTATAAATGACACAGGTTCTCCTACTTCAGCAACTAATGAAGAAGAAAATGGTGAGCTTCCAATCCTGGATACTGAACCACAGAGTCAAAAAGAAACTGAGGTCCAAGCACAAGAAGTTGAGACAACACCAACTTCTCAGGCAAGTCAGAGTCCAAAGAGTGCACAAAGAGACACCACTTCTGATGCTTCTATCACCACAAGTCCTGAGTTTAAACCGTCAACAAGAGTGAAACTGAATCATCCAGCTCAACAGGTGATTGGAAGTGTCTTAGATCAAATGAAAACCCAAAGACAAATTCGGGATGAGGTATCTCATATGTGTTATGTTTCATTAATTGAACCTAAGAATATAAAAGAAGCCTTACTAGATAATAATTGGGTCAATGCTATGCATGAAGAATTAGGTCAATATTAACATAACAATGTTTGGACTCAAGTTCCCAGACCTAGAGACATGAATATAATAGGTACCAAGTGGATCTTTAAGAATAAATCTGATGAGTATGGTACTGTGGTTAGAAATAAAGCTAGGTTGGTTGCTCAAGGCTACACACAAGTAGAGAGTGTTGACTATGATGAGATGTGTAGACACCCCATTTTTAACCACCCTTAAGACTTGGGCGTTATTGATGGTTTACTTAGTGATGCAGGCTATGCAGAGCAAAGTTCAATTTCTTTAGCAAGAGGAGAGTCAAATCCTAACCTTACACCCCATTTTGGACCAAAGCTATTTTGAATGGTTTTTAGACCTTAAAACCCTCTCTTTCAAAACATTTTTGAAATAAAGTTTCTACGATGCTCTAAGGCTCGCGTTTTGTTAAATGATGCGCTTTTCGGTAAACCGAGTAAGGACAAAGTGAAAATGATTGAAAGAGAGTTGAGATCTTTGAAAAATCTTTCAAAACACCTTGTTTAGGGGTTTGGAGTTGAAGAAAAGAGGAGAAGAGGGAAGAAACCAAGTTGGAGAAGAAGATTGGGTATGAATCGCTAAGAGAGAGTCAAGCGGTCCTCGCTAAATCAGGCCTATCTGTCTATACACTTCGATTTAAGCTATGAGGCCACCACTGTTGGAAAGAAGACTTCTGGGGCTTCATTTTTCACTCAAGAATCTCCTAAAGTCGAGTCCGGATAGGGGAGATATGATTGGTTGAAGTTGGGCATCATTCCAGTTAGACCGAAACTGAGTGGCTTCATCAAAAGAGGCATAACTTTTTTCACAATTGGAATTTTGATGCAAGGCTACTATCATTGGAAAGCTTACTTCCGGGGATTCAATTTGGACACAAGAATGACCTGAAAAGGGGTTCATATGAAGAAGTTATGCCCATTTGAAGTTGGACCTGCAGAGCATAATTTCCTATCGGCCACAAATATGTGTTGTCGGCCACAAAAGTAGCAGATCAGCCAAAAAAGTAGCAGATCGGCCATCACAAGTAGCAGACCGGCACTAAAGATGGCCGATCGGCCAAAAGTGACCCAAATTCATTTTTTTTTTTGAAGATATTTCTCCTCCAGCTGTTTCCAGCTTGTGCCACCTGTCCCAAATCAGATATTTTTGACCAAATTCTTGGCTTTTGCTATATATAAAGCCAACTATCTCATTTCTAAGGGGATAGAACTTCTGGAGCAAGTTTTGGGAGCTTCTCACTCTAAAAATTCTCTCTCTCTCTCTACAACTTCCAGAGCTGAATCTCTGCCCCTCTCTCTATATTCCACTCGCTTGCCCATTTTGTGCATAGAAGTGCTTGGAAGTAAAGAAATTGTCACGACCCAAACCCGCCCCTATAGGTTTAGCGACGTAACCGGCCAGTAATCCGTGGATTACCTACGGCCTCCAAACAGATTAACAATTAATAAGGGGGCTGCGGAAGCAATAAGGTAAATTAAACAAGGTCCGATGAGCTGTGATGACATACATGGGACAGAAAATTTAAAACTTATATATATATACATGCTAGCCAGAAACACCCATATGTACAAAATATTTACATAAGTACGCCCCAAGATCCAACTTTACAAAACACAACCATTGAGTAGCATGAAACAACACTGCCTTGGGGTTAGGCTTTGACTGGAACCTCCTCGGGAGGCGCAACAGCTGGCTGACCAAAAAGGGAAACAGGAGGCCATCAACTCTGGCCAGAGTCTTGTGCCGTCTCACCTACATATATATATAATAAACTGTGAGCGAAAGCCCAGTGAATAATAACAGGGTAAAGGGGTTAATGAATGATGTCCATTGCAGAATTAGAAATCAAAGCTTATATCAGAAACACAATCTTATCAGAAACAGAGTCTTATGCATTTTCAGATTCCAAATCATTTTCATAATCATTTCCATATTCATATTCATATACAAATTCTTGCATAAAATCATATGTGGTACACCCATAGCTATCTGATCAATTAGGTCCAAAGACCACAATAAAGTTGGTACCAACAACCATAAAGGTCCATATCTTGCGCGCAAGTAGTCGTGGTATTGTTTCCCCCAGGCGAGGGCCATATGCCACGGTATTGTTTCCCCCGGGCGAGGGCCATATGCCACGGTATTGTTTCCCCCGGGCGAGGGCCATATGAACTAAGGGTGCCACAATACATTTCGGAAAATTGGACAGTCATTCATAATTCATAACATAGCATTTCAGAAAACAGATCATCTCATATCAGTCAGAAAATACTTAGAGTTAAACATAACTTTACAAAGTTATTACTCACAGTGGGCGTCGATACAAATAGGTGAAGTCAAAGGGGTCAACCAGACTGCGGCACTTGACCTACATCACATAATGGGTACACACTTGAAATACGCATCTCTAATTGTATCAAAACTTATGTTAACAATTCTAAGTGTGTACTTAACCCTTTACCCTTGGTATGGAGTCCTAATCATGGCCTAGGAATGCCTAGGATGGAATGTGGATGCAAAAATGCCTTAGAAAACATTTTACAAAAGTTGCTGAAAAGGGGTCTCGCCGAGCGAAGCCTTCCTTCGCCGAGCGAGCTCCCAAAATCAAAGGGTTCGCTCGAGCGAGGAGTCCTTCGCTCGAGCTATCTGATGAACCGAAAAGCATCGTTGTTGATTTTTTCCGCGCGATGCTCGCTCGAGCGAGCTTCCAAAATCAAAGGCTTAGGTCCGGCGAGGACTCCTTCGCTCGAGCGGTCTGATGAAAATGCAAAGTAATCTTGGATGCTGCAATTCTACGCGATGGTCGCCGATTCTTCGCCGAGCGAGATTGCAGAATAAAGGGCTCGCTTCGGCGAGAATCCTTCGCTCAGCGAGGAAGCAAAACTGAATTTTCGATTTGTCTTCCAAGTTCGAACCAAGTATTCAATCACCCAAAACTCAACCTCTTGGGCCCAAAATCTGGAAAAACACTTTAAACTCATAATACATTAAGTTTCAAATGCCAATTTGTAATTTCAAGGGCCAAGAGTGAGCACCATTACAAACCCATTTCAAGAACAAGGTGAAATCCAACATTCTTGAATTCACATGCATTTTACAACTTCAAAACATGATCAAATGGCACATTTTCTAGAAAAACATGATGAGTACATGGACTCTAACAAAATATAGACATGCATGTAAAATTGGGATGAAAACAACCTCAAATGGCAAGAGTATAAACATGCATGCATGATATGCTACCCAATTCCACCATTTCTAACCAAATCTAGAATTTAATCTTCTACAAGTCAAGGAACTCGCAAGAACTAGTTCAATTACACAATGAGAGGGTGAATTCTTACCTTAAACTCTTAGTTTCAAGTCTTGGAGCTTAATGTTTGCTATAAACCTTCAAATCTCCTTGTGTCTAGCCAAGATTGTATTGAATTCAAGTTTTTCCCTACTCTTTCTCTCCCTCAATCGGTTTTGAGTAAGGAAATGGGCTGAGAAGAATGTTTTGTTCAAGTGTGTGAACTCAAGAATAAAATTAAACAATGGCTTCCAATGGCAATTCTGTAATTAAGCTAGGCTCATTATTAAAATGTTATTTAATCAGTTTTAAACATTCCAAATCGAATTTCAATTGAACTTACCGTAAATTCACATAAAATCTAACTAGTCCAAAACACTAATCAATTTCGAAATCGGGCGCCGATAAGGCGTCCAATTTGCAGTTCAAAGTTTAAAATACAAACAGATATTCCGACACCGAACAGATAAAAACACATAAGTCATGCAATGCACATGCAAATAAATCCCGGATTTCCTCTTAATTATTATTAGCCATAATTAAGTCTCAATTAGCACTAATCAGGGTTGGGGTTATTACAGAAATACTTCTAGTTTACCTAAGCATCCTTCATCAAAGTTGATCACCATTGGCTTGAGGTCCCTTGGAACCTATTTTTGGGCTGATTGAAGGTTGTTTGGCTCAGAAAAGTGGTTGTTTTGCTGCTGTGCTCCAAAGGTAATCACTCACCCTTTTTAGCTTGTTTTGCATACTAGCTTTGCCATAGTTTTCAACTACTTTAGGGCTGTTTTTTGGGGTGGTGTTGAACTAAAAAAACCTTTTGTTTTTCCTCTATTTTTCAGTCCTAAAAGTCTTGGTTTGTGCCTTGTTTGGCTGGGAGGTGTTTCCTCCATTTTGCTCCTTGACTTGTATAACTTTTGAGCCATCTTCTAAGGCCTTTCAAAATAACTTTTCATGGCCTTAGAACCACTAAAATCCAAAGGATTTTCAGTGATAAAAATCTTGTTTTGAGATCCCAAATGGGAGGGGATAGCCTCCCCTCCTTGTCTCTCCATGCCATGCCTTGTTAGCTCAATAAAGTAGCATCTTTTTGTGGCTTATGTTAACTCTTTTCAAGCATGCTTTTGTGACTTTTTGGGCCTGTTCTAACTCTGTTTTAATCTGGTTTGGTTGTTGCTTGCATGCTCCATACACTTGTAGTGTAAATTTGCACACTAGCCCAACATGCATCATGCTTTAGACCATCATTCTAGTGTGATTTTGGCTTAACTCCAAGAAGATTTTGGTCATGTTTTAGCATGATTAAGGTCTAATTTATGTTGTTATGGTCATGCATGCCATGCTTTGTATAGCCATAGTGCATTTTAGCTCACTAGCCTTGAGTTTCCAAGCCACTAGCATGCATTGCTTGGGCTATTTGCATGATTTGGCATAATTTGTTATGATATTTCAGAGCATGTTTCATTCCCATGCCCTCACATTTGTCACTCTTTCAATGCTTTGAAGGGTTGGTTATTTTTGCCTTAAGAATGAGCATATGTGTATGCCATCTTGCCTAGGCTTTTGGGTCACCATTTTAATGTGTATTTGGTCCTATTTTGCCATGATATAGCTCTGTTTTTACTTGGTTAGAGTATCCCTCATTTGTTTCTTACACTTGTAGTGTAAGTCCTCTTTACTAGTCTTGCATGCCTAATGAGTGAACTTATTATTCTAGCATGTGTTGACTTAGTATTAGCCCATTTTTGGTGTTAGTTTGACATGCCATAACTCTGATTCTCATTGGTTAAGTCATGCCATGTTTGGTTTTGATAGGTGTAGTATAACACCTCTTTTGTAGCCTTGCATGCCTCATGCTTTTGGACTTTTATTCTAGCTTGTGTTGGCTAGGTTTAAGCTTGTTTTTGGTCCTATCTTGACCTGCCTTGGGACTATTTTGATAGCCCTTGGCCCTTTGGGGCTTGCCTTGTGTGGCCATGGTTCGAGTCCCTTAGCTAGCCTTAAGCTTTAGGCTTTCTTGCATGCTATATTTGCTTTGTTTGGTTGATTTGGCATCAATCCTCATATATTTTCAGAGCTTATTGCATTGCCACATTCTCATGTTTGTCACACCTTGCTCATGTTTGAGAGTTGTGTCTTATTGCCTAGCTTATGGGCCAATTGGCATGCATGTTTGTTTTGTATTTTGGTACCATCATTTTAGCACTTTTGGCCACTGATTTTGGCATATTTGAGAGTTGCCCATTTTGGTTTAAGTCCATCTTACCATGTTGTTTCATGCTTGTTTCATTTTGCATGTTGTTGCATGCTATGCATGTTTGCATATTTAGGTTGTATGCCTATTGCATATTGTATGCTTGCATGTTGCATTAGATTTGCATCATGCTTGAGTTGTTTGCATGCTTGCTTGCATACTTAGGTTGCATTGTATTGTGTGTGCATTGCCTTGCCTTTTGATCAAGCATGATAGAGGTTGAGGCCCCCTTATGTGTTTTTGTGCATTTCATTTGATATTGAATTGCACACTTGGCTCCTTTGGCCATCATGCATTGAAATGCGTGATTGGTGGTCTGAGGGTTGAGAACTACACACCTTTGAGTCTTAAACATGATAAGGGGTGTAGTTGTGTAGACATTGTCTTGTAAATGTATTGACATGCTCTGTTTGTCCTTTGCTACAGCAAAACAGCATTCTGTAGGAATAGATGGCCGGTCGGCCATCTGAAATGCTGGTCGGCTACAAATTGTTGGTTGAGAGCCCTATTTTTGGTCGATTACCAGTTCTCCTAGGCCGATGGCCTTGCCTCTTGGTTGATGGACTCTCAGCATGTCCCCAAGGTGGTTTAGAAGTATCCTTGAGACTTGTGCAGTTTTCAGAGGTGCAAAGTAGTGCAAACAGAGGCAACATGACATGGCGATGGATTTTCGAGCGAAGCCGACCGAGCATGCATGCATTTCTCTTCCCGAGGCTGTTTTACTGCTTTAGTAGCTTAATTAATTTGTTTAATTAGTTAAGTGTTGTGTAATAATTAATTAGCTTATTAGTTAGTTAATTTGTATTATTCTTTCGATCTCTCTGTCGAGAGAGGCATAATTGTGTAATAAGCGTGCGTGTGTGTGATGCATGTCTCCCAACCTCACGTCTTTCTCCCTTTTACTCACCTGCTTATGATGGTTAGTTTTAGGACATATTTCATTTTATCATCCTTATGCTATGCATATTTGCATCCATTCATCTGTATTGCATGCACCGGGTTCGGCACATCATGCTAATTGCATTGTATTTCAATTCCAACTTGAATACATGTACTAAATTGCATCTCACATACCATCTTAGATTAGCTGAGCCTATTCTAGCTGCGTTTTGCATGTGTTGCATTAGCCATCTTAACATGAATTAGGATCATGCAATGATTACTAACTAGTTCTTTGTTTTGGCTTGGAGTACACTGTGAGTGTTTATGTTTTAGCATCTTGCATGTATGTGAATGTTAACATGAAAGCATGCTTGCCTTGAGGCTAATTGCTTATGTGATATAACTGCCTGAATGCCTGTGGGTGAAGGTTGGATTACTTGAATTGGAACAATTCATTGAAATCCGCGTTTTAGCCTACTTGAAAACAAATGGATATGCGATACTTTGTTCCAAATTAGGCGACCTAGTCTATACTTGTGTGTTGTGCACATCACAAAGTAATTCCAGCTAATTAACCGGAATAAGAACGCATGTGTTTTCAAAAACTCAATATCATGCTTAGTACAGGCCGATCTTCGGATCAGGCGAGCGGGGGTGCTCATAGATGACCTTCCGCAATCGTACCCAAGTTCCCGAGTCGAGGCAACTTTGGTGATGACGGACACGTGGCCTTAGGCACGAGTCAGGGTTTCCTAAATTCCCCCAAAATAAAATATTTAGGTGGCGACTCTGTATCTAGCAAAGCAGTCCATGTTTGGCACTTCTTTATTAAAAATCAGTTTTCCAAAATGATTTGCCAGATTTAGACTCTTTGGTGATTTATCGGTCTCTCATTGCACTTTGCGGGATTAGATTCAGAACCATGACATTTGAGTCTGAACTGTAGAAGCAAAGGCCCCAAGGCGCGTCTACAAGACGTTTGCCCCACTTACACATCTCGCATCTATTCGTATTTTATTTAGTGTTGCATGCTTTCTTGGATTTAAATTGTTTCAAATGGATGTGAAAAGTGACTTTCTGAATGAGTACTTGAAAGAAAAGGCTTATGTTGAGCAATCAAAAGGGTTTGAGGACCCTAAATGTCCAAACCATGTCTACAAGTTAGACAAGGCTTTGTATGGGTTGAAACAAGCCCCCCGGGCTTGATATGATAGACTTACTACCTTTTTTCTTGATAATGACTTTCAAAGGGGTAGTGTGAATAAGACTTTATTTGTGAAACATACTAAGTCTCATATTCTTGTTGCTCAAATTTATGTTGATGATATTGTGTTTCGATCCACTTCTGATCATCTTGTAAAATATTTTTCAGATTGCATGATACATGAGTTTGAGATGAGCATGATGGGAGAGTTGTCTTATTTCTTAGGTCTTCAAATTAAATAGTCTCCTTCTAGTATGTTTGTTTCTCAGACCAAGTATGCCAAAAATCTTGTGTCAAAGTTCGGTCTTGAGTATACCAAACATGCATGCACTCCTATGAGGACTAGTCTTTACATTTCCAAAGATTCCTCTGGTATTGATGTTGATCCTACCCTTTATAGGAGTATGATAGGGAGTCTTCTTTACCTCACAGCCAGTCGTCCTGATATTGCTTTCAGTGTAGGTCTTTGTGCCCGTTACCAAGCCAGTCCTAAAGAGTCTCATCTTCTTGCGGCCAAACGCATCATTAAATATGTTAATGGGACATTGGGGTATGGGGTTTGGTTTTCTACTAATACTATAGCTGAAATTACTAGTTTTTCTGATGTCGACTGAGCAAGGTGTGCTGATGATAGGAAGAGTACATTCGGGGGGGTGTTTTTACCTTGGAAATAATTTGGTTTCCTAGCATAGCAAAAATCAAAATGCCATCTCTCTTTTGACTGCTGAGGCTAAGTACATTGCTACAGGGAGCTGTTGTACACAAATGTTGTGGATGAAGCAAATGCTTCATGATTATGGGATAGATCAGAACACTCTCATTCTTTTCTGTGATAACACAAGTGCCATAACACAAGTGCCATAAACATTTCAAAAAATCCTGTCCAACACTCTCGCACTAAACACATTGACATTCGTCATCATTTTATTCGAAAGTTAGTAGACGAGGGCCTTGTTGTTCTTGAACTTGTACCAACTGAGCATCAAAAAGATGATATTTTTACAAAACCCCTTGATCTTTTTCGGTTTGAGTTCCTTAGGAAGATCTTGGGTGTAGTGCTCAGTCACTAGGGTGTTACCTGTTCCTTGAGTGGGTGTGAGTGTTTGGCTTTATGAGTGCGTGGATGCTATAATCTCATTGTCATTGATTCCTGTCATCTTTGCATCTAAATTTATATGAACTCTGCTCATGCTGCTTACAAGATCTTATTCTTCTTTGTTCAAAGCGCATTCTGAATGCCCATGCTCATTGACTTCATGATCTCATTTTGTACACATCCCTGAGATAAACTGTTGCAGGGGTTTCCGCACAAGTGATCAAAGGTCTCTATGGACCACTAACAGTTTTTCTTGTACTTTTTCAAAAGAATTGACCTATACTAGCATATCATGGGTGATGTTGAGTCTCTTAACCATCTACCATCATTTTTCACTTCCACGGTTTCTCTTTCAGTTTATTGAAGTCCAAGCATTAGGAAAAGGCTATCTCAGAGGCACCAAATTGGCCATCCTTTTTGTTTTCATACTTCTCTGGTTTGGTCTCCATACTCTTGAGCGTGCATGCCACCAGTGAGTGCCCACAAGAAAGAGAAGTTGAAAAAAAAATATAATAATAATAAAAAAAGATGACTCATTGTTTAAGGGGGAGCCTCCGCGTTTACTTAACAAATATCACGTGATTCTTAGTGGTTTGACTTTTCTCTGTGATGTTTAGTTACTCTTGCCGGAAGTCCAGCCATTCGATCACTACGAGGATTAACTCTAGCTCTGTGGCCTCTCAAGGAATACACACACACACACACACATTCTTTTTGTGAGCTCTCATGTTGGTTTTTGAGTTGTGCATTCTCATGTCGCTTATGATCATTGATTAAACTTTATCTGATTTTCTCATGATTATATCCTTCGTATTGTTATAATTGCAAGTTTGCAGGCTTCATGGTTTGTAGATTATTTCATCTTAGTATCATTTTTTGGCTATTGTGCTCACCTACTTGTGTTTCAGGTCCTACTTCATGGTGTAAGTATTGTGTTTATGCTCAAAAAAAAAAATTTGGTTTTTTTTTTCTTCTTCGCTTGAGCGAGGGAGTGTTCACTCAAGCGTGCTTCTGCAGATGGCTTAGATTCTGAAAGCGTGCTTTTGAGGCTCGAGCGACAAAATCTTGGCTCGAGCGACCTCTTGTGCATAAATGTCTTCGTTTGAGCGAGAGAGTCTTCGCTCGACTGACCTATTCAGGTTTAAATAGCACCATTCGTCCTTTCAGTTTTCAGTTTTCAGTTTTGCCCCCTTTTTTTTTGGCTTCGATTGTTGTCTTTTTCACTCTCCTTGGGAGATTACTCTTCCTTTCCTGTTCATCTCTTGGGTTTCACTCGTTTTTGGGGGCGTTACTTTTCATTAGTCGTGCAACTTCATTGTTGGTAAGTCATTCTCTCTATTTTCTTTGTTTTCATTCAGTTTGTGTGCTTACTTCGGTTCGTTTGTGTCTATCTAGGGTTCTTCAGTGTGTTTTTGCATTCTGATTTACTCTCTCTCTATTGAAGTTCGGTTTAGTAATTTGGTACATTTGTGCTAGGGTTTAATGTTAAGGTTTAAATTAGGTTTTTTATTAGGGTTTTAATTTCTGTCTAAATTCTATTAATTGATTTTGATTCTCTTCATCTTCTGCGTCTCAAATACTATTTTTTTTTGTTCTTTTCTTTCTTTTATTGATACATTTGTGTCTGTTAGATCTTAACCTAGCTCTGTTCTATCTATCATTGATATTATGCTATGGTTTTGTGATTTTGATATTTCTCTAATCATGTTGGACTAATGGTGTTTTGCTGGATACTTCTATTTTTTTTTCTCTTTGGGGGTTCTAATATTTTCATTGGGTATCTTGTGTTGTGGGTTGGTGGGTATTTTCTGTGATTGTCTTGTCCTTGTGGGTTGGTCAATCATGGGTGAGCCTTCAAAACGTCGTAAATCTACTGTGTCCTGCCCAAACTACAACACGAAAAATTTGAATCAAGGAAAAATCTAAATTGTTTCGGGAGTTCTATGTCTCTAGGAAAGTCTACCTTGAACGGAATGTCCTTCCTAGTGCGTTTGAGTTGCTCCCCATTCATTCGTTGTTTGATTCCTTAGGAGGTGATCAAGTTTTGCTTTCTCCAGGCCTCAAAATCTCAGTCTGGTCTGTGAGTTTTATTGTAATATGCATTCTATCCGCAAGGAACTTGCTCACTCTTTTAGCACTTGGGTTAGAAAAAAAAACTTTGGTCATCACTGAAGATGTTTTTCGGTTGTTTCTTGGTTTACCAGAAGTCCGGGATTTTTATTATCCTCTTCTTACTCGCAGTGTTGTTGACTTTGATCGAGTTGCCACTGAACTTTGTGGCACTCCCCGGACTTGGATTGTCGGGGCACTCATTCAACAAAATGAGCTTATTCCCCGTTTTCGACTTCTTAACATCATTGTATGTGCCAATATTCATGTGACCACTCATTCCTCTCACATTACCCAAGATCAGGGGTATGTGTTATATTGCGTTGATCACCATCTTCCCATTGACCTGACCACGATGATTGTCACCAAAATGATCTCTGTTTTTTAGGGACGCAAGTCCTTAGGTCTTCCTTATGGTTGTTTTCTCACTAGATTTCTCACTTCTCTTGGTGTCCCCGTCTTTGAGGATGACGAGTTTGCTTCTCATGTTAAACCCATTACCAAGTTGACAATGTCTCAAAGTCAAGCTCATATTCGGGGGGGTCCATCGGGAGTCGGGGGTACTGATACAAGTGATGATCCCTTAGCAGAGGAGGTTGAATATGATGCAACTGTTGTTGGTGCACCAGAGATGCTTGAGATGCGACCGCCTTCATTTCGTGGTCAGCTGCAGTAGTTCGAGCAGTCGGTCATACATTGACTTGATCTGTTGGATGCTCTTTTGGATACACTGGATGGTCGTCTTGATCAGCAGAGCACGGTGCTAGCCCAGATTCTTTCCTTGCTCCAGATGCAGTAGCCACCTCCATCAAACTCCTAGTTGTTGACAGTATTTGGACTGTGGTTTTTGGATATGAAAATTTTAATACATATTTAACGACGGTGAGTGAATTGAGATTAAGGGACAAGGATATTTGGGAACAAAACATACTAGCACATTTTTGTTTGGGTACATTGCACTAATCTCCACTAACATTGCGAGAAAATACAAGTTTAATAATTTTAACATAAATACACTTATCTCTTTTTTAGTAAGGTTAAAATAACTGAAACTAATATCCCTTTTGACATAATTACACTCTCTTTGTCTTTGATCTAGGGGTAGTTTTGTTTGTTTGTTGGCTAGATCTGCTTCCTTTTGATCTGCTATATGTTTTTAGTCTTTTTTTTCTTTTTATTTATTTATTTTTTCTCTCTCTTAAGTTTGGTGCCTTGCTGACTTCTTGCACAGCCTTGAAGCTACACAGATTGTACTCTTTTGATGCTGTGCTATGTCAGTTGCACATGATTTGCTTGTTGTGCCAATCTAATTAGGATGTGGGATCAGCGCTATGATACAGTTCCCTTTTTGTATTCTCTTTCACATCTTTAATAAAAATTTCTTTGCCATTCAAAAAAATAAAAAATTTAACTGAAACTAATATAAATTATGTGAACACACAAAGATAAATAATGTAAAATATACATTTCAATGTAAAATATTTGATGTCGTTTTTTTCCCATTTATATGATTAACATATTTTTGATGAAAACACAATTAAGTATTATGTGAATTAAAATTTTAAGGAAACTCATTGTAATTATATCAAACTCATGAGATTTTATTGTATTTTCTTCAAATCTCAAGGCATGTAGTGTAACGTTTTTTGTTTTTATACTTTTCTGTTATTCTATTTTATGTATGTAAACTAACCCCAAATTGTAATTAAACTAATGTTCTGAGTTTTCGGATAACTGGTTTTTCTTATACATTTTTCTATTTATTGGGAGCTATGGACAAGATTGTCTTGACTACATCTTAGCCAAAGGAACATTTCAAAGGTGGTGGAGTGATCAAAGGATGTGGATGGTGAGGGGAGTCACATCTTACATGTTTGGATTAATAGAATTCATATCGAAGTACTTAGGCATTGCCACCTGAGGATTCAATGTCACCAAAGTAGTAGACAATGAACAGGGCAAAAGGTATGATCAAGGGACATTTGAGTTCAGAGTTGAGTCGCCCATGTTTGTGTCACTAGCAGTAGCATCAATAATCAATTTAATCACGTTTGTTGGAGGGTTGATCGGAGTTTTGAGGGGCAAGAACTCGGAGGGACTAGTTGGTCAACTGTTGATTTCGGGTTTTGTGGTGTTGAATTGTTGCCCAGTTTATGAGGCTATGGTGTTGAGGACTGATAAAGGAAGGATGCCTACTAAGACTACCATCATTTCCACATTTCTTGCATGGGCTCTATACACAATAGCTTCTCTTATACTAAAGATGTGAAATTAAAAGGGGGGTTGTTATATTGTTTTACTTTTCATTTTAAAATGAAGAGATAGAGAACTTGAATTGCATTTGCATGTAATCCTGATTAACAAGGGATATGATTTGGGGAATACTAGTTTATTGTAAACTACATGATTTTGTCAACATTATTGCCGATTTAAGATTGCGTTTGGCCTTGTGATTCATAATAAAAAAAATAAAATTAAAAAAAAAATGCTAGATACTAACAATCTAAGCGAACTAACATTTTGGTTCCCAAAAAAAAAAAAAGTGAACTAACATTTCTGGTGATTATTGCCTATTTTGTGTTGCTAGTGATCCTAACATTTTGTCGCAATTCATGAGTACCTTTGAAATAAGCACTCTCTAATCTACTACTAATAATTATTGTGTACAAAATGTGTATAAAGAAGTATTTTATGACATTAGGAACTAAGAAAAAGTAATAAGAGTATTGTTATTCATGTCCAAAAATTAGATTTACTTTCTAGGTGGCTTCCCTCTCCACATTTATAAAAGGGGGAAATTTTTAGAAAGTGCTTGTTTTGGATAACCCCATTAAGATTAAATATTAAGAAGTGTTATGCAAAAGGAAAAAATTTATAAAAATTTATATCATTTTAAAACAAAATCTCACATCAAGTATTCTTTTAATTATAAAAATGCCACCATCACATTGTTCTAACCCACTTAATTCAACAATAGTACCCATGTTATTGAACATAATTATGTCATTTTTAATTTTTGTAACAGCAATGATAGAGAGCTCTAATGATGTGACAATTCCAAAAAAAAAAAAATACACATATCACATCACAAGTGAGACCCCACTTATTTAGAGCTCCCCTAGAGCTGAAGAAATCATATCTAAACTCATGTACAAATTAGCTCCACTTATTTTTATTAATATGTCTGTTTAAAAGTTAGAAGACAAAAGGAAAATATATAATTTCACAAAAATATTGTGGTGTTTAAAGTGATAGATTCGATCAAAGCCACATATTTCTATATAAAATAATAATATAAACTTTCATTTTCTTGCTTGTATATTGTACCCAAATGGAAAGGGAAATCAAAAATTGCCTAGAATGCAAATCTAAGGTACATATTTAAAGGGTTTAGATTGTCTCAAATTGGCCATTTAATTTGAGAGAGTATTTGAATGTTGTGAGTTCATTTTGTGCCAACCTTAATGATCCAAATCATTTATCTTTTAAAATTTATTAATTAGAATATTCATGTAAAAAATTAAAATGATCAAACATCGATAGTTATATATTTGAATTATATTTATTTTTTTTAAAAAAATGAACGACATATATAATTTTAAAAATATCTCTATTTTTTGTAATACAAATGCTATTCAAATATATAGCAACTGATATTTAATCATCTTGATTTTTTTTTCAAGAATGTATTCTAATAAATGAATCCTAAAAAGTGAACAGGTTGGATTATTGAGATCGGTCTCAAAATAAACCCACCAAATCCAAACACTCTTTCATATTTAGGGATTGTTTGGGGAGTGACTTTTAGGCTAAAATAGCCAAAAATCAAAACTAAGTGATCACATTATTCTCTCTATTTTTTTATCCACCTTTTTTAAAAACTAAAAAACTAATTAAAATAACCTAATTCCCAAAAGATGATACCATGAATCAATCTTCAAATTTGATAATAAATTTTAAATAATTTTCTTTTCTTTTTTTCTCCACCGAGCTATAGCCTTATACAAAGGAAAACCATCTCCAACGGTTAAGAAAAACCATCACCAAATTTGAATTTGGTTAAAAAAAACAACTTTTTTGGCTCCAACAGTTTCATCAAACTGATATCAAAACGAGAACTATTCAAAAATTTCACCAAACCAAGGAGCTGGGCAGATTTCACTAACTCACTGTGCGTTTACATTGGAGGTGGGTCCACCAAACAACCGGTCGGACGTCCCACCGGTTGTCCCATCGGTCATCCCTTGCATACAAAAAAGTGAAGCTGCTGTGCAGTGCTTCAATGTTTTGGGTAACATTTGTTTTTCTCATTTTCTCTCATTTTAATATAGCTCTTTGAATGATTTCACAGTCGTATCTTACATGTTTGTTGAAAGTAATGGTTCTTTCAAATTTCCCAAACCCATGAATCAATTACGCAAAGAATTCTCTTCCGAAGCAGGTGATTGGATTCATTTTGAGGGTACAAAGACATCAGAGCTACCTATCTAAAATGAGTATGATTTGGATTCTTTCATTGTTGTTGCTCCTTGTTGGCATTTTTGCAAATGGGTTTAGTGGGAATGTTTCTTCAAGACCTGCTGTTGTGAATATTGGAGCTACTTTCACATTTGAATCCACCATTGGTAGAGTGGCCAAGATTGGAATTGAGGAGGCTGTGAAAGACATGAACTCCAATGCTAGTGTTCTCCCTGGAACCAAACTTGTGCTACAGATGCAAGATTTCAATTGCAGTGGGTTCCTTGGCCTGATTGGAGGTACTCTAGTATTACTCTGTTTTTTCCCCAAACTTCAATTACCCTCTATTGGTTGCTAAGAGAAGTTTCAATCCCTTAACCGATCGACCTGTCGGCCGTCTCACCGAACGTCCCCAGTCTTTTGATGCAAGCTACAGTGCAACCGTTGGAGCATCTCGTATCAGATTCAGGAAATTACATTTTTTTTTTCTCAAATTTGATAAAAAAAATAGTTCACCGTTGGAGATGCTCTCATATAGAGGAAAATATGCTCCACACAAATATTGTGATATTAACATAATCTTCCGCACGTGTGAAGCACTTCACAACTCACACATATAGGCCTCTAAAGTATCAACCATACAACAAAGTAAACCTTTGATCATCCCTATGAGTGAGACAAACCATCTTCCATAGAAATGGAGGGTGTCAAAACCAAGCCCCTTCTTCACACACTTAGGTTCTCCCCGCTCATTGCCTCGAACCGTGTTTTCGCCGTCTTTCATAGCCCCAAAAGAAAAAAACCACACACACACACATCACATCACAAGTAAGACCCACTTGTTTAGAGCTCCCCTAGAGCTCAAGAAATCATATCTAAACTCATGTACAAAGAAAAATATTTAAGACCACTAATTTAGGAGCTTTAATTGGTAGGGCCCACCTCCTGATATGATGTTTTACCCCTTTTTTTATTTGTTTTTCTTTCCCTATCAACTCTTTAGAGCTGGCAGTAGTGCTGCTGATTTAGTGGTTTGTATCACCACTGTATGTACAAATTAGCTCCACTTATTTTTATTAATATGACTGTTTAGAAGTTAGAAGACAGAAGAAAAATATATAATTTCACAAAAATAATGTAGTGTTTAAAGTGATAGATTTAGATCAAAGCCACATATTTCTATATAAAATAATAATATAAAATTCCATTTTCTTGCTTGTATATCGTACCCGAAACGAAAGGGAAATCAAAAATTGCCTAGAATGCAAATCTAAGGTACATATTTAAAGGGTTTAGATTGTCTAAAATTGGACATTTAATTTGAGTATTTAAATTTTGTGAGTTCATTTTGTGCCAACCTTAGTGATTCAAATCATTTACCTTTTAAAATTTATTAGGTAGAATATTTATGTAAAAGATTAATATGATCAGATATCAATAGCTATATATTTGAATTATATTTGTTTTAAAAAAATGAGCAGCGATATAATTTTAAAAATATCTATCTATTTTTTATAATAATGAATCCTAAAAAGTGAACAAGTTGGATTATTGAGATCGGTTTCAAAATGAACCCACCAAATTCAAATGCTCTCCCATATTTAAGGATTGTTTGGGGAGTGACTTTTTGGCTAAAATAGTCAAAAACTCAAACCAAGTTATCACATCATTCTCTCTATTTTTTTTTTATACATATTTTCTTCAAAAATTAAAAAATCAATTAAAATAACTAAATTCCCAAAAAGATGATACCATGAGTCAATCTTCAAATTTGATTATAAATTTTAAATAATTTTTTGGTGGGTTTTTTTTTCTTCTGAGCTGTAGACCATTTACACAGAGGAAAATATGCTTCACACAAGTATTGCGATATTTACATAATCTTTCGCACGTGTGAAGCACTTCATAGCTCACATATAGGCCTATAAAGAATCAACCATACAACAAACTAAACCTTAGGTCATCCCTATGAGTGAGACAAACCATTTTCCATAGAAATTGAGGGTGTCAAACCAAGCCCCTTCTTCACACACTTAGGTTCTCCCCTCTCCTTGCCCCGAACCGTGTTTTCGCGGTAGTGTACACGTGTGCCATTTTGGCTCTCCTCTATCACCATGCAATCAATGTCTTTCACTCCACCACCTTACTCTCCTTCTCCATCTCCATCACCTTATTAATCTCTGATGTAATTCTAGGGTTCATGTGGGCTACCAAGCAGTCTCTTCACTCAACTGGTACAATCAAGGAAACTGAGAGCTAAGACTAGCATCCCCTTTCCATACATCAACCCATAACATTATTCCCCTACCATTGCCAATTGAAATTTCCACATTCGCCCTATAAAAATTAAATAGATTAGAGTTATTGTGTGCTAATCCCACTATATCCTTCTAAGTTTTAGACACATTACTTGAATCAGGAGCAATGGCGACCACTTTCCTCCAACAGAACCATATATAGTACATGTAATCATTTTCCATAATGCACCCTCCTCCAAAACAAACCTCCACCACCATTTTAATAACATACACTGATTTGCCACTCTTAAATCTTTGATTCCCAAAGCCCCTTGTTTCTTATTCATTAAAACTTCTTGCCATCGTACCAAATGAACTTTTCGCAGAGTTTCTGTATCCCCCCACAAGAATGCTGCTTGCATTTTATCAATTTCCCTTGCAACACACTCTGGTATCTTAAATAATGACACGTAATGGATGGGTAGTAAAGACAGCACTGATTTTATCAGAACCATTATACCTGCAAATGATTTGCATACGAGATCTACTCAAGTTTGACCTCCTAGCGGTGAAGCTACACTCATAGGTGTTTCTAATCGTTCAGGCTCTAATCCTAAAGTTGCAACACATGAAGCAGATATGAAAGAGTGTGATACTCCAGAATCAAACAAGACTTGCACACAAGAGTTCATAAGGATGAGTATACCTTGAATCACTAAAGGATTTCCAGTGTCTTCTCCTTCTTGGAGTGCAAAGATTCTACCGGTGGCACCCTGATTTGGCACCTAAGGTTTCCTTGCATTGGCATCTCCTGGTTGTTGAGTCCTTGATTGTCCCACATTCCGATTAGCTGGCGGCTGACCTTTCTTTGGATTAGAATTTTGGCGCTTTCGTGTTCCCGAGTTAAGCGCATTTGTTTCGTTAAGTGGCTTCCCCTTGATTCATGTAGTAGCCTGACCTTTGAGGGCAATTGTTCCTAAAATGCTCTTCTTGGCCACATTCATAACACCTTCTAGCCCCTTCCCTACCATGTTGTTCAAGATTGTATCCTTGTTGTTGTTGTGGCCCCCTAGCATAGGGTATCGAAGGAGCAGGGGTCCTATTGTTCCTTGAGGGTCCTCCGCTTCTTTGCTGGTTGGCCTTAGACTACTGACCTTGAATCCTTGTATTGTCCATCTTCTCTCTTTCTAAAATAAGAGCAATATCTACTACTTGTCTTGGATTCCCGAATCAAGTCCCCATTCAAAGTGCCTTACTTTGTCTATTTCATTTGCCACTGTAGCTGTGGCATGGCGAGAAAGGGCCTCAAATCGATTGGCATACTATGTCACAGTCATGCCCCTTTGTTTTAGTTGGAGAAATTCTTGGATCATTTCTTGCCTTACGGAGTTTGGGAAGTACTTTTCCATAAACAATTCCTCGAACTGTCTCCAAGATAGTTCTGCCACTTGACGGCTTTCCTTGATCATTGTCCACCAAAAATCAGCCTCCCCATCGAAGAGAAATGAAGCGAGGGACACTTGGTCCTGCTCGTTCTGAATCTCTAGTGTCTCCAATATTTTCTTCACTTGCCTTATCCATGCCTCAGCCGTGTAGAGATTGGGTTCTCCAAAAAAATTTTGGGGCCTGAGTTTTTAAAATTTCGCTATTAATTCTGCTTAGTTGTTTTCACGCCTGGGTTGGTTTCTTAGTTCATTAGTAATTGCCCGAACAAAATTCATGATGTCACTATTGTTGTTGTCATTGTTGTTGTCATTGGATCCATTTGCTCTAGTTCTTCCAGCCATTTTCTATACGAAGGATATTATTGTTACATCCTTTATTTATTTATTTATTATATATATATATATATTTAGATAAAATGCAAGTAAGACAGTCCAACACACAAACTTTTAAATGCTAGGATTTTATTAATGAAAATAAAAGATCAGTACATTCATAAAAATAAAAATAAAAAATCATTCTAGCCCTTCTTATCTCATTGTGGTGTTCTTACTAAAAACCCTAAGTTAGAAACTAGGACTATTACAATTAAGTGCTACAAAATTTATTGTTGTCCTAACTGCTACACTTGCTATTCCCTAACCAAGCAAATGGGCACAACATTGACGCATTGTCTCCTCCAACTCCCATGCCTCATTGGGTAGCCCATAACACTCCCAACAGACAAGGACCATCTGCACCCCATTCTGACCCACCATTCGTCTAATCACGCAGGTAAGGATCTCGTGATATGTAGAAGCTCTATAAAAATTCACCAATGGGTCTAGGGTTTGGACAACATGACCGAAAGGAGGTTGGGTAATCCGGATATCCTGGAGTAGAAACGCAACACCCTTGTTGGCGATGTACTGTGGTGGTAAGTTCCATACTCGATAGAAATTGTTGTCCAGATATTCTCTTATCTAAACAAGCCCGATAAACATGTCCTTTCTAGGCGAGCTCCTCCAATAGCACAACCTAGTTGGGGTAACCCTCACAAATACTGCCTTTCCATATGGCAGGACAAGTGGCACTATCATATGTCTCAAGGCTACCTCAGGGCCGTCCTCTATCGAGGATTCAGGATCGGACTCCTTCATTTCCTGATCCGAGTCAAACTCAGGATCGGAATCACCCTCAGCCCGTACTTCGAATTTTTCTTCCAAGTTCTTTTCTTGCTCTTCTTCTAGGTCCTCCTCCCAGTCAATAAGCTCATCTAACATCTCAGGTTCTTCCTCCAACCATCCATTTTGATTTTCGTTTTCCATCTACAAAAATCAAAATTTTACTTAGTAACTAAAAATGCTCACTATAACCACTAGTAAGTTAGTTAACAAGCAAGCTTAAGGTTCCTCAAGGTCTTAAGGGTTTCTCAACCTAAGCTCTAATACCGTGTTGTGACCAAAATTTAAGGACAATATATTAAGATTTAGAACTTAAAATCAATATTGCCAACAATATTACCAACATCCATTAATTAACAATCCAAAAATCTAAAGTTCTTAAATTACAACTTAGTCTTAGTACCTAAAAATAACACAAGTATGAAACAAAGAAAACTAGAAAATTTAGAAAATAGTTCATAGAACTTGGGCACTCTTCAAGCTAACCAAGTTTGAATGTCACCTTGCAAGGCCTCGGTGTTCCCTTCGATTTCTTCGGTACCTGGCATAAAACGCCAGGACAATGGGAATGCCAATGAGCGACAAGCTCAATAAGATACTACAACCCGAAAATACCGACCCCGATAATAATACTCATAATTAATGAATAATGTGTAGTAACAGAATAACAAGTAGCCTTTAATAAGCATAACAAGAATGCTATCAGTTAAAATAATAACAATAGATAATAATAAATAAATAATGGCAAACGGAAGCAGTATTTCATCATAAGGAAAATGCCTACCTTTCTTTTCAAATTCTCATAGATTTAGTTTGTCAGATAAATTTAAGTAACTCCCTGCGGAGCACTATTTCCACTCAACCGCTAAGTAATGGCCACGTGCAATTCTGACTCCCCTTAGTCAAATATTCAAATGTTATTTGCTGTAACTACCAATGATGCCCATGCACCAGGGTTACGTACCCGAGCCGTGACATCACGGTCTGCCTCAAGGGAACGGTCTATGTTGTGACACTCACACCACCAACTTTATATCGCCTACACCGATAAGAACTGAAATACTTTCCCATGCCATGTTAGGGTTCGTAACTCACTTGCGCAAGATTCTAAACCGGGCTCACCCCATAATTCAAATTTTAGTCATCAATAATGTTATACCAACTCATTAAAATTCCCAACATAAAATATTACACAAGTCACACAATAATAAATCAATGTACAAAATTTAAATAAACAATTAATTTAAACCATGGTATGAAATAATAAATTGGATATAAAAATAAATAAATCAAAATCACATACATGCATGGATTTTTAATTTACAAGATTAAACTATTACAATATTAAATAAACCACAATACACCAATGCATGGATTACTAATTTACAATATTTAATGAATTAAACCAACACAATAATTAATTTTTATCCAAATAAATAATTGAAGTAATGATCTTAAACCTATCCAGAAATTTTCAGATTATACCTTAGCCAATACAAATTATAAATAAATTATTTATACAATTCTAAAATTTGTGAAAATCTACAGAATATTCAATAAAGATGTTTAGGTCATTTTTCAAAAAGAATTTCCCAAAAATAAGTTATAAATAATTCTGTAAAATTCCCATAAATTTTTATGACACAAATTTATCACATTTTCTTAAATTAATTCCATACTTAAATTCATAAATCAATTCCATAATCTAAAAATTTATTATGAAACAAGACTTCTCAATTTTCATCCTTTAGTTAGAAATTACCAGATTTGGCTTAAAATAGAATTTTTTTTATAAATTTTCAAACATATTGTAAAATCTGTCTTATAGTTTCGAATTTAATTAAAAAAATTTATAAATTCATACAAATCTCAATAATTGTTGCAAGAATTCCTAGATGAACTAGACATCATTCTCAACAACTTTGTAGAAGAAATCATCTTTAAATTTTGTTTATAAAATTATCTAAAAATTCATACAAATTTTTTGGCAGATTTAAAGGCCAAATAAATCGCCTTATCCTCATGCAATTTTTACAACAATCATAACTGTCCCCCACCGATAGCCCAATACATTTATTTCACTACAAGAAAAGTGAGTATATGAGACGGAACTATTTGCGACGGCACACTTGCCGTCTCAAAAAGTCACTTTTTGTGACGAAAAATAGCGTCTCAAAAAGCGAAACATTTAGCACCATTTGCGTCTCAAAAAAGCAGAGTATTTGCGACGGTAGAAAATACCATCGCAAATACTCTCATTTTTTGAGACAGCAAATGGTGCCGTCGCAAATACTCTGCTTTTTTGAGACGGCAAATGATGCCATCGCAAATACTCTGCTTTTTTGAGACGGCATTTTCTGCCGTCGCAAAAAAGTGACTTTCGTATTTTTGTTTTTTTTTAGTGAATATTTTTAAAATTTTAAATATTTTTTTTAGATGCACCTTACTTAGATGTATCTAAAAAATAAAAAAAATTATGAAACAAATATTTTTAAAAATTAAAAAATACATAAAAATACAAAAAAAAAATGTATTGAATTATTATATTTTTGGTATTTAGTGAATTTTTAAAAGATTTTTTTTACAATTTTTATATTTTTTAGGTGTATTTATGTTAGATGTGTCTAAAAATAAAAAAAAAATACTTAAAATATTAAAAAAATTCAGTAAAAACAATATAACACGGAAAACAAGAAAGTATAATTTTCTCAAAAGAGTTTTTGGAAAACTCTAACCTAGCATAGTGATTGTGGTTTTGAGATAGCTTCATATCTATACAGTCGCAAAATAGTTTGAATAAATTCAACGGTATTTTTCTGTCGTAAAAAAAATTTAAAAAAACAATGTCATCTTACTCTTTTGATATAACATTTCTTTTTTCATTCATTTTTTCATCTTCCTGTCTCTCTGTCTCTATCTCTCTCTCTTCTCTTTATCTCTTTCACTCATCACTCTTCTTTCTCTGTCTATTTCTCTCTCTCATTTTCTCTCTGTGTCTCTCGCCTATCTCTCTTCTCTCTATCTCTCTCATCTGTTTTTTCTCTTTGTCTCTCTCGCTCATCTCTCTTCTCTCTATCTCTCTCATTTCTTTTCTCTCTCTTATCTCTCTATCTCTCTCGCCAATTTCTCTTCTCTCTCTGTATCTCTCTTTTTCTGTGTCTCTGTCTCTCTCTCATCTCTTTTCGCTCTATTTTCTCTCTCTTTTTGTCTATCTCGCACTCATCTCTTGTTTCTCTCTCTTTTTCTATCTCTCTCTCCCTATATCTCTCTCTATCTTTTGTTCTGTCTATCTCTCTCTCAATCATCACTTTTCTCTCTCTCTCTCTCTCTCTCTCTGTCTACTTGTCTATTTGTCTATTTCTCCCTCACTATGTTCGCCTTGCTCACTCTCTTACTCTCATCTTCTCTATTTATCGAGCTCCTTCTCGATTTATCGACCCACTATAAGAAAATACACTTTTAGCAACCACTTTGTCTCTCTCTCTCTCTCGCTCATCACTCTCTGTCTTCTCTCTATCTCTCTTCTTTATTTGTCTTCCACAAAATTAAAATATTTTTAAAATATTTAAATATTTAAATGTTTTAAATATTTAAAAAATTGATTTGAATTAAATTTTGAAAAGAGTTTTGAATTATGTGTTTAATTATGAGTTTCGAAAAGTAATGATTATATTTTGAATTGCGTTTTGAAAAATGGATGTAAAATTATGATTTGAAAGCTCAAAACAAATACCATACTTAAATCAATGGGTGAAACTATGACCACTACCATTACCACTCTCTCTGTCTCTTTTTTTTTTTTTTTCTATGTCTCTCTCTTTTTGTTTATCTTTTGCTCATCTCTTGTTTCTCTTTTTTTCTGTCTATCTCTTTCTCTCTCCGTCTCTCTCTTTCACTCATCACTCTTCTTTCTCTCTTTGCCTGTTTGTTTGTCTGTCTGTCTGCCTGTCTCTCTTTCTCCCACTGTGTTCGCCTTGCTCACTCTCTCCCTCATCTCTTATTTATTTATTGAGCTATCTTTTGATTTATCGATCCACTACAAGAAAATGCACTTTTAGCGACCACTTTGTCTCTTTCTTGCTCATCACTCTGTCTCTTTCTCTGTCTCTCTATCTCTTTTCTCTATTCGTCTCTCACCCATCTCTCTCTCTCTCACCACCCATATTCTCTACTACATTTACCACTACTGCAAATGCCATTCAACTACCACTACTCTTCTCTTTCTTTCTTTCACTCATCACTCTTCTTTTTCTGTCTGTTTGTCTATCTGTCTGTTTGTCTGTCTGTCTTTCATTCATCTTTCTTCTCTCTATCTCTCATTTGTCTTCTCTCTCTGCCTCTCTCGCTCATCTCTCTTCTCTCTATCTCTCTCATATCTTTTCTCTCTCTTTGCCTCTCTCGTTCATTTCTCTTTCTCTCTCTGTCTCTCTCGCTCATCTCTCTTCTCTTCATCCCTCTATTTTTCTATTCTCTCTCTCGTTTATCTTTTTTCGCTCTTTTTCTTTCTCTTTTTGTATCGCTCATCTCTTGTTTCTCTCTCTTTTTTCTGTCTCTCTCTCTCTATCTCTTTCTCTCTTTGTCTGTTTGTCTCTCTCTCTCTCCGTCTCTCTCTCTCACTCATCACTCTTAATAGAAAAAAAAATTTTATTAAAATATTATCCTTACTTCTACCAAATAAAAAAAAATAATAATAATTTTTTTGTTCATTAAAATAAAAATGAAACAAATAAATTTTCAACCTTAATAACGAAAAGAAAATAAAAATTATTACTTATTTATTTTTATTATTTAAATATTCATTTATGATGAAAATTATTATTATTATTATTATTTTTTCTCAATCCCGCCCGCTCGGTTCCCCCCATTTTTTCATTCCCGCGCCCCCCAAAATCCCCAATCTCTTATAACTAAATTTCCTAATTTCTACCAAATCTCTCTCTCGCGACTGTGAGCATGGGCGACGACGGCGTCGAGCCACGGGCACCAGTGAATGAAGGAAGCCAGACATCGACGACTATTGTCGGAGTCCTTCGCTTCTCTATCGATAGCCATTACCAGCAAACGAAGTTCTCTGGTTCTATTTCTCTGGTTCTTTGTTTCTCTTTTTCTCTGGTTCTATGTTTCTCTTCGAATCTCATCAAAGCTATGTATTGTATTGCTGGTTTGAACAATAGGCTTGAATCTCATCGGGGGTTTAGCTAAAGACACTACATTAGGTCAGCTCATTCTTCTTTCAATTGCTTCTGCAAAAATATCTAGATTGTTTTGTTTGATGGCAAATTCTTCAATTTGCATTATGATATGCTTGTTTGATGTTTGTTTTGTGTGATTGGGGGTGGTGTGTGAGTGCAGATCGATTCATGAAGTACTTTGGGAATGCAGGAGATTCTGATTCGGTTATAATTAAAGATCGGCACACTGCGTCGACCGGGGTTTTGGGTTTATCACCTATCTTGATCCTTACATTGTTGACATCGTTATTGTTGAAACCCATGTCATCAATGACAAACAGTGCTTTTCCTCACTTGGGTTATTTACTTTGGAAGAAAAATCTTTGTGCATTTTGTGTTTACGGGTTTTCTTTGTTTTCCCGATAGGAAAAAGCGTATAAGAGAGAAGAAAAACAGAAAATTTGATGCTTTTCCTTAAGGATAGTTTATCAGTCTTTTTATTAAAAAAGAAAAAGAAAAACAATATGTGCTATAATGTTTGATACAACTTTATTTATTATTTATAAAACAAATATGGCTTAAATGAATTAAAATATAGATATCGAGAAGTTAAGAAGGGAAAAAAAAAATTGGTTAATAGTTTATTTCTTCGTCTTCCCGGATCGGCTTTGTTGTTTGAAAAACAGTGGTAGTGATGATGAAGACAATGATATTGATTGGAACAATCTTGGATTCAGTGCCAAGCCGACCGATTATATGTATGTGACAAAATGCTTGGCATATGGGATTTTCGAACGAGGCCAACTTAACCCCTATGGAAACATTGAATTGAACCCTTTTGCCACAGTCTTGAACTATGGCCAGGTGAGAAGCTCCACCCCCAATTCCCTCATAATAGGGAAAAGATTGACCCTTGGACCTTAGGTAGAAGTTGTACAAAAGTTAGGATCAAAGTTTAAAGTAAGTTTATGCGTTGTCCAGGAAAACGTAATCTAGAGACAAAGTAATATCATACAATTTTTTAATTTTATTTTTTATAAATTTTATTTGCATAGTTATGTGATGTGCATTAATAAAAATTTAAGATGGACTACTAGAGTTATTTGATAGGAATAGCTCAATGCTATTTTATGTTCTCTCTCTCTCTCTCTCTCTCTCTCTCTCTCTCTCTCTCTTCTTAATTGTTAGTTTAACATTACTCAATTAATAATTGTGTCCATTGCACAATAACATAAATCTAAAAACAGAAAACCATATGTCTCACATAATACTATAATCACGCAATAAATCAAAGAACCAATAAGTGAATAATCACATTCTCGCATGTAAAATAGTGGTAACATCCATATGCAAAAATGTGATTTAATAAGGTCTCTATAATTCATTTATTTTGGCACCTTGTATTGTTGGTTTGAAAATCCAAAACAGGGGTTATTTGAAGGAACAAAAGCATTCAGGAGAAAAGATGGGAGGATCTTCCTCTTCCGCCCAGATCAGAACGCAATCCGAATGCAGTTTGTCACCGTTGAACTTGTATATCGAGGATGAATTCCATCGTGCCACTCTTGGTGGAGTTGGAGGTGTCAAGGCCATCACCAATTATGCCCCGGTAAACAAATCCATTCGTCTTCTCTACGTGAAATGTTAACTAGTTATCACCGTCTTCAATTTTACTTAATTTTTTTTTTTTTTTAAACCTGAATGAAGGGTTTTTATTTTTTATTTTTTTGGTAAGGCAATTGGGATTGGCATATCATTTTCATTTTAAGGACGTTCCTCTGTCCTAAAAATATTGATTCTCCTTTATATAATGCTCTCCAACAGTATGATATTATGTGAATTTTGAAATATGGGAATCTTGACACAATTATTTCATGGAATTAAACGGCTTAGAGCATACACTGTGTGTGTGAAATAGTTGGACAAATTATGACAGTTATTAAATTTGATTAAGTTAGATCTAAAAAGAGGTATTTTGGCAATTAGATAAGGACAATTTCGTAAACAAAAAAATTATGACCAAACTTCACGTTCTGACATGTACACTTTATACAATAGTATATCAGTTTTTGAAGTATGTACTAGTTGCCTATTCAAACCAATTTAAACATAATGTCATTCTATGATTCTTTGGCAAAAATAATGTTTTAATGCCTTTTATGGCTCATACTGCATTTCCAAAAAAACTAAAATAAGGTTGTGGGTGCATTTTTTTTTTTTTAACGAATCCTCAACTAATCATAATCAGTTTTTTTTTTTTTGGTTGGTGGTGTTGTTGTTGGTTTTGAGTGCATTAACTAGAGCAAAGAACAGAGGATTTTCTGATGTGATTTACCTTGATTCAGTTCATAAGAAAAACCTTGAGGAGGCTACTTGTAACGTTTTTGTAGTGAAGGTAATATTCCAAAAAAAAAGGTTCCCGTTTATAAAATTTCTTGTATATTACGTTAGTAACCATTTTTCCTTCCTTGAATATGGAAGTATGGAAATTTTCTACAATTGCAAGCCTCATTTCTATCTTTGTCCACCAAATACTTTGAATCATGTGAAAACTACGTTGTACTACATCAAGGTAAAGAGCCAAAAGATTAGGGAGGGGGGAGGAGATTGGCTTGGAAATTTATCTCCCTCTGGTGTTGGTTTGGAAAATATATACGAAATAGTTAGATTAGTGTCAGGTAATTTTGTTTTAATATCCCAAGATCCTAAGCAATGAAAAGTAACCCCTTTTACATTTTTTTTTTGGATTTATATTGTATAAGGCTGCTCATGAAAAATAATAAATAAATAAAGTTTACTGGCAAATGCATTATTAACTGATAAACATGTTTAAAATTCTCTGTGAACAATGTGATTTCCCTTTATCACTGGCCAATGGAGAAATGCTTTACCTTGATTCAGTGAAAGTCGGAAAACAAAAGAATGCTTGGCATACTACCTATTCTTGCCGGGGTTAGGTTAGTTTGGAAGGAGGTTGAACTGTTGTTTTGCCATTGAGGACATAGCTGTGCTGCGATGTGAAGTACTGTTTTTTGACTGATGCTTGACTTATGATGAATTGTATCCAGGATGCCTCTATAATTTTTGTCAATAAATAGGCTTGAATCTCATCTTATTGGACTAAGGATGCATACCATGAGCCCGTCTAGGCTTGAATCTCATCTTAATTAAATAAATAGGCTTGAATCTCATCTTATAAAGTGATATTGTTATCTTTTTATGCAGAAATGAATATTTTAGTAATGATGAGATTCTATGTAATTCCTACTATCCAAACATAACTTTAATTTGCATACTTACTGATGAGAGGCTAATCACCCTATTCCATGAACATGTATGATCTCCCTATTGATGGACCCTCTACATGTGAGTTCCTACAAAATAAATTTGTGTATTCTACAATCCAAGACAGGTAGGAACCCTTTAAGTCCAACCCTTCCCACTCCCATCAGACATGAAAAAATTCCCCAGGTATATTACAATAAGAGTTTATTACACTATTTTGGACTACATTGAATTCCATTATTATTATTTTTTGTGAGTAGGGAAAGCTTTGGTTTCTCCAATTGAGAGATATGCAGTTGTTCCTGATGACAACGTAAGTGTTCTTTCCACAGTCTTCATTGTCTTCATTACTGGTGTTTAAATAGTTGGTTTCTCCAAAAGATTATAATTTGCAACTGTTATCTATTTATTTGTAGGTCAAAAGGATAAATTTTGCCGAGGGGAAGATCTGATTCTAGAAGTAAGGAATTTGCAGCTTGATTTTTGAAATAGGCCCAAAATTGAAATCTTGTTGGAAATTTTTTATTTTTTTATTTTTTGTAAGAGCATTTAAATATCCAATGTGCTGATTGGTGAATTTTAGATTTTATTTTATTTTTTTATTTTTTTTAAGGATTGGGGTGAATTTTATAATTTAAATATGCTTTTATGAACATGTACAGTTTAATTGTTCTTTGTAAAATATTGAATTTGATGGTTTTATGAATTTTTATTTTTATTTTCTATTAATGTTTTTGTGAATGAAATGTAAATAATCAGCTCAGAGCATATTTTAGAGAGTGAGAGACAGCACCACTGTCGGAAAAAATAGAAAATTTTAATATTTTTATTAATTTTGTTACAGGTTTTATTTTTTGCGACGACATTATACTGTCGCAAAAAATAAAAATTTTATTATTTAAAATAAAAATTTTATTATTTTTTAATATTTTTTGCGACGGCGTTATACTGTCGCAAAAAATAGAAAATTTCATATTTTTTATACTTTTTGCGACGGCACCACGCCGTCGCAAAAAATAGTGTTTTTGTAAAAAAAAAAAAGACTATTAGCGACGGTATTTTTTGCTGTCTCAAATAACATTTTTAGCGACAGTAAAATAAGGCCGTCACAAAAAAATCAAGAAATTTCAAACGTTATTTGCGACTGCACGGCGCCGTCGCAAAAAGGCAAAAATGCCGTCGCAAAACATTAGCAACGGCGCTTGCCGTCGCAAAAACTCTTTTGCAACCCTTGCATTTGCGACCCCCCTATTGCCGTCGCAAAAAGTATTAGTGACGGCATTAGGAGTATTAGCGACGGTATTTTACCGTCGCAAAAAGTCAATTTTTTTGTAGTGTTTCTAGACAAATATTCAATCTCAAGATAAATAGTTTATTCAACACTTCCAAAGGTGTGAGATAATACATATCCAATTTTATCACCTATATCAATAACCATCCAATTTAACATATTCAATGTTAATTTCAATTATTTATACAAAATAATTATTTAATCAAATTAGGGCAAAAATCTCCCTTTTTCCAATCTCAACCCAAACTCCAAAATTTACTATTTTGGCACAACAAGGCCTCATCTTCAAACCCCATTCCCCTTTATCTCAAATTCATCAAAAACCCCCTCATTTCATTTCACACTCAAAACTTAGATTTGTCCAAACCACAACCAAATCTCATCACCTATACACAATAGCAAATAACTAAGCTAAAAATCATATTAGAGTGTAGAAAATCCCTACCTCAAGTTTGAAGAAGAAAAGAGTTGAAATCCCCAAAATTAACGGTGTTGAAACTCGATCTTCACCGCACACAACGAAACCCTCGAGAAGTTATGCAACTTTGATGAAAAAAACTATGGCAAAATCCCAATGGATTTGGAGAAATCAAAAAGAGAAGGTGACTTCTAGAGAGAGAAGTTTCAAATCCAGATTTTGGAGAGTTTTAGAGAGAGAGGACTGCAAAAAGTGATATGAAATATCCTCTTTACGAACTGATATAACATGGTCCACTCGAGCATGAAAAGCCCCGCTCGAGCGTAAAATACGCTCATCCAGTACTTTTGCAGACACAGACCTTGCTCGAGCTCCAGAACGCCCGCTAGAGCACGAAACAAAATTTGTGAAGTCCACTCGAGCGCAAGAGTGCCCACTCGAGCGGCGAAGCAAATTTCTGGGCAATAAAGGTTTTGAAAAACAAACAACCAACTTATTCCAAACACACAACTACAACCCAATAACCAACAATAAGGGGAAGACAAGGGAAACAAGGTAAGCACAACCATCTAAACCATACCAACCCAAGTTCGAAATATCACAAGAGACAGTTCAAAATCCGAAGTCACTATATTTTAAGACTACCAATATCTTCAAATATTTGATATACAAATCATAAATTTACATACAACTATAAATAAATTTTCTATTTACAAGTTTAGTCATTTTATCATATGAATATAATCTGAAAATTTAATCAGTATGTTTGGTTTGAGTTTTCTGGATTAAGTTTTTTAAAAATTGAGTTTTTTGGTTTTCGTGTTTTTTCGTTTTTAGTGAATATTTTTAAAATTTTAAACATTTTTTTTACTTTTTTAGATGCACCTTACTTAAATGTATCTAAAAAGTAAAAAAATTGTGAAAAAATATTTTTAAAAATTAATAAATACATTAAAATACAAAAAATGTACTGAATTCTTGTATTTTTTTTTTTTTTGTATTTTTGGTATTTAGTGAATTTTTAAAAGATTTTTTTTACATTTTTTTTTACTTTTTAGGTGTATTTATGTTAGGTATGTCTAAAAAGTAAAAAAAAAAAATTGCTTAAAATATTAAAAAAATTCAGTAAAAACAAAAAAATACGAAAAATAAGAAAGTAAAATTTTCTGAGAAGTGTTTTTGGAAAAATAGAACCAAGCAAGCTGAATATTTTTTAAAAAAATGAGAGGGTTGAGAAAGTTTTCTTACTTGGACATGCAAAGCTTCATTATTCATGGAGGGAAATTTTGCATGCATTCAAGAGGTCTTTCAGTGTGTGACCATAGGGCAATGAGAACATATAAAGAGAAGATAGCAAGAGATAATGCAAAACAAGTTAAATCTAAAACATGCAAGATAAGCCCTTCTCCTGTTGAGTTCATTCATACTTCCATCATGCATTATCAAGTATATCAGATTGTTTTGCATGCATTTTCAAAAAAAAAAATAAATAAATAAATAAAGAAGTGGAGTATTCCTAAGTATCCTACCACAATGAAGTTGAAAAAAATTTCAAGTGTTGAGACTCCTTTCTCTTTCCTTCTTCCTCCTCTCCCTCTCTCTCCGCTCTTTCTTTTCTTTCTCAGTCGTGTGTATGCATTATGGCTGATGGTGAAGCCCCTTATGTAGGGAATATGGGAGCCAACTTTTTGTTTTATTTAATTATTTCCTTTCTTTTGGCCCAAAAAAAAAAAAATTCTATTTGCTTGGAATTGCCATCTTATGCCATGCTTGCTTCTCTAGAGACGTTGAGTGTGCAATTGGGAAAATAAGCATGCCTTGCATGCAGTAGAGCAGCCTAGGGAAAAGAAGGGGCAACTCGCCACTTTTCTTGCAAATTGACATTTTTATTTTATTTTATTTTGAATTGAATTGAAATTGATGCCAATACAATATTAGTATATATATATATATATATAACCTTTTTAACTGGATGGTTTTCTTCCTACTAAACTCTAACTAGCTTATTTACTATTAATTTAATCCATTTAGTTTTCACAACTGCATTAGCTACAGAAATTTTTTATCACAGGAAGATAAATAATTTTATTTAAAAGAATTTAACATTGGTATTAATCATGATGCTATTAACACTATAATTTGATAATTTAATAATCATTATTAATTGACTTAATATTGTTATTAACAAACTAATTAGTTGTCCAAAAATATTCTTATAGATTACAACACAAGTCCACGCTTTTTCATATATTTGAACCTAAAACCTCACTCATCTTAATAGCTAATTGCTCTCTCCACAACCATTTGAGCAATTGCCCGAGGTCTAGGAACCCCACCTAACTATCCCGAATTTGTCCTATCTAAAAAAATATTCCTAATTTATCCCGAATGAGAGTATCTGGTTGAAATTAAATTTGTGTAGTGTGATGTCCATACATAAAATAAATTTGAAACACAAGATAATAATTTTGAATAATTAAATTTGAATTTGTAATATTATTATTTTATTTTAGGCAATGAGGATTTGTCGTTTAGTCTAGTAGTACTAATGTTCTATTTTTTATTTTTTTTTTTGGTAAATTACACTTTATCCCTTTATGTTTTACTTATTTTCTTACCTTAACCATTAAATTTTTTGTCTCACTTTATCTATTCACATTTTAAGTTCTTTCAATTTAACTCTAAACCTAAATTCTATTTAAAATTAGATAATAAAAAAAAATCATATTGACTGCCACGTGGTATAAAAAATATATTATCATATTTAGATGGCTGTCACATGGTGTAAAAAATATATTAGTATATTTAGATTTAAGTTTGGGTGAGATGTAGGATAAATATAATAGTATATTTTACATCACGTGGTTCCTAATGTGATATGTTTTATCTAATTTTAAATAAAAAAATAGTTTTAAAAGTAAATTAAAAAAATTGAAACATAAATAATCAAAGTACAAAAAAAAATTTAAGAGCTAAAATGATAAAATACAGGAATCAAAGTGTAGCTTAATTTTTAATTTTTTAATTTATTAAAATAAAATTAAATGAAATAATTAATTTTAATTAATCTTTTGTAATAATAACTGATAATTCAATTTATAATATATTTTTTTATTATTTCTTTAATCAATAGACAAAGATTTGAAAATGTTTGATGTGTGACGGTTGTGTTAGTCATCAACCACTACAAGAAAAGTGGGCTTAAAAGACGGAACTTTTTGCAACGATACAACTTGCTGTCGCAAAAAATGTGACTTTTTGAGATGGCACAACTTGCCGTCGCAAAAAATAGAGTATTTGCGACGGTATAAAATGCTATCGCGAAAAAAGAGAGTATTTGCGACGACAGAAATTGTTGTCGCAAAAAAAAATAGAGTATTAAAATCGAGTTTTTGCGACGGTACTAGCTGTAGTCGCAAAAAAAAAAGAGAGTTTTTTGCGACTGTAATAGGTACCGTTGCAAAAAATAAATAAATAATATATATATATATATATATTGTGGCTTTGAGACGGCTTCATATATATAGTCACAAAATGGTTTAAATAAATGCAACGGTATTTTTCTGTCACAAAAAAAAAATTAAAAAAAAACGACGTCGTCTTACTTTTTTGAACATTTCTCTTCTCACCCATTTTTTCATATCTCTGTCTCTATCTCTCTTCTCTTTCTCTCTCTTACCCATCACTCTTCTCTGTCTGTCTCTCTCTTTCTCTGTGTCTCTATCTTTCTTCTGTCTCTCTTTCTCACGCATCACTCTTCTCTGTTTGTCTGTTTCTCTCTTTCTCTCTGTCTCTATCTGTCTTCTCTTTCTCTCTCTAACTCATTACTCTTCTTTTGTCATCCGTCTCTCTCTTCTCTCTGTGTCTCTTTCTCTCTTACTCATCACTCTTCTCTGTCTGCATGCATTTGTCTGTCTCTCTTTCTTTCTCTGTGTCTCTCATCCATCTCTCTTCTCTCTATCTTTCTCATGTATCTCTTCTCTCTCTCTTATCTTTTTCTCTCTCGGTCTTTCGCTCATTTCTCTCTGTCTCTCTATCGTTTATCTCTTTTTGCTCTTTTTGCTCTCTCTCTCTCTCTCTATATATATCTTTTCACTCATTTTTTCATCTTCCTCACTCTCTTCTCTTTCTCTCTCTCACTCATCACTCTTCTCTCTCTGTCTGTTTGTCTATTTATCTCTCTCTCACTCTATGCCTCTTACTCATCTATATTTTCTCTCTCTATCTCTTTCGCTCATCTCTCTTCTCTCTATGTCTCTCACTTATCTCTCTTCTTTCTATCTCTCTCACTCATCTCTCGCTCATCTCTCTTCTCTCTGTCTCTCTTGTTCATGTCTCTTCTCTCTATGTCTTTCTCGTTCATCTCTCTTCTCTCTATCTCTCTATCGCTCATTTCTCTTCTCTCTATCTCTCTCTGTTTCTCTCGTTCATCTTTCTTCTCTCTCGGTCTCTTTTTCTGTCTTTCACTCTCTATCTCTTTCTCTTTTTGTCTTTCTCTCTCTCTCTCTTTTCCCTTTCTCTCTCTCTTTCTCTCTCCCACTGTGTTCTTGTTGCTCATTCTCTCCCTTCCGTCTTCTCTATTTATTGAGCTCCCTCTCGATTTATCGATCCACTACAAGAAAATGCACTTTTAGCGACCCCTTTGTCTCTCTCTCGCTCACCACTCTGTCTCTCTATCTCTCTCTCTCTCTCTCTCTCACTCATCTCTCTCTTTCTCACCACCCATCTTCTCTACCACATTCACCACTACTGCAAACGCCATTTCACTACCACCACTACTACCACGGTCGCCACTTCACCTCTACAACTACCATTACTACTACCATCGCCACCATTCCACTACCATCACTACCATTACTGCCACTACTACTACCATTACCTCTCATTCACCCCTGCCACTCCATCTACTCTACCACTACCACAACTTCACCACTAATCTCCTTTGCCATCACCACCACCATTACCACCACCACCACCATTACCACCACCATCATCTCTTATCCACCACCTTCACCACTACTGCCGCTCCCTCTCTTCTACCACAAAATATTACCTCTACTTCTACCAAATAAAAAATAATAATAATTTTGTTTTCATTAAAATAAAAATAAAACAAATAAATTTTCAATCTTAGTAACTAACAAAAAAAAGATTTTTTTTTAAAAAAAATTCATTAACTACAAAAATATATATATATATATATATTTTAACAAAAAATAAATTTTTTTGGCGACGGCAACCCTCGTCGCAAAAAAAAAAAAAGTTAAACCACGTTATTTTGTTGTTTAAATTTCATTTGTGACCCAAAAAAAAAAAATTTCATTCCCGCTCTGTTTCCCCCCTTTTTTTTCCATTCTACCTTTTTTTTCCATTCCTGTTCTGTTCCCCCCCCCCCAAAACCAAACAAAAAATCCCCAATCTCAAACCCCCCCGCCCCCCGCCCAAAACCAAAAATCCCTAATCTCTTTTTACCCCTCTCTCTCTCGATCGACAGCGAGCGGCAAACGAGGACGAGCGGCGGTAGACGACTGCGAGTGGCAAACGAGGCTGCTGTGTGAATGGAAAGGGCTCCGGAGTGCAAGAGCAGCAACAGCGTCGGAAGAGGAGGAGGAGGGAAGGCGGTGATAGGGATGATATACAGGAGTTTGGTGTACTACCACTGCACATTGTAGACACCCCATTTTTGAACGTCCTCAAGACTCGGACGTCACCGTTTGGACACTCGGTGATCATCAATGTGTGTGTTCGTTTGGAGTTCCCGGAGTTCTCGGCTCGCGCGCCTTGCCTCAGGACCTCCGAACTTGACCGTTTTGTGTCTGGTTTTGCACCAGACACCTGTGTTTTGCCTTAGAGGGGCAGGGAATGCTTTGTGAGGCATTCCCACACACCACCGGCTGTGTCTTACAAGTTCTATAAGAGAGAAGCCTCTTCTCTTGGCAAAGGGTTGGAAATTCTTGAGAGGTTTCAGCCATTTTAGAGAGAAACCAAGCTCTGGTTTTAGGTTAGATCATATATCTATTCTATCTCTCTTTTCCTTGCTTATTTAGTACACTAGGTGCTTTAGTTCACACTTTTGCACACAAGCACATAGTGTTCCACCTTCCTTTGGTTCTTGAGGGTCCAGAGGTTTGTTTTGAAGCTTTGGAGCTGGTTTGGTACTCAAGGAAACCAACACATCATCTTTGTTGAAGAGGCTTCAAGGGTAAGACACTATACCCTCTTTTTACCCCATTCTTGCAACCTATTTTTGCTTGCTTTAAAATAGTTTTTGAGATTAGTGTTTGGCACAAAAAAGTTCTGATTTTTAACCCTCTTTGTTGTATATTAAGAGTGTTTAGTGGTTTGGGTAGGTTTGACCACCCTTAGGCCTTAAAAAGGTCACTTTTTGTGCTATTTTGTGAGAGATCCGAGATTTTGGTAATAGGATCTCTTCACCACTGAAATCTTGAGGGATTTCAGTGGTGAAGAGTATGCCTTGAAGTCTCAAAAAGGGGAGGGCCACCCCCTCTCCTTGATGTCCTTGAAAAGGGCAAGTTTTGGCTTCCAAAGGAGCACCATGTTTGAGTGTGTGTTGAGCATGCCTTGGTTTTCTTTCATGCTTATATTGCCATGATATAACATGTTTTCAAGTTGGTTTTGGTCTCCTATGCATGCTTAGCATGGTTGCCTTGTAATGCCCTTTTATGCTCTAACATGCCTAGGTAGTATGCCTTAGTCTTTAACATGTTTTAGGCTTGCATTTGTGAAGATTTTGTGCTTATATTTCCATGTTTTAGGTCTGTCCATAAGTATTTTGGTCAATCTTAGCATGTTTAATATAGCCCCTTTGCATTTGGCTTGTTGGCCTTAAGAGTTTGGATGTGTAGCATGCCTTTGTTTGCATTGTTTTGATGGTTTGGAATCACCCAGCATGCTATTTCAGTCCATTTGGTGTGCTTGTATGCTTACCTTGCATGCTCCTTCGTGACTTCTTAAGCTTGTGTTATATGCTCCATGTTTAGGCCTTATTGCATGCCTTAGATTCCATGTCCCTTAGATGCCATCTAAGTGGTCTTTTGGGCCTAATTTGACATGCTAAAAATCCGTTTTGAGTTGTTAAGTGCATGCCATAATTGCCTTGCATAGGTGTAGTTCAATGCCCTATTGGCTTGCCTTAGCCTAAGACCATTTGCATGCTTTGTTTGGCATGCTTCATTGCATGATTTAGCATCATGTTTTTGCATGAATTCCAGAGCCTTTAATGCATGTTAGTTGTCCATGTTTGGCCTCTTTAAGTGTACTTGAATGTTGCTTGTTTATGCCTTGGGTTTGGTACCTTAACATGTGCATGTGTGTGTGTGTGTTTAGTCCCCAATTGTAGGCATTTTGGCTACTGATTTTAGGCCTTTTTGAGTTGCCTAATTCATGTCTAAGTCCATCCCTCATGTGGTTTGCATGCTTGACTTGTGTGCTTGTTTGCATGTTTGCATAAGTGTATCACATTGTCTATCTTGCATGCCTAGTTAACATGCTTAGGGCTTCATCACATTGACATGCATGCCAAGTCTCTTGAAGTGAGTTTGATAGAGGTTTGGCACCCTTTTGTGCCTATGTGATTTGCATGCATTTGAAATCAAATTTGCATTCTTGGTTCTTAGGGCCATCATGCATGAAAATGCGCGATTGGTGGTCTGGGAACCGAGGCACATGCCCCCTTGAGTCAATAACATGATGTGGGATGTGTTTTGTGCATACATGTTTTGAATTGCCTTGCCATGCATAGTTTGTCCTCTGCTGCTGTGAGTTGCAGGATCTGCAGAACATTTTGTGCCGACCGGCACTTTTTAGTGCCGACCGGCAGTGTTTTCCCAGCCGATGGAACAATTCTGTGCCGGTGGCCTCCTCCTTCAGCCGGTGGTGCTCTACCCCAGCCGGTGGTACTCCCCAGTGCCCTGAGAGGCACTCCTGGGACTTTGGCAATTTTCAGAAGAGGATAGCAGGGGAAACAGAGGCAATCCGTGCATGGCGGCTTGATTCGAGGCGGTTCGAGCCTTGCGCATTTGGCCCTCATCCCGAGGCGTGTTTCTGTTTAATTAGATTAATTATTTTATTTAATTAATTTAGTTGATTTGTAATAATTAATTAGCTTGTGTAGTTAATTAGTTATTCGGTTCTGTATTATTATTTTGGTCCCTTCGAGCGAGGGCAAAAATGTAATAAGTGTGTGTGAGTGGGTGTATGTCTTCCAATCCCCATTTCTTTCTCCCTTTTTATTTACCTGCTTATGATGGTAATGGACTAGGGCATGTTTATTTTAGCATACCTTATGCAATGCATGCGTGCATCCATGCATTTGTTTACATGCATCGGGCTCGGCACATCATGCAAATTGCATCGTACTTTCAATTCCAAATTGAATACGTGATAGTTGTTGCATCTCATGTGCCATGTTTAGGGTTAGCCGAGCCTGTTTAGATTGCACCCCTGTATGTGATGCATTAGCCATTTAACATGAACTAGGTCATGCATGTTTTGCTAACTAGTTTATTGTTTTGGCACGGAGTACGATGTAAGTATTTCATGCTTTAGCATACCACATGCGTGTGAATGTTGCCATAACAGTATGCTTACCATGCGGCTAAATGCTTATATGAGATAAACTGTTTGAATGCCTGTGGGTGGAGGTTAGATTGCTTGAGTTGGAAATACTCATTGAAATCCGTGTTTTAGCCTGCTCGCGAGTAGCAATTTCAAACTGTTTTCCAAACAAGACGGATATGCAATGCTTATTTCCAAATTAGGCGATCTAGTCTATACTTGTTTGCTGTGCGCACAACATAGTAATTTTAGGCTAATAACCGGAATAAGAACGCATAAAGTTTTCAAAATCGGATATCACGGTTAGTAGAGGTCGGTCTTCGAACCGGGCGAAAGGGGGTGCTCATAGCTGACCTTCCCCGATCGTACCCAAGCTCCCGAGCCAAGACCACTTTGGTGATGACGGACACGTGGCCTTGACGAGTCGGGGTTTCCTAAATTTCCCATTTTAAAATATTTAGGTGGCGACTCATGTCCGCAAAGCAGTCCATGTTTGGCACTACTTTTCAAAAAAATCTGTTTTCTCAAACGATTTACCGGATTTGGACTCTTTGGTTCAGATTTAGAACCGCGACACGAATTGAGTCCGAACTGTAGCGAGGTCCCCCGCGGACGTGTTACAGTTTCTGGCGACTCTGCTGGGGAGTTTAGAGAGCTTGACTCGAACTCGTGATATCCTGTTTTGATTTCATTTATGTGTCTCTTTGCATTGCATGTGCATTGGTGCGCCTAGGACACCGTGTTGGCCATCTGCTATTCCTGAGCGGTTTGCCGGAGGCTTGTCTTGTCAAGGCATGTCTGTAAGGCTGACCGGTTGCGGGCTCTGCCAGTATGGGAACACAAACCCCGGTTTTACCGGGGCACCCTTTTCGACCATTCGACCTAGTGCATATCGGAATCCATAGTGACCATTCCAAACTAGGACAGGTTGCTTACCCGATATTAGGTTGTTTGAAACCGCTGTGTGCATAGTGAAACTCTAGCTCCTGACAAAATAGGACAGGGAAACCCTACCCCAACATAGGGGTGTATTGGCTCTCATTTACTTGCTATGTGCTCTTAGAGTGTATCTCTACAGGGAATGCATATACCAGTTTGCAAATCTGGGTATCCGGCCTGCGGGCACCAGTATCAATATTTTGAGAATCAGTTATATCTGCGGGTATCAGATTCAGATTTGGGGCAATAATTTGAGGAACGATGATCGAATAGATTACAGTCGTTCAGCTTTGCACGTATCCGTTCCAGTGAAATTGAGCTAAGATGCTGTCGGTTTTCTCTTTTACTAGGTAGTCCTGGAATCATAGCTTCAGAAGGCCCCACTATTCCCCGGGTACATTGAATTTGTGCTGGTAGACTTTGTCAGGTCGAGACTTCGATTTAAGGGTAATCGGGGCGAAAAGGCTAGTCGAGCACAGACCACGATAATGACTACGGATCGGTGATCTTTGAGCGGGGTTGAGATCTCCGAGCCTCTGCGGATCTGAGATATACCAATTGCTCGTTAGATCAGACAATATGTCAAGTCTGGAAGAGATGGTGCGCCAACTCGAGATAGTATGAAAGCCATGCAAAGAAGACGTCCGTCGGCGAGAATCCACCAAGCAACAGGCTGTGGTCATAGCCCAACAGGCAGAGACAATTGCCAGGCTAGAGTAGCAAACCGGAGCGTCTGCTTCACAACAAGTTCCTCCACTACCAGGGGTTCAGACACCCAGGGAAACGCCAGATGTCCAGGCAGATACGGACATTCCAACGGGGCTAGCTCCGCCCCCGGTTCTACCCCAACTATCCAAGACACCCATCAATCTAACAGACCCTCTCTTTGAGTTCAAGACGGACCCCACAGCATTAAAAGTTAGCAAGCTTGAGAAATTGTTCAAAAAGTCTCAGGGGGCCCACTCTATTCCTGATATAGAGGATAGTTATACCGACTCGGTGGTGACATTACCAGATCGGTTCAAGATGCCGCATATCGATCGCTTTGACGGCTCTGGAGACCCAATGGTACACCTCCACCTGTTTTCTGATATCCTGAGACCAATGGGTTTGACCACAGCCTAGAAATTGTCACTATTCAAATGGACCACATGCAGGATAGCCATAATCGGCATGCAAAATTGGAGAACTCGTGAAACAGAATTGGGAAGAGATGGTGAGGCTTTCAAGAATCAATACTCCTACAACACACGATTGAGGTCACAACCCGTGATCTTGAAGTCACCCGCCAAGAGCCAAAAGAGGGTTTTTCGAATTTGTGGCGAGATGGAGAGCAAAGGCCTCGATGATGGCTAAGGCCTTCCGACAAAGACCAGATAAGGATGGTTGTGCGCAACCTCCAACCCAGTTGATGCAAAAATGATTGTTCTCCTTCCCTACTTTTTCAGATTTACATGAGATGGGGTTCAAATCGAGGATGCCATCCGACAAGGATCTTTGCGAAGATAATGAGCCTTTGAAGAGGAATGTTGCTCACGGTTCAATGCTACTCGATGGTATACAGTGCGAAATGCTCGAGTAGGCACTATCACCACTTCCCTCAATGGCCAAAAACCAACCACTTCAACTCGGCCCCAAGCTCGAAAATTCCATCCTCTTTACATGAGTCTCTCTCAAGCTTTGAAAAAGTTGCGAGAAGAAGGGCACCTAGAACTCCTAGAACCCCAACCCCTTCCAAACCCTCTTCCACCAAGATATGACCCAGTTAAATACTGCGCCTATCATCAGCATCACGGTCATGATACGAACCGTTGCATCCGCCTCCGTCATAAGATTCAAGATCTTATTGACGAAATGACCCTAGCTCCACCAAAAGAACCTCAGGTTAGTACTGACTCATCACCCCTACATCTCAACCTCATCCATATATTGGCCGTCCCTTACGACCCCAGCATATACATCACCCCAGCCCATCTACCCAAGCCTGCGGTGTTCATTCCAGAGAGCCTGGACTTATGTATGATGGATGCATCTGAACCCCAATCATCTCAAACCCATGAACCCACTACTTCTGAGCTGATGAGGATGATCGAAGATCTTCAGAGAACTGTGGCAGATCTGGCCTTTGGGGTTTTGGCCCCATCATCAACCACATCACGTACCAGGGAGTTCATGTCTAAAGGCTCCCCAACCTTGGAACAGGCTGCATTGGAAGAAGGCCAAGGCCTTGGCAAAATAGAGGCAGGTGGTAAGGACAAGGTAAGGGCAAGCATTAGTCCCCATGAACATCTTCAGTTGGCTGTTGAGGCTTTGAAAGCCGAGGGATTGAACGAAGAGCAAGTCCTCGCAGTTGTTGTAAAAACTGTGGATGACACTTTTGCCACTCAAATTAGGGGCAGTTCGAATCAAGGGGTGAGCTGGGAGAAGCGCCTTTGTACCAGGAATATTCCTTTCAACTCTAGTCCCGTTCTCGGAAGAGACCAGCAAACCCAGTCAGCACCTGTCAATCCCTTTGCCGGTGCATCCAGCAAAAAGCCACAAACCTCAAAATACCCACCTCGAGGCCAGAGGGTGTTCGCACCATCAGACATGTCTCTATCACGACCTTGAGGGTCTGATAAAAAAGGGTACACAAGCCCCTGGAGCCGCGGCCCCTACCAGAAAAACTCCCTCCTACCCATAATCCGGCCAAGTATTGTGCCTTCCATCAACAAGTTGGCCACGTCACTGATAATTGTTTCCGTCTTCGCCACGAAATACAAGATCTGATTGACAATAAGGTCATCGTCGCACCAACTCAGCAAAGTCTATCGGCACCTGATCAATGAACTTGTGGGGGATAATGTGATGTGATCAGGAGGTGAACCACCTGCGGGCGGCGTTCAGTTTACTTCAGATGTGGTGGACGGCATGCACTGTTTTGAGCAATGTACAAATGATGTTAATTTTGCTTTCTGACTTGGGTATTGGGTCAGTTTTGTTGTGTTGCTTCGAGTCTGTCCCCTTATTTTGAGTCAGTCTTTTTATTTCAGGTCTGTCTTGTTGTATCGAGTCAGTCCTGTTTTGTTGAAGTCAGGTGATTTCGGGAATGTTACCTCGGACATCACTATCTTATTTTGTGTTTGTCTTTTTGCTTTCTTTTGAGTCTGTTTCTGTCTTGGAGCCAGTTATGCCAACAGATCTGAATGGAACAGCAGTGATTTTCACACTCTTGTGTTTTCTTCGGCCTTGTGTCAGTTGTGCCAGAAATTCTGAATGAGATAGCAGTATTTGACTAAAAGCTATGTCTTTTCTGTGCCTTGAATTCATTGCATCGACCTAAGTTTTTCAAAACCTTTTTGAACACTGTGGTAAAAACAAAGAGGAAGGAATTCCTTGGGTTTTGCAAAAATTAATCAACTTGAGAGAAAGAAAGGCGTGCTAAGCCCTTAATGAATGAAATCATGCTTGTCGGCGTGAGTACTGAGAAGGATCCTGGTTCGATCCAGACTAGTTCCACACTATCTTCTGCGCGAGCGATTTGTCGCTTTCTTAAAAACTTTCAAAAAAAATGTTTTATGCTCTGAAGACATGTGGAATCGCTCTTGAGATTGTGCGACTTAGGATCGCTCTCAGCCTCGAGACTCGCCCCCGCCCTTTGCTTTCAAACCTTGAACTGGCATTCAGAATGTTCAACGGTCGACCACAATATAAGGCCTGTGTGGCCAGGCTTGAAGCAGCCCTCGAACAAGAGGCACCAAAGACAGATCAAGAAGGTCAGACCTCATCAGAAGAAGCTTGCAAAGCTAGATCAGAAGCACCCCTCGAACTAGGGGCAAAAAATATTCGATGTGCTCGAAGAGCCAAAGGTGGATTTTTCTGCAAATCAATACAACAGCCACTCTCCTAGATACAGAGGGCTTCAATCTCAAAACCATTTGGCATGGACTTGTTACACTTTCACCCTTTGAGAGGCTCGCTGGGCCGAAAACCCGGAAGGGTGACCCAGGCAAAAGTTAGAGCAAGAAAAATAAGAAAAAGAACAAACAAGAAAAAAAGAAGAAAAAGAAAAGGAAAGAAAAAATATGTAAAAAAAAGAAGAAGAACAAAGCTCGCAAGGTCGAAAACCTGCAATAGGCGCCTTGGCAAAAGTTAGAGCCTAAAAATGAGAGGTTAAATACCCGAGTGTACCTTAACCCCGAACTACGTAAGGCTTGATTCCCATCTTTGGGATACGTAGGCAACTTCATTCTGAAGTCCAGCCCTAAAACACTTCAAATTCGATTGTGTCCATGCGATGGTTTTGGCCATCTTTGTCTTCTCTGTATCTGAGAGTCTGGTTGTGTTCATCGCTCCGAGGACTGACTACAATGTGCTGCGGCATCATCCGAACAAGGGGCAACTTTCCGTTGCCATTCAAAACGCTGCAATGTCATTTCAAACAAGGGGCAACTTTCCGTTGCCACACAGTGTCCTTCAGACAAGGGGCAATTTTCCATTGCTATGGATCTGAGGTTGTGCATCTCAAGAGTAGGTTCCGTGCCCGTTGAGCAGTGACCGTTTGCAAAAACAGTTTTTGAGAATTTTTACTGAGGTTGACTATTCTCTCAAAAATCATTCCATTTTTTCCAAAACTGGACCATTTCTTGGACCCAAAAAAGAAAAATTTTCAGTGCTCATAGCCTGACTTGCATGATTTTAAATCAGAAAATCGAACAAGTGTGTTAATCTAACTCTCACATTGGTCAAAACTATTTTAGTAGAAAACCAAAACAAAAATGGTCGAAATGATGAACTAGGGGCACAGTTGAGTCAGGCTTCCTGTCTTTCCCCATTGTCAATACGCTCGCCAAGAAGGGCACTCTACCCGCCGGAAAAGGCACAACTGAGGTTAACAACAAAAGGGCTGAAAGCTCTCAACATCCTCTAAGCAGCGAGGTATCAAGTCAAGTACGAAGTACGAACTGGAATGGATCAAGATATTCCACTCCATCATCTGGATAGATCAGATCATGTCCAAACTCCCCAGCAGAGCATCATTAACCGATGTCAATTGCAGATTTGCTGCACACCCAGTTGTAGCATAACCCCTCTGTGGGGGAAGTTCACTGTTGTGAGCAGAAGAAAGAGAATCTAGCAGAATGCTAGGGCAAGAGCCCGCAACTTCTTGTCTACCCACCAACCACCCAGGGGAGGGATAAAAAAATGAGAGATTGAAGAATAGAGAGATGTGCGTTGAGAGAAAAAGTGAGAAAAAGGCTTTTTCAGAAAACTAGAGATTGAGTGCCAAGTGATGTGAGAATCACAAATAAGAAAGGGTGGGAATAATACCCGGTGAAACAGGCTCCCTGTGCGCATTTGAGTCTTTCGTTGTGTTTTGTTTGTCTCGAGTCTTGTTTTGAGTCGTTTCAAGTGTCAATAGATGTGTTTAGGTTGTTTACCTTTATTTTCCGTTGTTGGGTCGTCTTTGCTGTGTTCAGTTGTAGGCTAAATATCCGGTCGAGAACTCATTTTCTCAATTTCAAAAATGATTTGTTGTGTGCTCAGAGTGCTGTGCCATTCTCCACATTTGTGCAAAAAGGAATTTGTTCTTTCAAAAACCGCAGGGTTCAACCCGGGTCAAATGCGAACTGTAAAACAAGGACCTATCTGAAGCTATGTAGGTTCCGGATTGCAAAGCAAAAGAAAAGAGGAAAAATCGAAGCACCTGAGTGTGTTTCACCTTCAGCAAATTCCGTGATTGTACTCCGGATGTACCTCTTCAGGGCCTTGCAAATGCTCTGATGTATGAGTGTGCCCCTACCTCAAGCGCAAGATCAAGTCTGCTTCAAAGTTATGCACCCTCCCACCCGCATTGTTATGCACTCTTCCACTGGTATTGTCATGCACACCTTACTTGCATTTATTTGCATCTTGAGTTATCTTCTATTGTTTATCCTTTTACGCTAAGCAGCGTTTGGGATTGTTGTCCTCCAGGACTTTCTCAGGTTGCGCCGGGCACGCGCCTGATAGTTTGTTGGACCTCCTCTCACGATTTCAGCGTGGTTTGAGTGTCCCGTTCCTTACGCGATTTCAGCGTGTTTGGAATTTATCCCAAGTTGCGTTGTAGACGCACTGGGCGGTTTGTTGGACCTCCTCTCACGATTTCAGCGTGGTTTGAGTGTCCTGTTCCTTACGCGATTTCAGCGTGTTTGGAATTTATCCCAAGTTGCGTTGTAGACGCACTGGGCGGTTTGTTGGACCTCCTCTCACGATTTCAGCGTGGTTTGAGTGTCCCGTTCCTTACGCGATTTAAGCGTGTTTGGAATTTATCCCAAGTTCGTTGTAGACGCACTGGGCGGTTTGTTGGACCTCCTCTCACGATTTCAGCATGGTTTGAGTGTCCCGTTCCTTACGCGATTTCAGTGTGTTTGGAATTTATCCCAAGTTCGTTGTAGACGCACTGGGCGGTTTGTTGGACCTCCTCTCACGATTTCAGCGTGGTTTGAGTGTCCTGTTCCTTACGCGATTTCAGCGTGTTTGGAATTTATCCCGAGTTGCGTTGTAGACGCACTGGGCGGTTTGTTGGACCTCCTCTCACGATTTCAGCGTGGTTTGAGTGTCCCGTTCCTTACGCGATTTCAACGTGTTTGGAATTTATCCCAAGCTGCGTTGTAAACGCACTGGGCAGTTTGTTGGACCTCCTCTCACGATTTCAGCGTGGTTTGAGTGTCCTGTTCCTTACGCGATTTCAGCGTGTTTGGAATTTATCCCGAGTTGCGTTGTAGACGCGCTGGATGGGGTTGTTTTTGGACCTCCTCTCACGATTTCAGCGTGGTTTGAGTGTCCCCTTCCTCACACGATTTCAGCGTGTTTGGAATTTACTTCAGGTTGTGTGGAACGCGCTCCTGTTTGATTTTCTTTGTTCTTCCTCCACTCATGAGTCCAGCGTGGTTGGAGTGTGTTCACCCTTTGCATCTTTACTAACATAGCATTTCATTCACGCTGCCTTGCGCACCTTACCTGTACTTATTAGTACATTGCATTGTTTTATATACACACTGGCTTCGCGTAGCGTATAAGTCCAATTATCAAAGTTTTCCTGCATATCCTTTGCATCCTGCCCCAGAACTACGCTGGTTTGATTCCTTGCAAAGGGATACGTAGGCAGCCTGCGGGCACAACCATTTATTCATCTGTATTTTGTTTGTCCAAGTCTTCGGCCTTGTCAAAAATGGGTCGTCTCTGGGCTTTGACATTCACTCCCGTCATTATTATGACTTTCGAGTTCTGTCAAAGAGGGGCAACTGTAGACACCCCATTTTTGACCGTCCTCAAGACTCGAACGTCACCGTTTGGACACTCGGTGATCATCCATGTGTGTGTTCGTTTGGAGTTCCCGGAGTTCTCGGCTCGTGCGCCTTGCCTCAGGACCTCCGAACTTGACCGTTTTGTGTCCGATTTTGCACCAGACACCTGTGTTTTGCCTTAGAGGGGCAGGAAATGCTTTGTGAGGCATTCCCACACACCACCAGCTGTGTCTAGAGGCCACCGGCTGGCTGTAGTTGCCACCGGCACTATTTTGTGCCGGTCGGCACTCAATTTTGTCAAAATGACATTTTTTGCCGGCCGGACACTGTGCACTTGCTTTCTGAGATATTTTCAGACAGCTGTGTGCCATTGGCTTCCCCTCCATACACGTGTATGGAGGGATGAGCCCTTGTTTGCTTAGCTTGTAAGTCTTACAAGTTCTATAAGAGAGAAGCCTCTTCTCTTGGCAAAGGGTTGGAAATTCTTGAGAGGTTTCAGCCATTTTAGAGAGAAACCAAGCTTTGGTTTTAGGTTAGATCATATATCTATTCTATCTCTCTTTTCCTTGCTTATTTAGTACACTAGGTGCTTTAGTTCACACTTTTGCACACAAGCACATAGTGTTCCACATTCCTTTGGTTCTTGAGGGTCCAGAGGTTTGTTTTGAAGCTTTGGAGCTGGTTTGGTACTCAAGGAAGCCAACACATCATCTTTGTTGAAGAGGCTTCAAGGGTAAGACACTATACCCTCTTTTTACCCCATTCTTGCAACCTATTTTTGCTTGCTTTAAAACAGTTTTTGAGCTTAGTGTTTGGCACAAAAAAGTTCTGATTTTTAACCCTCTTTGTTGTATATTAAGAGTGTTTAGTGGTTTGGGTAGGTTTGACCACCCTTAGGCCTTGAAAATGTCACTTTTTGTGCTATTTTGTGAGAGATCCGAGATTTTGGTAATAGGATCTCTTCACCACTGAAATCTTGAGGGATTTCAGTGGTGAAGAGTATGCCTTGAAGTCTCAAAAAGGGGAGGGTCACCCCCTCTCCTTGATGTCCTTGAAAAGGGCAAGTTTTGGCTTCCAAAGGAGCACCATGTTTGAGTGTGTGTTGAGCATGCCTTGGCTGTCTTTCATGCTTATATTGCCATGATATAACATGTTTTCAAGTTGGTTTTGGTCTCCTATGCATGCTTAGCATGGTTGCCTTGTAATGCCCTTTTATGCTCTAACATGCCTAGGTAGTATGCCTTAGTCTTTAACATGTTTTAGGCTTGCATTTGTGAAGATTTTGTGCTTATATTTCCATGTTTTAGGTCTGTCCATAAGTATTTTGGTCAATCTTAGCATGTTTAATATAGCCCTTTGCATTTGGCTTGTTGGCCTTAAGAGTTTGGATGTGTAGCATGCCTTTGTTTGCATTGTTTTGATGGTTTGGAATCACCAAGATGCTATTTCAGTCCATTTGGTGTGCTTGTATGCTTACCTTGCATGCTCCTTCGTGACTTCTTAAGCTTGTGTTATATGCTCCATGTTTAGGCCTTATTGCATGCCTTAGATTCCATGTCCCTTAGATGCCATCTAAGTGGTCTTTTGGGCCTAATTTGACATGCTAAAAATCTGTTTTGAGTTGTTAAGTGCATGCCATAATTGCCTTGCATAGGTGTAGTTCAATGCCCTATTGGCTTGCCTTAGCCTAAGACCATTTGCATGCTTTGTTTGGCATGCTTCATTGCATGATTTAGCATCATGTTTTTGCATGAATTCCAGAGCCTTTAATGCATGTTAGTTGTCCATGTTTGGCCTCTTTAAGTGTGCTTGAATGTTGCTTGTTTATGCCTTGGGTTTGGTACCTTAACATGTGCATGTGTGTGTGTGTGTTTAGTCCCCAATTGTAGGCATTTTGGCTACTGATTTTAGGCCTTTTTGAGTTGCCTAATTCATGTCTAAGTCCATCCCTCATGTGGTTTGCATGCTTGACTTGTGTGCTTGTTTGCATGTTTGCATAAGTGTATCACATTGTCTATCTTGCATGCCTAGTTAACATGCTTAGGGCTTCATCACATTGACATGCATGCCAAGTCTCTTGAAGTGAGTTTGATAGAGGTTTGGCACCCTTTTGTGCCTATGTGATTTGCATGCATTTGAAATCAAATTTGCATTCTTGGTTCTTAGGGCCATCATGTATGAAAATGCGCGATTGGTGGTCCGGGAACCGAGGCACATGCCCCCTTGAGTCAATAACATGATGTGGGATGTGTTTTGTGCATACATGTTTTGAATTGCCTTGCCATGCATAGTTTGTCCTCTGCTGCTGTGAGTTGCAGGATCTGCAGAGATTTTTGTGCCGACCGGCACTTTTAGTGCCGACCGGCAATGTTTTCCCACCGATGGAACAATTACGTGCGGTGGCCTCCTTCAAATGGGTGGTGCTCTACCCCGGTGGTACTCCCCCGATGCTGAAAGGCACTCCTGGGACTTTGGCAATTTTCGAGAAGAGGATAGCGAAACAGAGGCAATCCGTGCATGGCAAGCGGTTCAGGCGGTTTCGAGCACGCCACGATTTGGCCCTCATCCCGAGGCGTTTACGCTTAATTAGATTAATTATTTTATTTAATTAATTTAGTTGATTTGTAATAATTAATTAGCTTGTGTAGTTAATTAGTTATTAGGCTCAGATATTATTATTTTGGTCCCTTCGAGCGAGGGCAAAAATGTAATAAGTGTGTGTGAGTGGGTGTATGTCTTCCAATCCCCATTTCTTTCTCTCTTTTTATTTACCTGCTTATGATGGTAATGGACTAGGGCATGTTTATTTTAGCATACCTTATGCAATGCATGCGCATCCATGCATTTGTTTACATGCATCGCTCGGCACATCATGCAAAGCGCATCGTACTTTCAATTCCAAATTGAATACGTGATAGTTGTTGCATCTCATGTGCCATGTTTAGGGTTAGCAGCTCGCTTTAGATTGCACCCCTGTATGTGATGCATTAGCCATTTAACATGAACTAGGTCATGCATGTTTTGCTAACTAGTTTATTGTTTTGGCACGGAGTACGATGTAAGTATTTCATGCTTTAGCATACCACATGCGTGTGAATGTTGCCATAACAGTATGCTTACCATGCGGCTAAATGCTTATATGAGATAAACTGTTTGAATGCCTGTGGGTGGAGGTTAGATTGCTTGAGTTGGGAATACTCATTGAAATCCGTGTTTTAGCCTGCTCGCGAGTAGCAATTTCAAACTGTTTTCCAAACAAGACGGATATGCAATGCTTATTTCCAAATTAGGCGATCTAGTCTATACTTGTTTGCTGTGCGCACAACATAGTAATTCTAGGCTAATAACCGGAATAAGAACGCATAAAGTTTTCAAAATCGGATATCATGGTTAGTAGAGGCGGTCTTGAGCAAGGCGAAAGGTGCTCATAGCTGACCTTTCCCGATCGTACCCAAGCTCCCGAGCCAAGACCACTTTGGTGATGACGGACACGTGGCCTTCGGCACCGAGTCAGGGTTTCCTAAATTTCCCATTTTAAAATATTTAGGTGGCGACTCTGTAATCTGGCAAAGCAGTCCATGTTTGGCACTACTTTTCAAAAAAATCTGTTTTCTCAAACGATTTACCGGATTTGGACTCTTTGGTTCAGATTTAGAACCGCGACACGAATTGAGTCCGAACTGTAGCGAGGTCCCCCGCGGACGTGTTACACACATACAAGAATTCAAACATACTCACCCTCATCTTTGACGTCTTTCTTGTCCTCCTCTCCTTCCTTGCCATTCTCGGCCTCCTCTTCCGCCACCTCAACATCTCATATGTCTTTCTTTCTTTACTCTTTACTCATCTCTCTCTCTCTCTCTCTCTTTCTTTCTATCTCTCTATCTCTCTATCTCACACACACACACACACACACATGTTTATACGTACATACATACATATATATGCATTAGTTCATGTTTGACTTCCAATTCAGTTTATCAAATTTTTGAAATACTCCCATTATCTATGCTGATGCCCTAGGTTTTGCATTATTTCGATGCTTATATTTGGAAAATACACCTGCGCTTATTTTGTTAGAGACAAATTAAATTAATTGAATCGATTACAATTATCAATTTAATCTCTCTCTTCTTCTTTTTTTATATGGATTATGTACATGAATAACCTATAAAATAAGCATTCGTATTATTGAAATAGAATATAACCTCCAGTTTAAATCCCAAACAAGTCAAATCATAAATTTTATATTATACATGATAAGCAGGGTTCTGACCTTAAATAGTTACAGTGTGCCAAATTTCAATTTCAACCATATATATGTAATATGTAGGAGAAAACAAACAAGGCACATAATGAGCCACATCCGCTCTATATATAGAGCTGTAATAAGTACCTGCCATGGAAGAAAAAAATGGATATAGATTAGAGCCACACTATGCCTTGGAAGATTAATTAGGGTGGTGTATAGTTCACTCAATGCACTACTAGGTTGTTGACAAATTAAATCCAATAATTATTTAAATTAGGTTGGGCGAAAAAATTCAAGTTTAAATAAAAAATCGAACAATCTCATATGAAATTGTTTCAATTTATATACCTAACAAACACGTGTGTGTATATATATATATATGATGATGAAAAACAAAATGAAGACACTTGAGAAACTCTTGACTCAACAATCTCTTTTTGAGAATGGTAGTTGAAAAAACAAGCTTGTGTTTAGTCCATATTTCAGATCATTAAGACGGATTTGAGGTGAGTCCACAACCATGAGAAATAGACTCTTCAGTCCAAATTAATGAGTCTACTCCGCAGTTGGTAGTATATTGAGACAAAATGATAGAAAAATTTGAATAAGGAAAATTTCGTCCCCATAAAATTAATTACAAGTACATGGAATTAAATTTTGATTCAACCCGAGCTCGCGTTCTACAGACATATAAAATGTTGCATTATTATTATTATTATTATTATTATTATTATTATTTATTTATTGCTTTCATAATAATCATGTTTGCATTTTTTATTTCAAATTTTATAATGTTCGATTAAGAGAGGGTTTTACATGACAACAACCATCTGGAGATGATCAATGATGGGATTAAAAAAAAATAAGATTTGAGCAATTACTTTATATTAATGATGAATTTTTAAAGTGAAAGTTTATAATATATGACATTCACATGGGTTAGTAAGAATTAAATCAAGGATTAGGGACTCAAGTGCATGTCCTAGACTATCAATATCTTTTGGATTAGTTCAGTGATTGGATTTTGAAAAATCTAGAAACCTCCTAGATGTTGATTTGTGATTATGTATCAATTTTAAGCAGAATATAAAAATCCCAATCAAACAATCAAGAGAAAGAGACACAAAGATTTTACGTGGAAAAACCACAATTGGGCACCTTCCAATTGTGATCAAAAAACCACGGGCCACAGCCACCAGAACAATCCACTAAGAAGATATAAAGGAATTACACAGGTATCACTCTCAATTATCTAGCGAATCCACAACGCCTAATTGAACCAACCTCTATGTGCCTCTTCCAACCCCATCTTCACCACGGAATTGTCTTTCTGATGAGCCACTCCGGATTCCACCACCGAAGCTTGCACCAATTCTTCGTAATCCACAACCGAAGAACAACTTTGATGAGCCACTCCGAATTCTGGCTGAAGCTTGACTCAATTCTTGAGAATCCTGGCGAAGAACAACTCTCTCTTTTGTGTAACAAACAAAACCTTTGATGTAGCCTTTTCGGATCATGAGTTGAATACTCAATAAGACATCAAAGAAAAATAAAATATCCCCGATATAAACCTTTAAGGACCAAAAAGAAGATCGGAGGAATAATTAATGAGTAGTCTAGTTTTGGGAGAAAACCAACTACTTATAAAGAACCAAAATAATCCTTGTCTTGGAAGAAATCCAACTTCTTGTAGAACACCAAAAGAAATCCTTTGAAGAAAACCAACTCTTTGAAAAAAATCCGGATTACGAGGCTCGCTCGGCGAAGATTTCTGGCTCGGCGAGAGAGTAATTTTCATGATTTCTACTAGTGCCTTGGCTCGGCGACGGATCCTTGGCTCGGCGAGAATACATTTCTTCTTGAGGTTTTTGTATGGACGCAATCCGTGGCTCGGCGAGCATTCCTTGATCGGCGAGCAAACCTTCGCCGGCGAGATCTTCTTGGCTCGAGCGACCAATGGCAGATATGCAATTTTCAATGCAATTTTGCATTTTGCTTGACATGGTGACAAGGCGGCTCGACCCCCGTAATAATCAGCGAAGTGGCAATCTTGAAAGCATTAACATCACAAACTTCTCTGTATGGCTCGATTCGGATTTGGATTTGCATCTGATAAACTCAAGGCCTCACTGAAATAAAAGTGCGAAAATAAATACATCTGAAAGGAGTTTTGTCAAACGGGGTTGCCAATAAAAACCTAACAGATTTAATTTAGGGAACCAAAAAAAAAAACTAATTAAGGGTTTGTTCTCTTTGACAAGATTGCATTGTAGTAATTTAAAATGGAAATTAACAAAGGTCTAGAGAATCAAACTAAGAATCCTACCAAACAAACCGTAAAGTTTCAAATAAATTACCTTGAATGGTTTGAACTAGGATTTACAAACAAAAAATGCAAATCTAAAACTCAATCATACCTTACTAACATTTTGATGAGCTATGTGAGTCGTCATCACTATATTGATTTAATGATTTTTATTGAGTGTGTGATAATCTTACTCACATTTAATGTACCGAGTTGTCACCACTATATTGTATTAAGAGAAATGTTAGGAATCATGAAAAAAAAATTATGAAAATGATCATAAAATATTTGTGATCCTTAGATTACCTAGATTAGTGTGTGGAGCTTTATTCGAAGTGTAATCCAAAGGTCACAAATCTTTCATGATCATTTTCATGAAAGTCTTTTCATGATACCTAGCATTGTGTATTAATAAGTTTGATCACTCATATCTGTTTTTAATGTAGTGGTGACAACTCTTATTATGGTGATAATATACATAATAAACAAAATATGATATAAAAATGTAGCTATTGTAATATTACTCTTTTACATTGAGCTCTTTTAGCCTCAAAAAAGCTTATTTGGATGCTGTTAAATGGAGTACAAGTAATAGTACACATAAATAGATTTATATGATTTTTTTTTTTTTCACTACACAAAGCTAGCAAAGCCTGTGTTAATCAATATAAATACGATCTATTATCTTTGTTTCTAGTAGTAAAAATAAAATTTGAAGTGAAATATATTTACATATATCATTTTTGTTGGTGATATGCTTTTATATTACCTACCTAATAAGTCTAGAAAGATAAAAATCAAATTTTATAAGATTTGTTTATGAGATTCGCTTTTAAAGAATTCTACTTATTAACATATTTTTTGGGTCCAATTTTGTGTTTAATTTTTTGTATGTAGAAAAAGATTACCTAACCCAATTCAAACCAATTTAGGCAAAATGCCAGCCTTTGAAATGAATGAACCAAATGAGAAGACCAACACTTTTCAAGTCTAGAAAAACCAAAAAGATGAGACTAACTTTTAGTCTAACTATGGTATCAATAAGAATCCATACCTACAAGACCTCAATTAGTAGGCTGTTGATGTAGGGTTTAGAGAATCAAATTTGGGGCCCTTGTAGGATTATGACCAATTTGATGGTTTTGTCTCATTGCGTTTTGAGCATCAGTGTTGTACTACTTTAGCAAGAAACTTGGCACACACGACCGCCTAGGCACGAGAGACTTGTGGGAGAAAACGGGGCTTGAATCGGGTTCCCGGTTTGGGAGTTAGAACTGGATTTTCGGTATAAGCAAACTAGTTCCTTAAGAAACTTGAATTCGAGGTGTTGACACCCCAAAATCGCCAAACGGCGTCGGTTTGGCCCGAAACTTGGCACACACAACCGCCTATGCACGAGAGACTTGTGAGAGAAGACGAGACTCCAATCGGGCTCCCGGTTTGGAAGTTAGAACCGGATTTCACTCTAGGCAAACTAGTTCCTTAAGAAACTTGAATTCGAGGTGTTGACATCCCAAAATCACCAAACGGGGTCGGATTAGCACGAAACTTGGCACACACAACCGCCTAGGCACGAGAGACTTGTGGGAGAAGACGGGACTCCAATCAGGTTCCCGGTTTGGGAGTTAGAGCCGGATTTTTGGTATAGGCAAACTAGTTCCTTAAGAAATTTGAATTCGAGATGTTGACACCCCAAAATCGCCAAACGGCGTCGGTTTGGCACGAAACTTAGCACATACAACCGCCTAGGCACGAGAGACTTGTGGGAGAAGACGGGACTCCAATCGAGTTCCCGGTTTGGGAGTTAGAGCCGGATTTCACTCTAGGCAAACTAGTTCCTTAAGAAACTTGAATTCGAGGTGTTGACGCCCCAAAATCACCAAACGGGATCGGATTGGCACGAAACTTGGCACACACAACCGCCTAGGCACGAGAGACTTGTGGAAGAAGATGGAACTCGAATCGGGTTCCCAGTTTGGGAGTTAGAGCCAGATTTCGGTATAGGCAAACTAGTTTCTTAAGAAATTTAAATTCAAGGTGTTGACGCCCCAAAATCACCAAATGACGTCGGTTTAGCACGAAACTTGGCACACACGACCGCCTAGGCACGAGAGACTTGTGGGAGAAGACGGGACTCCAATCGGGTTCCCGGTTTAATTTTTTTATGTTTTTTTGTAATTAAAATATTAACACATAATTATATTGTCATTAATTATTTTTATTTTTTGTTTACAGATATTTCCCGAGTAGCAGTTTGCTTCTTGTGGAATGCAAGCGGGAGTTAGATTGTGACTAACTTTTATTTTTGTTACTTACAAAAGAATCATGAGGAAAACTTTTGTTTTTTATTTATGTTATTTGATTTGTGAACAACATTATGTATTTAAACATTGTACATGTATTATGCAACATTATGTAGTGAGATAATTTTGCTGGTGTGTTGTTATAAATGGAAGAATATTTTTATTATGGATAAATTGTTGTTTTTATATTGGAATTTTTATATTATTATATAATTATCGGTTTCTTTTTTATTTATTTTTCATTTAATACAGGTAATTTTCATATTTTTAATATTTGTATTGTTGTTTTTTATTTTATTTTATTTTTTGAGACGGCACCACACCGTCTCAAAAAAACATAAAAACCAGTTTTTTTTTTTTTTTTTTTTTTTTTTTTTTTTGCAACGTCAGCATTGCCGTCGCAAAAGCTATTGCCAATAGTTGGAAAAAACCTTTCGCGACAGTCTTGTTTGCCGTCGCAAATAATATCTGCTCTCTCAATAACTTTTAGTGACGGCAAGTATCCCAGTTGCAAATAACACTTTTTTGCGAGGGCATAATTTGTCACAAAAAAGGTAACTTACCGTCGTAAAAAAAAGGCGACGACACTTTGCCATGGCAAAAAACTTTTAGCAACACCTTTTGTTGTGACCCCCCTTTTGCCGTCACAAAAAAGTTTTTGAGATGACGTTTTGAGTATTTGCGACGGCAATTTACTGTCGCAAAAAGTCAAATTTTTTGTAGTGAACCAACCATAGATTTAACGATGGTGGCAGGAAATATTATTGATTGGTCCTAATCATGTCCTTAATCAATCATAAACATTCATCTTCTTTTATATTTTTTAATTATTAATAATTCTTTGATGATATGGGACCTTTTAACACGGCTTTTTGACCAGTAATACTATAAATTTCTATTTAATTATTTAAAAATTATATAAAATTATTATTTTATAATTTAAATTTATCTTATATATAAATTTTATAATATAAAAATTCAATATCAACCACACATTTTCATTGCAAAGATAAATTTATAATGGTTAAGGTAAAATATTAATTTTTGATTAACGGTTTGTTATTCTTATCAATAAATATGGTGTTTTGAGAAGTTGGTAAAATATTAATTTTTTGACTTTTTTAATGACATTTTTGGCAAAAAATTGACTTTTTTTATGACTTTTTTTTTGTGACTTTTTAAAGAAAATTTGATTAAAAAAAAATTAAAAAAACTAAGGCTCCGTTTGGTAAGCCTCTCAAATTATAGTTTTACCCATTGATTTGAATGTGGTGTTTGTTTTGAACTTTCAAATCATAATTCTACACCTATTTCACAAAACTCAATTCAAAACATAATCATTACTTTTCAAAACTCATAACTAAACACATAATTCAAAACTCTTTTCAAAACTTAATTCAAATCAATATTTTAATTTTTTAAATATTTTAAAAATATTTTAATTTTATTAAGATTTTAAATATTTTAATATTTAAGTATGCTACGTTTTTTAAATTTTTAAATTTTTTGAATATTTTAAAATATTTTAATTTTTAAACATTACAATTTTAATTTTTTAAATTTTAAAATATTTTATAAAAATGAATTCAAACTCTATTTTATAAAAATATTTTTAAATATTTTAATTTTTTTTTGTTATGTATTTGGTTACGATTTGAGTGTAGAGTTATGAAAGTAGCATAGAGTTTCGAGTTATGTGTTTGCTTATGAGTTTTAAAAATAATTTCTTAATTGAATTTTGTTTTATATGTTTGGTTACGATTTGAGTGTAGAATTGTTTTTTAATTTAAAATTTTAAAATTTTAAATTATTTAAATTTTTACGATTTAAATTTTTTGAATATTTATTTTAATTTTTTGAATATTTATTTTGAAAAAAAATTATTTCCTTTGTAATATTTTCAATTAAAAAATTGATTAATGTTATTTTTTATTAATAATAAATTTTTTTAATTAAATTTTAAAAATAGTTTGGTTATGAGTGCTGATCAGAATTTTCAATAGTGTGAAAGTAGTGTGTTTTGTTATGAGTTATAACAATTTGAATTAAGTTTTGAAAACTCTTTCCAAAATTAATAATCAAATAAATTTTCTTAATTTACATGTCAAATCAAACTTTCAAAACTCAATTCTACATTCAATTCAAAACTCAATTCAATACTCTATTCAAAAATCATAACTAAACAAATTTTTTACACTCAAATTATAATTTTAAAATATATAAATTTAAAATACAATTTATATTCTCAAATCATAATTAAAAAGTCTTACCAAGTGGCCATACCCTGCCCCAGAAGACACTGCAAAAGTTTACGAGAACGGGTCGTCTGTGCCCCTTTCCCTATAGCACCCCCTGTAGCCCCCAAAACGACGTCGTTTGGTGATTTTCAAAAAAAAAAAAGAGGAGGAGGAGAGAGGAGGAGAGGGAAGAAGGGAGGAGGAAGAGGGCCGGACTGAATTGGAGGGCCATAAATATTGGGGGGAGGAGGAGGAGGAGGCGAGAGGTGGAGCTGCGACCATGGTCGCCATGGTCGACGGCAGGACGCATGACGGCGGCAGCGACGGCGATGGCGAGGGACGACGGCGCTCGCCTCCTCCCTCCTTCCTCCCTCCCTCTCCTCTCCTTCCTCCTCCTCCTCTCGTTGAATCCGCCCCCAAAACGACGTCGTTTTGGGGGCTACAGGGTAGCGCTACCGAGGATCCGGATTCAAAAGTTTACAAACACCAAGTGGCCACATGCCATTTTGTCCTTATTAGTATATTTTTAGTGGTTCTTGAAACTACGTACCGTCAATAATGGAGTCTTTAGTCAACAATTTATATACGACTCCACACTTCTATTAAGACTTTCTTTTTTAAAGTTTAGGTCATCTCTGTGAGTGAGACAAACAAACTAAACCTTAGCTCATCCCTGTGAGTGAGACAAACCATTTTTCATTAAAAATGGAGGGTGTCAAAACCAAGCCACTTCTTCACACACTTAGGTTCTCTCCTCTCATTGCCCCGAACTGTGTTTTCGCGGTAGTTTATACATGTGCCATTTTGGCTCTCTTCTATCACCATGCAATCACTGTCTTCCACTCCACCACCTTACTCTCCTTCTCCATCTCCATCACCTTATTAATCTCCGACGTAATTCTAGGGCTCATATGGGCTGCCAAGCAGTCTTTTCGCATGAATCCGGTCCATCGCCAAGTGTTCCTCGAAAATCTTGAGAAAATCATGAAAGAAAATGATTTTCAAGCTTTGGACATATTTATATGCACTGCAGATCCGTATAAAGAGCCACCGATGAGTGTCGTGAACACGACCTTATCGGTCATGGCTTATGATTACCCGACTGAGAAGCTTTCGGTCTATGTATCGGACGATGGAGGCTCTGCCATGACTCTCTTTGCTTTCATGGAAGCTGCTAAGTTTGGAAGCCACTGGTTACCCTTTTGCAAGAGGAACAAGTTAGTAGAGAGATGCCCCGATGCGTATTTTAGAGCAAACCGTCATCAGAGCTCTGAGTCTAAGCAAATTAAGGTAATTAGTGCTAATAATATTAGTTGATTTAATCTTTCTTTGTGTTTCTATATCATCTCAATCTTGTTTGATAAGGTTGCTGAACATGGTCAAAATTCAAAATCAACGGCTTAAAATATCGGGGTCATTATAAATTTTTTGATATTTCCTGAATCATTTTTTAATTTCAAACTAAGATTTATTGGTCTTTAAAAATAAAAATATCCGTTGATCTGTTTCATATATATATATATATATATATATGTTTCATATATATATTTTTATGTCTAAATAAGTACAAATATTTTATAATTCTTCCAAAAATGTCACGATTGTATTATTTTGAATTAATTTTATATATGAAATTTTTTGTCTGAGTCATTTTTCTTTTTGTCTGATATATTTTTATTGAAATCTAGTCTTAGCTTTGGTTTGGCTAATTTAGTTGGGTTAAAAAAAGCACAAAAGACAAAAGGCTTTCTTTTTTTTTTTTTTTTTTTTTGGAACAAAACAAAGGCTTCGTTTGGGAAGCTAAGTTTAAGGTTTTTTTTAGCTATTTTAGTCACAAAAAATAAAATACATTTTTTTAGTTCAATAAAACAAAACATCATATTCAACTCATAATTATTATATTCTTTCTCTCAAAAAAAAGTCAAAAAAGCCAAAAGCCTTTACCAAACGAGACTTTTTAGCCCTAAGTTAAAATAGTCAAAAAAAAGTTAAAAAGTCAATCCACTTTTCAAACAAACTCAAAATAGTTAAATAAGCCAATAAAATAAAATGGCATATCTAAATCATAATCATTTCACTTTTTCTCTTATAAAAGTCAAAAAAACTAAAAAAAGTCAAATTAAAACCAAGTTTGGCATGTGCCCAAAAAGTTAAAAAGTCAAAAAGTTATTCAAAAAGTTAAAAAGTTATCACTATTCACCAAAAGTCAAAAAGTACGACTGCACAACTCCCAATCCTAATTTTTCCCTACAGACTAATTTATATAATTTTTTAATACACATTTTTTCCATAAAAAGTCAAAAAGTTAATCCAAACATTCATATTTTTTTTTCTCAACTTTTTAGTCTAAAAAAATAAAAAGTACACTTATTTAGGACGCTCCAAACAACTCCTAAACGAACTTTTTAGTCCTAAATTAAAAAAATCATAACTCAAAAAAATCAATTAAAAAAATAAATGTCAAACGACGAGTGGGGGAACCTATAAAGTCACTTTGTAAGCTTCTATGTTTGATGCGAATTTGTTACTTCACTTTGTATTTTTAATTATAATTTTGAAGCAGTTTGGTACCTTGCCTATAATTCCTATAGTGGACGAGAGAGAGAGAGAGAGAAATATATTAACTATTTATAGCTGATGACAAAAATCAAGATATGGGGGGAATTCATGTTCCAATAAATATATTATTTTAGATAATAAAAAATATAATCATAAAAAATATATTTTTATGACCAATGAGTGAGGAGCTAATTTTCTGTTTACATAGGAAGTGAGAAACCAACAAAATCCATAAATGAAAGTTTATAAAAATCACAACCATATGGTTCATTGCTCTCTTTCCAAGGAGCCGTATATTGGGGATGTTTGAAAAGCAACTTTTTTGGTTTGTTTTTGGCTAAAACAATCTTACGGTCTGTTTGGAAATAGGTTACTTTAGTAATTTCTTAGTTATTTGGCTAAAATATAAGTTAAAAAAATTAGTATGTTTGCGATGATTTTTTGACTTTTTACGAAAAGATGTGCAAAAAGTAGAGAGAAAAGAGAATTTTTGACTTTTTTGTATGGGTTGTTAGCTTGTTGGCTAATTTAGTAACTTTTTGACTTTTGGGCTAAAAGGGAGGGTTCCCAAACGAGACCTAAAAGATAAAATAAGCTAAAATAACAAATAAAATAAAATGTCACATCAAATTCATAATTTTATTTTTTATCTCACAAACATCACGTCTAATTACAAAAAAATCTAACTATCTTCCTAAATACAAAAATTTTAGCCTCCTAAGATAGTCAAAAACTAAAATAACCTACTAAAATAACAATTTTCCAAACACCATTATTTACTCAAAAACAAAAACAAAGTAATGGCGATGCAAGAATCAAATCATATATATATATTAGAAAATTAGTTTAAAATTAAATTTTTTTTAAATGTATAAAAATAAATAAAGAGATAATAACATAATTCAAAATAGATTAGAAGTTAGAAAATGACTTTTAACTACCTTTCTAAAATAACTTATATATCATCCTAGAAGTGGGATGACTGCCAAAGAAACGTGGATGAAGATTGACCATTAGACATTTATTTTTGCTACCCTTTGATGTAATTTGATAATCAAGTTAAGTGCAGAGTAAGATTTGGGTGTGGCCCAATGATCTGTGGTCACATTATTTTAATAATTTATAATTACATTTTAAGGTTCAAATTAATAGAGCAGTGCCAAACTCTTTAATTGTCATCTACTTATATGCTAGCATTATCTTTGACAAAAAAAAAAGTTAAATGTTGAGCATGCAGGCATGAAAAGCTCAGAGATGATAAATTATTATACCAACTCAGCTGCTGTCTAAAACTTCATTGACTGTCTTTTGTCTGTTTTCAGTATTGAACAATACATTAACAAAATATTATATTATATTATATTATATTATTACATAAGAAACTGATGTTTATCCTATTCATTTACTTTTCCTTTATACTTTTTATATGAATTTATGTAATAAATATGATATGTATATATAAAATTTATTACATCATAAATTAAAATGATACATATTATATGATATATGAGAAGTACATAAGAGAGAGAAATTTAATAAACTTCTCCTAATCATCAAAGGGATAGGAGAGTGGGCAATGAGATCAAATAATTTTACAACTTTATATTATCTCTGCTCACTAAGAAATTAAATAAGAGAGGTTGAAATAGACTTTGACAAGGTTAAAGACACATGAAAATTCACAAAAATAGTCTCAAAATAAGCTAAATCGTAAATTAACTTTTGTTTCATCAACCATATATAGTCCAGAAAAAAAAAAAATACATATCATCATATTTTTTGTCGTTTTATATTACCGGATTGCATAAAAATATCTTATTTTTCTTTATTATTATTTTTTTTTAACGATTACACCAATTAAAAGAAACCAAATAGACATTAATAATAAATAAAAAATGATAACATGTAGCATTTTTTATAGCGGCAACACCACAAATTAAGCAATTACCCAAAAACACTAATATGTTATTCAGATTCATTCTATACATGGGTCCCGTAATATACATTTTCAATCTTCACCAAACATTCCATTCTTGACCCCAAATTGGGATTGTAAGTCTGGCTTTCATAGTTATAATAAGAAGCCACTAATAGGATTGTTTAGTTATTTATTTGTTAATAATTTTAGTCATTAAGCTTCTGTCAAAGGAAATTATTAGTAGAGATGGAAAATTATATTTTTTGTATAAAATTCATTCAAAAAACTTGATAAGAATGATATTGTTCTTGACCCCAAATTGGGATTGTAAGTCTGGGTTTCATAGTTATGCTAAGAAGCCACTAATAGGATTGTTTAGTTATTAATTTGTTAATAATTTTAGTCATTGAGCTTCTGTCAAAGGAAATTATTAATAGAGATGGAAAATTATATTTTTGTATAAAATTCATACAAAAAACTTGATAAGAATGACATTGTAAAGAAACTCATCTTTAATGGTATTTTGTTTTAAAGTGAAAGGTCTAAAACCATATCATTATATATGAATTTTTTGTTTATATAGCATTACTCAAGATTGATTAAGCTCAACTAAGACTTAGTAATGTATTTCAATTTCAATAATTCTATGAACCCCACTTTTTTTTCCCCCCACAAGATAACAGTTAATATTACAACGCAAGTCAACGCCTTTTCATATATTCGAATGTAAAACCTCCCTCGTCGTGGTAGCTAATTACTCTCTCCATGACCGTTTGGGCAATTGCCCGAGGTCTTTGATCCCCACTTAACTATTCCGAATTTGTCTTATCTAGAAAAATATTTATGATTTATCTCGAATGACTGTTAGTAATTAGATTATAATGCAAGTCAATGCCTCTTCTTATATTTGAACCTGAAGCTTCACTCATCTTGGTAGCTAATTGCTCTTTCCATAACCGTTTAGGCAATTGCCTGAGTCTATGATCCCCCCTCAACTATCCCGAATTTGTCCTATCTAAAAAAATATTCCTAATTTATCTCGAATGAGAGTGTGATTGAAATTGAATTTGTGTAATGTGATGTCCATGCATAGAATAAATTTGAAGCACATGATAATAATTTTAAATAATTTCTAGTAATTAAGTCTAGATTTATAGTATTATTGCTTCATTTTAGGCAATGAAGATTTGTCATTTAGTCTCGTTGTACTAATAGTCTGTCTTTTTTTTTTTTTTTTTTTTTTGGGGGGGGGGGGGGGGGGGGGAAATTACACTTTGCTTCTTTACGTTTTACTTATTTTCTTACCTTAACCATTAAAGTTTTTATCTCACTTTAGCCATTCACTTTTTAAGTTTTTTCAATTTAACTCTAAAGTTAAATTCTATTTAAAATTAGATTAAAAAAAATATCATGTTGACTGCCACGTAATGTAAAAAATATATTATTATTTTTAGATGGCTGTCATATTGTGTAAAAAATATATTATTATATTTAAATTTAAGTTTGGATGAGGTATAGAATAAATATAAAAAATATATATATATATATATATATATTTTACGTTATGTGGTTCTTAAATAAAAAATAGTTTTAAAAGTAAATTAAAAAAAAAATGAAAAATAAATAATCAAAGTAAGGGAAAAAAAATTTAAGAGCTAAAATGATAAAATACAGGAATCAAAGTGTAATTTAATTTTAATTTTTTAAATTTATTAAAATAAAATAAAATTAAATGAAATAATTAATCTTTTGTAATAATAACTGATAATTCAATTTGTAATATATTTTTTATTATTTCTTTAATCAATAGACAAAGATTTGAAGACGTTTGATGCGTGACGGTTGTGTAATCATCAACCAACCATTGATTCAATGGTGGTGGCTGGAAAAATTATTGATTGGTCTTAGTCATGTCCTTAATCAATCATAAACATTCATCTACTTTCATATTTTTCAATTGGAAGCAGTTGCCACCTGCTCAAGATTGGACTGCGAGATACTATTCGGCCTTTGGAGACTTATCACAAATTTCATTTTAATAATCTGAACCGTTCAATATGTAGAACTTGTTAAGTACTATATGCTTATAAAAAATTACGTTGATCAGATATCGATAACTATGTGATCAAATCAGTTTTGTGTAAAAAAAAAATAGACGGTAAACATACAACGGTTGACAAAAAACTGATCCGATGAGATAGTTATCAATATCCGATCAACGTGATTTTTTACAAGTATATAGTACTCGACGAGTTTTACATATTAAACAATTCGAATTATCAAAACAGACCTCGTGATAGACTCCTACATGCCAAATAATACCATCCAATCTAATCTCAGACTGAAAGCAAGCTTTTCCTTTTCGATTATTAATAAGTCTTTGATAATATGAGACTTTTCAACATGGCTTTTTGACTAGTAATACTATAATTTATATTTAATTATTTAAAAATTATATAAAATTATTATTTTATAATTTAAATTTATCTTATATATAAATTTTATAATTTAAAAATTCAATTCCAGAGATAAATGGTTAAAGAGTAGTGATTTAGACCCCCTTTTTCTCACCCCCTTTTGACCCCCTCTCTTCTCTCATTGGTTACACTTTCCTGCACCTCCAATCATCACCTGCCATGTGTCAAAGGGGGTTGTGGGGGTGGTGTTTGGAGGGGGTGCCAATCTTTATTGAATGGTTAAAATAGAGAGTTCCTACACTCATTCTTGATTAACCGTTTGTTATTCTTATCAATTCTGACCCAGAAGACACGCAAAACTTTTACGAATACCAAGTGGCCACGTGCCATTTTGTCCTTATCAATAACAACTTCATTCCAGAGATAATTTTCTAGTGGTTTTTTTTCTTCTGAGCTCTGGACCATATTATATAGAGGAAAATATGCTCCACACAAGTATTGCCATATTTACATAATCTTTCGCATGTGTGAAGCACTTCACAGCTCACATATAGGTCTATAAAGATTCAACCATACAACAAACTAAACCTTAGGTCATCTCTGTGAGTGAGACAAACCATTTTCCATAGAAAATGGAGGGGGTCAAAACCAAGCCCCTTCTTCACACACTTAGGTTCTCCCCTCTCATTGCCCCGAACCGTGTTTTCGCCGTAGTTTACACATGTGCCATTTTGTCTCTCTTCTATCACCATGCAATCACTGTCTTCCACTCCACCACCTTACTCTCCTTCTCCATCTCCATCACCTTATTAATCTCCGATGTAATTCTAGGGCTCAAGTGGGCTGCCAAGCAGTCTTTTCACATGAATCCGGTCCATCGCCAAGTTTTCCCGGAAAATCTTGAGAAAATCATGAAAGAAAATGATTTTCAAGCTTTGGACATATTTATATGCACTGCAGATCCGTATAAAGAGCCACCGATGAGTGTCGTGAACACAGCCTTATCGGTCATGGCTTATGATTACCCGACTGAGAAGCTTTCGGTCTATGTATCGGACGATGGAGGGTCTGCCATGACTCTCTTTGCTTTCATGGAAGCTGCTAAGTTTGGAAGCCACTGGTTACCCTTTTGCAGGAGGAACAAGTTAGTAGAGATGCCCGATCGTATTTTACATCAAACCATCATCGAGCTCGGTGTGAGCCAATTAAGGTAATTAGTACTAACAATATTAGTTGATTTAATTTTTCTTAGTGTTTCTATATCATCTCAATCTTGTTTGATAAGGTTGCTGTACATGGTCAAAATTCAAAATCAACGGCTTAAAATATCAGGTTGATTATAAATTTTTTGAAATTTGCTGAATCATTTTTAATTCCGATGTTGGTCTTTAAAAACTATTAATTGTAAAATAAAAATATCGGTTGATCTGTTTTATATAATTTTTAACTATCTTCCTAAAATATTCTATGTATCATCCTAGAAGGTGGGATAGTATCGAGGAACACGGATGAAGATTGATCATTAAGTATTTATTTTTGCAACAGTGCTGGGACCCCAGTGGGGTTGACTCCCAGCACCCCACCTCTACGTGAGGGGTTATGAGAGCAAGACTTAAAATATATATATATATATATATATAATTTTGAACCAATCAAAAAATAGTGAGATAATGGAGGTCCAAGTCTTTTTCGTTATTTTTGCTACCCTTTGATGCCATTTGATAATCAAATTAAGTGCAGAGTAAGATTTGGATGTGGTCCAATGATATGTAGTCACATTATTTTAATGGTTTATAATTACATTTGGATGTGGTCCAATGATATGTAGGGGTTGTTTAGGGTGTTTTAAATAAGTGTACTTTTTATCTTTTTAGACTAAAAAGTTGAGGAAAAAAATATGAATGTTTGGGTTAACTTTTTGACTTTTTATGAAAAAATGTGCATTAAAAAATTGTATAAATTAGTGTGTAAAGGAAAATTAGAATTGGAAATTGTACAGCCGTAATTTTTAACTTTTAGTGAATAGTGATAACTTTTTAACTTTTTAAATAATTTTTTAATTTTTTAATTTTTTAACTTTTTTTTTTAAGATTGTCAAATTTGGCCGTAGTCACATTATTTTAATAGTTTATAATTACATTTTAAAGTGTGGTGAGTACGAGGTTAAAGTTTAAATTAATAGATCGTCATCTAACTATACTAATATAGGCATGAAAAGCTAAAAAAGTTAAATGCAGAGTATGTAGGCATGAAAAGCTTAGATATGATAAATACCAGCTCAGCTGCTGTCCAAAACTTGATTGACTTTTCTTCGGTCTGTTTTCAGTATTTGAGTCTATTGGCAAACGTTAACAAAAATATGTTGGCATTGTTTGCGAAATGGGTTTAGGATTAAAATAGGAAAATAAATAAATAAATAAAATAGATTTTTTAGTCTTAATAAGATAAAATATCACATCTAATTTATAATTATTATATTTTTTTTGTCACAAAAAATTCAAAAATCCTTCTCAAACTAAACTTTTTAGTCCCAAATTAAAATAGTCAAAAAAGCCAAAAAATCAGCCCATTTCCCAAACCAAGCCAGCCTATGTTTGGAAAGTTGGGTTTGAGGATTTTTTGGCTAAAATAGTTATAAAAAACAAAATAGGCTTCTTAGCCCAATAAGACAAAACATTACATCTAATCCATAATTATTACATTCTTTTTCTTACAAAAAAAATTTAAAAAATCAAAAAAATAAAAAACAAACTCACTTCTCAAACAAAACCTATATTAACAACTTGACATCAAAGGGATAGGGGAGTGGGCGATGAAATCGAACAATTTTACAACTTTATATTATCTCTACCCACTAAATAAGAGAGGACCAAACAGACTTCAATAAGGCTGAAGAAGCATGAAAATTCACAAAAAAAGGTATCAAAATAAGCTAAATGGTAGATTAACTTTTGTTCCACCAACTATATAATCTGAAAAAAAAAAAAAAAATCATTACATATCATCAGATTTTTTGTCGTTTTATATTACCAGATTGCATGACAATATCTTATTTGTCTTCATTATTTTTTTTAATGATTATACCAATTAAAAGAAACCAAATAGAAATTAATAATAAAAAAATGATAACAGGTAGCATTTTTTATGGCAGCGACATTACAAATTTAGAAATTACCCAAAAATATCAATATGTAATTCAGATTCATTTTATACATAGATCTATAATACAATATGTGATTCAGATTCATTCTATACATAGGTACATAATACACATTTTCAATTTTCATCAAACATTCCATTTTTGACCCCAAATTGGGATTGTAATTCTAGGTTTCATAGTTATAATAAGAAGCCAGTAATAGGATTGTTTAGTTATTAATTTGTTAATAATTTTAGTCATTGAGCTTCTGTGAAAGGAAATTATTAACAGAGATGGAAAATTACATTCATATATAAAATTTAGGGGTTTTTTTTTTAAGGTCCCTGGTATTATGATTTTATAGCATAAAGGACACAAAATATTTTCATAATGTCTAAAGTCCCTCAACAATATTTTCATAATGTCTAAGGTCCCTTAACCTTGATCCAGAGAAATTTCAGTCCAGAGAAATTTGGTCCAGAGAAATTTCAGTCCAGAGAAAATTGGTCAGAGAAATTCTGGCCCAGAGAAATTTCTCTGGACCAAATTTCTCTGGATGAGTTTCTCTACTTTTCTTCTCACTTCCCCTAATTTCTCTCATTTTTAGCAATCCAATATTCTTTTCTTCTGAAAATCACCCAATCCATGTAAAAGATACACGACCTTTTTGGGGGGATAAAAAACAAAACCAGTATAATAATGGATAAGTTGAGCCAATCAAGCCAATAATGGTCGATCAAAATTGATCTAAGAATTAAAAAGCGTGAAATAGGTGTTTCTCTGGACTTTTTCCACTGTAAATTTCCCACGGTAGAGTGAGATGTGCTTCTGGTAGTATTTGAGAAGCTAATCACTAATCCAAAGTTCCAAACACAAACACCTCCTTTCTTGGAGAATAGGCAAAATATGTCTTCTATTACCTTGGTAGCTGAGAAAGAGAATACTGGAAAGGAATTTAAATTGGAGAACCAAAAATTCATAAAACTGTAGCCTGCTCTCAGCAACAAGTTACAAAATTCTCTGGTTTGGTTGGACTGAATTTTCTCTGGGTTGTTGGATTGAATTTTCTCTGGGTTGAACCCAAAGAAATTTGAATTTTCTCTGGGTTGGATGTGTATATAAGAACCGGTTTGTGAATTTTCTCTGAGTTGATTTGGTTTTGGAGCTCAAATCAATGGTACGAATCAAAGAAAATCTGCTCTGAATTTATCTCCAGAGAAATTTTAAATTTCTCTGGAACTGATATTGATAAACAAAAGACAAGGAAAAAAAAGAGATGAGAGAGGCTAGCTATGAAAAAAGTAATTGCCTTGTTTCAGGTTCTGGTGAAGGACTGATTGGACTCAATAGCTCAAATTTCATTTCTCCAAAGAAAAAAACAAAAAGCAAAGAACAAAAAAGGCTTCTCCCATCTTCACAAACTATTTATGTCTTTTGTTCCCCCCAAGTCCAAATTTAATAAATAAACACAAAGCCGGACAAGTATAAAGGGTACAAAGCTCTCAAAGATCCAAGATTCGATACAACATTTCTTAGGGAGAGAATGAAGAAAATGCACTGCCCCAACATCCATGGCTATTAGAAGAAAACAGTATCTACTCTAATCTTTGCCAAAATCAGTATTGTAGTGAGCAGTTGATTCAAGTTTCTTCGCTTCAGTTAGTTGTAGGTTGCTTCAATCTCTATACCATCGGTGTTTGGAGCGTTGAGAAGAAGACGAATCGGAAGAACTAGATACTGATACTGATGATCAACAACAACATCAACAACAATTTGAAGAAGAAGAAGCATACGGGGGTTCGTGGGTCTGGATGTGTTTGAGCAAGAGTGATCCTCTGTTTCCTGATCGGACTCATCGACTTCGTCTTCAGCTTCGTTGCGATTTCGAGACAGCCTTTGGGATATAAATGTAGAGATGGTAAAACTCAATCTGTGTCGGTGGTTTGGGAGCGAAGCAGCGGTGGTGGGAATAAGAATGGAAATGGAAATGGAAATGGTGATCAGAATGGCGGTGATTGTGGGTAAGAATGGCGGTGGGTTTGACTGAAATTTGTCTGATATATGTTTAGGACCTTAGACATCAAAAAATAATTTTGTGGATCTCTTCCATTATGAAAAGTGAGAGAGGGACCCTAGACCGATTTTCCCTAAAATTTATACAAAAAATTTGATAAGAATGACATTGTAAAGAAACTCATCTTCAATGGTATTTTTGTTTTAAAGTGAAAGGTCTAAAACCAAATTATTGTATATGAATTTTTTGTTTGCATAGCATTACTCGAGATTGATTAAGCTAAACTAATACTTAGTAACAATTTCATTTTCAATAATTCTATGAACCCCATCTTTTTTTTTTCTTTTTTTTATGCACAAGATAATAGTTAATATGTTAGTAATTAGATTATAACACAGGTCAACACCTCTTCATATATTCGAGCCTGAAACTTCACTCGTCTTGGTAGCTAATTGATCTCTCTAAGACCGTTTGGGCAATTGCCCGAGGTCTAGGAACCCTACTTAACTATCCCGAATTTGTCATATCTAAAGCTATATTCCTAATTTATCCTGAATGAGACCGTGTGGTTGAAATTGAATTTATGTAATGTGGTGTCCATGCATAAAATAAATTTGAAGCACAAAATAATAATTTAAAATAATTTCTAAGTAATTAAGTCTGAATTTATAGTATTATTATTTCATTTTAGGTAATGAGGATTTGTTGTTTAGTTTCGTAGTACTATTATTTTATTATTTTTCTGATAAATTACACTTTACCTCTTTATGTTTTACTTATTTTCTTGCCTTAACCATTAAAGTTTTTATCTCACTTTGGCTTTTCATATTTTAAGTTAAAATTTAACTCTAAAGCTAAATTCTATTTAAAATTAGATAAAAAAATATCATATTGATTGTCACGTGGTGTGATGTAAAAAATATATTATTATATTTAAATGGTTGTCACGTTATGTAAAAAATATATTATTATATTTAGATTTAAGTTTGGGTGAGACATAGGATAAATATAATAATAGATTTTGGCTTTTCATATTTTAAGTTAAAATTTAACTCTAAAGCTAAATTCTATTTAAAATTAGATAAAAAAAATATCATATTGATTGTCGCGTGATGTGATGTAAAAAATATATTATTATATTTAAATGGTTGTCGCGTGATGTAAAAAATATATTATTATATTTAGATTTAAGTATGGGTGAGGCATAGGATAAATATAATAATAGATTTTACTTAGGCTAAGTTTGGGATATCCCAAATAATCCAAAAAGTCAAAAAGTTACTCAAAAAGTTAAAAAGTTAACACTATTCACCAAAAGTCAACAATTACGACTGCACAACTCCCAATTCAAATTTTCCTCTAAAAACTAATTTTTACAATTTTTTATTACACATTTTTCCATAAAAAGTCAAAAAGTTAACCCAAACATCCATATTTTCAACCTCACTTTTTTAGTCAAAAAAGACAAAAAGTACACTTATTTAGTCTTCCCAAACAAGGTCTTAATGTGACATATTCTTTTTAATTTTAAATAAAAAAATAGTTTTAAAAGTAAATTAAAAAAAATTGAAACATAAATAATCAAAGTAAGAAAAAAATTTAAGAGCTAAAATGATAAAATACATGAATCAAAGTGTAATTTAATTTTTAATTTTTTAATTTATTAAAATAAAATAGAATTAAATGAAATAATTAAATTTTATTGATAATTCAATTTATGATATAGTTTTTAATATTTCTTTAATCAATAGACAAAGATTTCAAAACGTTTGATGCGTGACGGTTGTGTTCATCATCAACCAACCATAGATTCGATGATGGTGGCTGGAAAAATTATTGATTGGTCCTAATCATATCCTTAATCAATCATAAACATTCATCTTCTTTTATATTCTTCAATTATTAATAACTCTTTGATGGTAGGAGACTTTTCAACATGACTTTTTGACCAGTAATACTATAAATTTATATTTAATTATTTAAAAATTATATAAAATTATTATTTTATAATTTAAATTTATCTTATATATAAATTTTATAATTTAAAAATTCAATAACAACTTCATTCCAGAGATAAATGGTTAAGGTAGAGAGTTCCTACACTCATTCTTGATTAACCGTTTGTTATTCTTATCAATTCTGACCCAGAACACACGCAAAACTTTTACCAATACCAAGTGGCCACGTGCCATTCTGTCCTTATTAGTATTCAGTATAAAGATTTGAGTCGTTCTTGAATCTACATACCATCAATAATGGCGTCTTTAGTCAACAATTTATCTATGACTCCACACTTCTATTAGGGTTTAGGACTCGTTTGACATGTGTTTGTTTTAATTTAAAAATTAATAAATTATTAAAAAAATTAAATAATTTATAATTTATATTAAAAAATTACAAATTTTATTTTCTATTTACATTTTACACATCTTTTTTTAAAAAATTAAATAGTCGTCGCAAACATATTAATTTTTTTTTATTTCATACTTTAGCTAAAAAATAAAAAAGGTACTAAAATAGTATATTCTCAAACGAGGCCTTATTTTTGTTAGAAGTGAGTTTTTAGCTTTTTTTTAATTTTTTTGAATTATTTGTTTTTTATTTTTTTACACATTTTTTAAAAAAATTAAAAAATTAATTTTTAACCAACTTCTCAAAATAGATATAATTATTGTTTTCTATGAATTTATTACTTACCAAAATTTAAAATAGTTAAATTTTTGATGTAGGACAAGATTTTCAGGACAAGATTTTAAGAATTTTTATATTTTTAGTTTTAATGTATTATTAGGATTCTTGTAATTTAGTATAAATATTTTAGAATTATTAGGTTTCTTAATTTTATTATTTTAGAATTAGATTTTGACTAGAATTTTAAATAGTTTAGAATTTTAGTCTCTTAGGTTTCTTAATTTGTGTTGATTTAAGTTTCCTAGTTTGTTTTGGAATAACTTTTCCTACAAGTATTAGGTTTAGTCTATTATAAATAAGCCTACAAGCATATGTAATTTTCATTCATTCAATAATATTTTTAAGAGTTTTGCTTCCATCTTCCTTGTGGATTCAAGGGTGTTCTTGTGGATTCAAGAATTCTCGTCTACTAGAACGATATCTAGTCCCGTGTGATTTATTCCGCTGCGTCAAGTGGTATCAGAGCAAGGATTCACCTGGCTCTATGGCACAAGACAGAGTAGATCATGCAAACCCTACTGACGGTGATCGTGGGGTCGAGGCCCTGTGGGTAGCATATGAGAAACAGCAAGAGCAGTTGAACGAAATTCGTGATCTGCTTATTGGCCTGAATCTCAATGCCAACAACAGGCCACCAGTGGTTGATAGGGTCCGTGCTGAGGGAGTTGCCCAAGGCCAACCTGTTAACCAGAACAGAGTGCGCACCGAAGGATTTGCCCGAGGTCAACCTGTTCAGAATGCTCCTAGACGTCCCCTTCGTTGTCCATCTGATAGTGAGGAGGAGTCTGAACCAGAGTTTGAACCACTTCCAGCCAACTATCAACCCCGAAGGCAACAACAACAAGGGTTCGATGAGTACCGAATGAAGATAGATCTTCCCCAGTTCAATGGAAATCTACATATTGAGGATTTTCTTGACTGGCTTTCAGAGGTGGAGCGATTTTTTGGGATGATGGATGTTCCAGAATCAAAGATGGTGAAATTGGTGGCGTACAAACTAAAGGGAGGTGCTGCGGTATGGTGGGATCAATTGCAGAAAAATAGGCATCGACAAGGAAAAGAATCTGTACGGACTTGGCGTCGGATGAAACAACTCCTCCAAGACAGATTTTTACCACCAGATTATGATCAATACTTGTTTCAGTTGTACCAAAATTGCAACCAAGGAAGCCGATCTGTATTTGATTATACAACTGAATTTTGCCGACTTTCAGATCGTAATAATCTGAATGAGACCGAAGGACAGCGTGTAGCCCGGTATCTCAATGGGTTAAAATTAACCATTCGAGAGAAGATGGGGCTATCAGTAGTGTGGACTGTGGATGAAGCACATAATATGGCTCTCAAAGCCGAGCTAATGGAGCGCAAGACAACCTATTCTGGATATCGTCGGAACTTTCCTGATTCATCGTTTCCCACTAGGGAAAAAGGAAAAGGGGCTGGCCAACCAACAGCCCAAAGAATCGCCAGAGGGTACGGTGGTGAAAGAGGAAACCAGATGACTGGATCAAGTAGCAGAGAGGCACCTCGAAACACAAATCCTTATGCCAAACCAACAACGGATAAGTGTTATAGATGTGGTACACCTGGCCATCGCTCTAATGTCTGCCCAGAAAGAAGGACTGCTAATTTAGTTAAAGAAGAAGATGAAATTGGAGATAATGGAGATGCAGAACATGAGGGTGATCAGTATGAAGGTGCTGAACTTGCCAGAGAAGAAGGAGAACGAGTCAACTGTGTAGTTCAAAGGGTTCTATTTACACCAAAAACTGAGGACCTCAGTCAACGTCACAGTATTTTTCGCTCTTGTTGTACCATAAATCAAAAGGTGTGTGACCTTATTGTGGACAGTGGAAGTTGTGAAAATTTTGTGGCTAAACGATTGGTAACACACCTGAACTTGTCTCCTGAACCACACCCCTCTCCCTACAGTATTGGCTGGATCAAAAAAGGACCTGCTGTCAAGATAGCCGAAGTATGTAAGGTACCTATTTCTATGGGCAAACATTATAAATCCGATGTATTATGTGATGTGGTTGATATGGATGCTAGTCATGTATTACTTGGAAGACCTTGGCAATTTGATGTGGATATTACATTTAGAGGGCGAGACAACACTTATGTGTTCAATTGGGGGTCTCATAAAATTGCTATGAGTCCCTTAAAGCAACACACAGTGCCTCCGAAAGTCGAAGCGAAGTCTTTCCTCACTATAACCAATTCAGAGGCTGAGTTTGTAGCAGATGCGAAAACTTCACAAGAGTTATATGCTATGGTTGTGAAAACAATGGTACCTGTGGCCAAGAAGAACACAGTCACACCAATCCCTCAGAAAATTCAACCATTGTTGAAGGAATTCCAAGAACTTACTGCCGACGAGTTGCCAAATGAACTTCTGCCCATGAGAGACAAATAACTGAAATATTCTAAGTATTTTTTTATTTGGCATGGACGATGGCAGATCTGTAATATGAACTCGAGGGCGAGTTCTTTCAAAGAAGAGGAGTCTGATGTAGGACAAGATTTTCAGGACAAGATTTTCAGAATTTTTATATTTTTAGTTTTAATGTATTATTAGGATTGTTGTAATTTAGTATAAATATTTTAGAATTATTAGGTTTCTTAATTTTATTATTTTAGAATTAGATTTTGACTAGGATTTTAAATAGTTTAGAATTTTAGTCTCTTAGGTTTCTTAGTTCTCTTAGGTTTCTTAATTTGTGTTGATTTAAATTTCTTAGTTTGTTTTGGAATAACTTTTCCTACAAATATTAGGTTTAGTCTATTATAAATAAGCCTACAAGCATATGTAATTTTCATTCATTCAATAATATTTTTAAGAGTTTTGCTTCCATCTTCCTTGTGGATTCGAGGGTGTTCTTGTGGATTCAAGAATTCTCGTCTACTAGAACGATATCTAGTCCTGTGTGATTTATTCTGCTCCGTCAATTTTTTTATAGTAATTGTTTTAAACAGCTAAAATAAATTAAAATTTTTGAAATTAATAAAGATCAACGTATAGAATATAACAAAATAAAAGTTTGGTGAGGAATTTGTATCATTTCAAAAGGATTATATTCCAATTAAATTGGCACATAGAACAGTCAGCTAATTTATTTTCCATGTTATTTGTGTAGCAACATTGTGGCGTGAGTTATGAAGTATCTAGTTTAAGAAGTTTGATATTTTTTATGATAATTTTGAATTTTAATATATTATATATTTTTTATTATACTCATTTTGATATAAAAAATATAATTATTTTAAATTATAAATAGATTGCTGGGGACAATAAAAAGAAAGTGAATTGGTTCGGTTGAAATTCTCGTAATGTGTTTATGGAACAGGAAATGACCTAGTGTGGGAGCGTTTGGAAAGTTTATTTATTACCTAAAAAAGTCATTTACTCTTTCAATTTTTTTGTTTTTAGTGATTTTTTTTTTTCAAAATTATATCAAAATTTTTTATTTTTTCAATTTGTCTTATATAGACGAATCTAATAGTTAAAAAATAATAATTTAAAAGCCAAAATATGCTTAAAAACTCTACTATTTTTTGCTTTCTTTTTTTTTAATCTTTTCTGGAAATTTAAAAAAAAAATTAATTTTTTTGATTTGTCTCATTGAACTGAATTCAGAAACTCAATTTAAAAAATAAAAAAAAAAATCAATACAAGACAGAATATAATTAAAAAATAATTTGTCAATAGCTTTTTGTATTGCCTATCAGTGTTTATATGTATATGTTATTCGGTGATGGTAGAGAGTTGTAGAGTTGAGATTCTAAACCTAAGGGTGTACACGGTCTGGATTGGTTTGGGTCTAAAAAAATCTAAGAACTGAACTGATCCTAATGGTTCTGTGATTTTGAGAACCAGACCATGCTATTGCACTTGTAAAACCAGACTAGAATCAAACCGAAATAACGGTTCGGTTTTGCAAGAATAAATTGTTAATATTAAAAAAATAATTACTCAAATTAATTACATTTAACTCATGATAAAAAACTAATAATATTAAGGTATTACTCAACATTACATATCTATATCATCTACTATCATTAAAATTACAAAAAACCAATTAATAAAAATAAAACTTGATATTATATATATATATATATATTTATATATATCTTTTAAAATTCGGTTCAGTTTGATTTGAACCGTGATTTTTTCATAAAATCCATTAACTGAACCGTTTTTACAGTTCTCATATTTTTTAAATTGAAACCGAACCGGTTCTTAATAGAACTGAACCAAACCGTACGGTTTGGTCTGGTTCGGTCCAGATTACCGGTTTGAATGGATTTTTGAACAGCCCTATCTAAACCCAACTCTAGTGACATGGAAAATAAAAAATAAAAAAAACTAAGAAAGAAATAAAGAAAGAAAGGCCAACAATGATAGAGAGCTTTAATTTTGAAACTCTAATGATGTGGCAAAAGACAAAATAAAAACAAAAATTTAGGCACACACATCACATCACATGTGGGTCTCACTCCTTACTACATCACTTGAGCTCTCTTTAGAGCTCTCAATCTTTATTCAAGAAGGCTAAAACGTCACATTAGTTGAGACCCACCACCCCTAGAGTTCTATTAGAGCTCTTATTCTAGAGTTCTAAAACATTTTTGATATGTTATTTTAGTTGTCGAATAAAGATTGAGAACTCTAATTTTAAAACTCTAAAGAGAGCACTAGAGATGTAGCAACGAGTAGGGCCCACATGTGATGTGATGTGTGTGCCTATGTTTTTGTTTTTGATTTTTTTTTTCTTGCCACATCACTATAGATCTTTTTAAAACTCTAAAATTAGAGCTCTCTATCATTATTGTTTAGTTGTCATTTTACATACATTTAATATTGACTTATTTTGACAACTCAATTAAAAGTTATTTTTTAAAACTTTTTAACTTTTTAAAATTACAATACTTTGCTATTTTTTTACACATTCTTTAAATAAATAAATAAATAAATAAAATAAATTTAATCTACTTCTCAAAAACAAATCATTCTACAGTATATACACGTAAGGAATCATAGGACATGTCCTAATAGAAATCTTATGATACTTCCACTGAACATAAATTTGTTTTACTAGTAGATATGGCTGCCAAGTTGTTGGCTGTCTCACCCCATTTGATAAGTGTACGCTGCCCAAGTTGTTGGCTGTCTCACCCTCATTTGATAAGAGTACAAGTTTGTTTGTTTGTTTATTTATTTTTTATTTTAAATTTGAAAATTTTAGAACAATTATCTAAAATTTTGGCTTTATTTGATTTGCCTTTGGAATTATAATTTTAAATGCAAAATTTTTAAATTCCTTTCAAAATTTATAACTAAATACACAATTCAAAATTCAATTCAAAAATTAATTTCAAAACTCATAACCAAACACATAATTCAAAATTCAATACAAAACTCTTTTGATGATATAGTGTTGAAGATGGTTAGTGATAAAACTGTTACATTATTTTTATAAAAAAATCTAAAAAAAAATAATTTCTATATTTAAAAAATATCTAAATATATATATATTATTTTTTCAAATAACATGTTGCAATTACAAAATAAAAAAATAAAAAAATGCACTATTCTGATCAATCGGCCGAACGTAAGGATGTCTTGGTAGAAAACCAGATAGATCAAATCCGTTTTTTTCAAAATTTAAAATTTAAAAATTCACTTCAAAACATATAATCGAACAAATTTTATCTTTTCAAAACTCAACTCACAATTTCACAGTCAAATTACAATTCCAAAAAAAGAATCACAATTCCAAAACTAAACCAAACGCAACCTTTATTTTTCTAAGCACAAGGACACTGATAATTTAAAAATTATACTATTATTTCTATTTACTTGCCTATCTATTCATTTATTAGTCGATATTTTTACAAGTTGTCATCAAGCCTATCTATTCATTTATTAATGTGAATATTTGGATATTTTTAGTTGATATTTTAGTTGATATTTTTACTACAAGTTGTTATCACTTTTTTAGTTGATATTTTTACTACAAGTTGTTATCAATGACTTTTTCGGTGAATATTTGGATCACATTAACCCGTTACTAACGATAATCAGTGATCGACAATGGTTAATGATTGACATTAGTGAGTGAAAATATTATAGCCATAATGGCTATATTCATTATACATATCCTTAACACCAAAACAAAATAATTATTGAATTTAATACCATATATACCTATAAAAATGAACTTATCACTAATTTTTTTTTCTTTTTTTTTTTTTTTATCACTATAGATTTTTGTAGTAACTCTTGTGCAACTAACCACGGCCAAAACCATGCAAATAGTTGTGTTCATTAGACCACATCATATCTAGAAGAGGGATTTTGATTCTCTCAATAAAATTTTGTATATCATTTTATATGATTAAAGTGTATCATTAAAATTTAAAATTAACAGTTATAATTAAATTTTTCTTAATCATTTTTTATTTAAAATAAAGATATGTTGATATGAATTTTTAACTGTCATTGATTATAAAAGGAAAATCTCCATTCTGAGCTAATCATGTGGTAGAGAAAGATTTTTTGAGTGAAGGACAGAGGAGATCGGAAAGAAGAATTCCCTACCTACCTAGATGACTAAAAATGTATCTATCATTCATAGCTTGATACACCTCTATATTTTTAATCACCTCTCTATTTTTTTTAATTTTTTTGAATCATGTCATAGATGATGTATGAAAGCATGAAGGCAAGGGTGGAGAATGTAGTCGAGAGAGGGAAGATTGGGGCTGAGTACATCACTAACCAACAACAACGTGAGGCTTTCAACAAATGGACTTCCCAAGGATTTACTCGCCAAGACCATCCCACTGTTATTCAGGTTAATCTACCATTCTTATCCAATTTTATTGTCTCTTTCATTTCGAAATTTTTTTAATGTTTTGTTGGGACCTTAAAAGTAATTTATAAAAAGGAATAGAAAAGTATAGGGGGGAAAAATGTTGTTGGGGGCAGGGATGGAACCGGGATTTTATTACTAGAGGGGTCAAAAGAAAATTAATTTTTTTCACCATATATACAAAACACACATGTATATATATATGATATATAAATTATATATACATAAAAAAATTTAAATATTACAGAAGCAATTTCTAATAGGATAAATATATATATTTATTTATGTAAAATAGAAAAAGAATTCAAGATAGAAGAAAAATGACATATATATTTTTATACTGGTGGCCATTTTACATATAAAATGATATATATATATATATTTAAATTTTTATTATAACCAATAATATTCACAGAAACAGAAACAGGGGATTATGGCCTCCATAATCTTTTCCTTTCCGTCCCTGATTGGGGGTGAAAGTGGTGCTTGGTTTGAGATAGTAATTATTGGGCCAAGTCTACTTAATTTAAGAGTAGGCAAATTCGGGAAAAAAACAAAAATTATATTTTTATAATTTAATCTAGGATTATTTTAAAATACACACTTTTAAAAAAGTGTTTATCATATGTAAATTATGATATTTGTGGTGGTTAATTACTACAAATGTCATAATTAAATCATTTTCATTTATAATTTAAAAAAAAAAAAAACATAATGAGTAATAACCAAATACATATAAGGCATAATCAAAATAATAATCGCAATAAATTATAGCCGATATCACAATAAATCATAACCAATAGTTATAACTAAACACTAGGCATAACAAGAGTTCATAATTAAATTAACCAACACTACAATAGGTCATAATCAAAAACTACAAAGATTATAATGAAACATATATTATGAAATTTTTATTTTAATTTATTATGTGAGATAAAATAACACTTGCTTAACACAACTTTTAAGATACAAATTTAATCATAGTATTGGGTGTGGTCTAAGTTTAACACTTGCTTCACATCAATGTGTTTACAATCACTACACCTCTGTAATGAAAAGCAGGTTTTGTTGGAGATTGGGAGAGACAAAGACATCACAGGCGAATCAATGCCAAATCTTATCTATGTATCCAGACACAAAAGCAAAACGTCCCCACATCATTTTAAGGCTGGTGCTCTCAATGCCCTTGTAAGTTTTTGCTTTTACTTCTCAGCAATTTTGGGTATGGTATTCCCATCTGATGGCTTTCCTGACTTTATTTTTGTTTTGCCTAACAAAATGAAAAGGAAAAAAAAATACCAATTCATAATGATGATGTCATGTGATATTTTATTGGAAAATGCAATCCTTCTAAATAAATTTATATTGAATTAATTATGGGAATGACATAGTAGTGATAATTTTATAAATAATATATGCATCTCGATGAGTGTTAAGTTTTAAAGTGATAGGCTCACAACTCAACTCATTATTTTGTACATATTTTGTATGGCTTTAACTTATTTCAAGTTGGCTGTTTCAATTTGAAAGACGGTTTGGGCTTATTAGGTTTATTTTGGGATTGATTTCGGTAATTTGGATCGTTTATTTTTTAAGATTCGTTGAGTAGAATATTCATATAAAAAATAAGATAATTAGACATCAATAGCTATATATTTAAATTAAATTTGTATTATAAAAAAATAAATTGTTATATATATATTTTATTGAAGAAACTCAATTACATCGAAACAAAATCAAGCAGATTGGCAAGCTCTAATGGAGTGTGCCTGACCCAATCAAGAGGGAGGGAACCCCTAAGCCCAGCTCTAGCAACCCAATGAGCCACACCATTTGCCTCTCTTGGGCACCACTTGAAAGACCAACTCCAAAATAGACTTCTAGACATGGGTATGTTTGGTTTGAATTTGGGAGATGAGTTTTAGAGATAAAAAGTATGAAAAGTTGTTTGGTTTGGTTTTTTTTAAAAGATGTTTTGGAAAATTATTTTGAGAGAGAGTTTTGGAAAAAGTGATTGATTTGATGTGTATAAGAGAGAGATTTGTTTAGAAAATTTGTAAATCAAACAAGTTTTGGGAAATTTTTTTAGGAAAATTTGTTTGGTTTGATTACTTTTGAAAACTTTTTTGTAGAGAATTTTTTCCAAAAGTTTTTGGGAAACACAAACCAAACAAGGCCTTCTCTCGAGTTAGGATGACAATTTAAAAGACCAATTCCAAATTATATTTGTCATTCATTTTTTTAAAACAAATATGATTTAAACTTATAGTTACCGATGTTCAATCACATTAATTTTTTACATGAATATTTTTTTCAACGAGTTCTAAAAATAAACGATTGAGATCACCGAAAACGGTTCCAAAATAGGCCTACCAAACCTAAACACTCTCTCAAATTAAGATGATAATTTAAGAAAAACTAAACCATGTATATATTTTATGCTTGTATAGAATTACACTATTTTATACGTAGTAAAAAAAAAAAAAAATCTTTTTCTAGAATTAAGATTTTGTCCCAAAAATGTACTATTCCCCCTCTTATGCTTTCAAAGCTTTTAAAATTTTTAATTTAAAATTAAATTATGTGATTATAAATAATAAGATTAGGAGACATTTTTTAAGGCAAAAATTCCAGCTCCTTTTCCATAAAGTTTCACATTGCATATGCACTATAACAATCATTTGCCAAGTGACCTCTGAATAGAAGTCAAATTTTTATACAAGAAATTATTTAGATTAAAAGTATGAACTAGAATAATGAATACAACTTAAAATGATGGATCAGAAAAAGTCACGTTATTTTACTTAAAATGCATATACAAAAAGTTTGTTGTACAGTTAATTATCTCTTAAATCTTCTTTTTAAGATTAAAACAAAGCAAAATCTTCAAGATTCTAAAACAGCACTTTTAAATTTACACCTAAGTGAATTGTTATATACCATTTATGGATTTGTTAAAGAATGAACAAATTAAGACCCAATTTTGTGGTGTTTTAAGATGGACACTTTTGAAATTTTCTTAAAATACGGATTGATCCCTATGGTTTGAAAAATTACAAATATCTATTTGTTAAACTTTTTTATTTGACAAAATTAACTGAAAAAATAAAATTCCTAAATACTCTTTTATACAATGATAAAATTACCTGAATTAAAATAAATTCATAACATCATTAAAAATTACTAATTGACTGGATATTTTATTAATAAAAGGGACAAATTTCAAAGGGAGGGATAAAATTTTCAGAATTACAAAAATAAATCGTATTTTAAGCAAATTTCAAAGTATGTATTTATAATTTATCCATCAATAATAAATAAATAAGTTGTTGATAATGTTGTTTTAATTTTAAGTTTATTTATTTATTTTTGAAGGTTCGAGTATCAGGAATCATGACAAATGCTCCTATAATCTTGACCCTAGATTGTGACATGTATTCCAATGATCCCCAAACGCCTCACCGCATGTTATGTTTCTTCTCAGACCCTAAACTTAGGCCCAATTTAGGGTACGTTCAGTTTCCTCAGATCTTTCATGGGCTCAACAAGGACGATATTTATGCTTGTGAGTTTAAAGGTTTGTTCCAAACCAATCCTGTGGGAATGGATGGCCTGCGAGGCCCAAATTATGTTGGGACTGGATGCTTTTTCTCTCGCCGAGTCTTTTTTGGAGGCCCATCATCTTTTTTGGCTCCCGAAATCCCCGAATTGAGGCCGGATCACGTTGTAAGCAAGCCCATCCAGGCCCAACAAGTATTGGCATTGGCACACCAGGTTGCAGATTGCAAGTATGAGAACCAGACCAATTGGGGTTCCAAGGTAAGCTAAAAGCTTGTTTATTAAATTTGAATTACAAATTTTTTTTAAATTTTTAAATTTTTAATTTTTAATTTTATTTTTTTGTGTGTGGATAAATCACACTGACATTTACTGAAGTTTCAAAAAATTATAGTAAGTCCATAAATTTGATTTATTAAATTTGAGTTTTCCTAGGTTGTGTTGGGATTATGAATTTATATGCAAATTTAGAAAGGAAATGAAAAGATAAGAGAAATGTGTATGAAATATAAGCTAATTTTTTTTCTCTGTTTCTATCGCCTTTTCCTTTTTCTTTTAAATTCCTACCCAAATTCATGATCCAAGAACAACCCTGAGGTTTTTAATTCACATAACAATTAACCCATTTTTTATCGATAATTGGTAAGTCATATCTATGAAAAAATGATACTGTCATCTCTTTTACATTGAAATATATATATATATATATATATTAGCATGTTTATTATTTTATCTTCACAATATGTGCATTAATTTTGGTTCCTTTAACCTTACTAAAAATGAGGTCAATATATGCACCAAAACTGATTTCTCTAAAAAGAGAAGATAACTGTAATTTACCCTATTTTTTTCTCTAAAACTGTAGGATTTACTGTTACTATTATTGTTATTAAAACATTGACTTGGTTGCAAAATATGCAGTTGGGCTTCAGATATGGGTCACTGGTGGAGGACTACTATACTGGTTATAGGCTGCAATGTGAGGGGTGGAAGTCTGTGTTTTGCCATCCAAATAGAGCAGCATTTTTAGGGGATGTACCCATAACCCTCAATGATGCCCTAAGTCAAACCAAGAGATGGTGTGTGGGCCTACTTGAGGTGAGCTTCTCCAAATATTGTCCATTAACTTTTGGCTCCAAGGCTATGGGGCCTCTAATGGGTCTTTGCTATGCACACTATGCTTTCTGGCCCATTTGGTCAATTCCAATCACCATATATGCTTTCCTCCCTCAGCTCACTCTCCTCAATGGAATCTCCATCTTCCCTAAGGTATGTACCTACCTCCACTAGTCAATTTAGTTCTGCTTGATCCAATAATTTTGTATAGTCTTCAGTAAATTGATATCAATGACAAAGAAAAATCTATATACACATAATTAAATTACAAAAATCCTACACGATAAGCAGAAATATAATATATATATACATAAAAAAAATATTAAGAAACTTGAAGCACTTAAAATTTCAATATATAGTATTGATTTAAACTTTGTGTATGATGAGCCAAACTCTCTAATTCACATATTTCAAATTCATAATACTTTTTTAGGATTTACATAGCATTATTGCATGTTAAGCCTACATTGGGTAAAAATAATAAGGGTAATAGGGTAAGTACCCTCTATCCGCAAATATCTATGTTCCTCTCTCCTAATCCACTCACAATTAGTAGATCATGTGAGAATTTTGCGATGTGAAAATTTCAATACATATTTAATGACTCTGAGTGAATTAAGTTTAAGGGATAAGGATATTTGGAGACAAAACATATTAGCACATTTTGGTTTGGGTACATTGCACTAATCTCCACTAAGGTTGAGAGAAAATACAAATTTAATAATTTTGACATAATTATATTTATTTCCTTTTAGTAAAATTAAAATGACTAAAACTAATATCCTTTTGCCATAATTACACGCTCTTGTCTTTGATCTAGGGGTAGTTTTGTTTGTTTGTTGGTTGGATCTACCTCCTTTTGGTCTGGCTATGTTTTTAGTCTTTTTTCTTTCTGTTTTTTTTTTCCCCCTCTCTCTCTTAAGTTGGTGCCTTGCCGACTTCTTGCACAGCCTTGAAGCTACACAGATTGTACTCTTTTGGTGCTATGCTATGTTGGTAGCACATGATTTGCTTGTTCTCATGTGCCAATCTAGTTGGGATGTGGGATCAGCGTTATGATATATCTCACCGTTTAGCTCCCTTTTTGTATTCTCTTTCACATCTTTAATAAAAATTTCTTTGCCATTCAAAAAAAAAAAAAAACCTGAAACTAATGTAAATTGTGTGAACACACAAAGATAAACAACGTAAAATATACATTTTAGTGTAAAAGATTTGTCTGTCGTCTTTTTATCATCTATATAACCAACAAATTTTTGATGAAAACACGATTAAATATAATGTGAATTAAAATTTTAAGAGAGCTCGTTGTAATTATATCAAACTCATGAGATTTTATTGTATTTTCTTCAAACCTTAAGGGATGTAGTGTAGGGTTTTTTGTTTTTATACTTTTCTGTTATTCTATTTTATGTATGTAAACTAACCCCAAATTGTAATTAAACTAATGTTACAGGTTTCGGATAGCTGTTTTTTCTTGTACATTTTTCTATTTATTGGGAGCTATGGACAAGATTGTCTTGACTACATCTTAGCCAAAGGAACATTTCACAGGTGGTGGAGTGATCAAAGGATGTGGATGGTGAGAGGAGTCACATGTCACATGTTTGGATTAATAGAATTCATATCGAAGTACTTAGGCATTGCCACACAGGGATTCAATGTCACCAGCAAAGTAGTAGACAATGAACAGGGCAAAAGGTATGATCAAGGGACATTTGAGTTCGGAGTTGAGTCGCCCATGTTTGTGTCACTAGCAGTAGCAGCAATAATCAATTTAATTGCGTTTGTTGGAGGGTTGATCGGAGTTTTGAGGGGCAAGAACTCAGAGGGACTGTTTGGTCAATTGTTGATTTCGGGTTTTGTGGTGTTGAATTGTTGCCCAATTTATGAGGCTATGGTGTTGAGGACTGATAAAGGAAGGATGCCTACTAAGACTACCATCATTTCCACATTTCTTGCATGGGCTCTATACATATCAGCTTCTCTTATACTAAAGATGTGAAATTAAAGGGGGGGTTATCTTGTTTTACTTTTCATTTTATAGAAAATGAAGAGATAGAGAACTTGAATTGCATGTAATCCCGATTAACTAGGGATATAATTTGGGGAATACTAGTTTATTGTAAACTACGTGATTTTGTCGGCGTTATTACCTATTTAAGATTGTGTTTGGCCTTGTGATTCATAATATATAAAAAAAAAAATTAAAAAAAATGCCAGATACTAACAATCTAAGTGAACTAACATTTTAGTTCCAAAAAAAAAAAAAAAAGAAGTGAACTAACATTTGGTGATTATTGCCTATTTTGTGGTGTTAGTGATCCTAACATTTTGTTGCAATTCATGAGTACCTTTGACATGGGCATTCTCTGATCTACTACTAATAATGATTGTGTATGAAACGTGTATAGAGAAGTATTTTATGACATTAGGAACTAAGGAAAATAATAAGAGTATTGTTATTCATGTCCAAAAATTCGATTTACTTTCTAGGTGGCTTCCCTCTCCACATTTATAAAAGGGGGAAATTTTTAGAAAGTGGTTGTTTTGGATAACCCCATTAAGATTAAATATTAAGAAGTGTTATGCAAATAGAAAAACAATTTATAAAAATTTTATATCATTTTAAAACAAAATCACACATCAAGAATTCTTTTAATTATAAAAATGCCACCATCACATTGTTCTAACCCACTTAATTCAACAATAGTACCCATGTTATTGAACATAATTATGTTATGTTTAATTTTTGTAACAACAATGATAGAGAGCTCTAATGATGTGACCGTTCTCAAAAATATATATATATATATATACACACATTACATCACAAGTGAGACCCACTTGTTTAGAGCTCCCCTAGAGATGAAGAAATCATATCTAAACTCATGTACAAATTAGCTCCACTTATTTTTATTAATATGTCTGTTTAGAAGTTAGAAGATTGCAGGAAAATATATAATTTCACAAAAATAATGTGGTGTTTAAAGTGATAGATTCGGATCAAAGCCACATATTTCTATATAAAATGATAATATAAAATTCCATTTTTTTGCTTGTATATTGTACCCGAAAGGAAAGGGAAATCAAAAATTGCCTAGAATGCAAATCTAAGGTACATATTTAAAGGGTTTAGATTGTCTGAAATTGGCCATTTAATTTGAGAAAGTATTTGAATTTTGTGAGTTCATTTTGTGCCAACCTCAGTGATTCAAATCATTTATCTTTTAAAATTTATTAGATAGAATATTCATGTAAAAAATTAATATGATCAGACATCAATAGTTATATATTTGAATTATATTTATTTAAAAAAAAAATGAACAACATATATCTATCTATTTTTTGTGATACAAATGCTATTCAAATATATAGCTACAGATATTTAATCATCTTGATTTTTGTCAAGAATATATTCTAATAAATGAATCCTAAAAAGTGAATAGGTTGGATTATTGAGATCAGTCTCAAAATCAACCCACCAAATCCAAACGCTCTTTCATATTTAGGGATTGTTTGGGGAGTGACTTTTTGGCTAAAATAACCAAAAATACAAACTAAGTTATCCCATTATTTTTTCTATTTTTTTATATATCTTTTTTAAAAAACTTAAAAACTAACTAAAATAACCTAATTCCCAAAAGATGATACCATGAATCAATCTTCAAATTTGATAATAAATTTTAAATAATTTTCATCTTTTTTTTTTTCTCCCCCAAGCTGTAGCCTTATACAAAGGAAAACCATCTCCAATGGTTAAGGAAAACCATCACCAAATTTGAATTTCGTGAAAAAAAACTACTTTTTTGGCTCCAACAGTTTCATCAAACTGATACCAAAACGAGAATTGTCCAAAAATTTCACCAAACTGAGGAACTAGACAGATTTTACCAAATCACTATGCGTTTACGTTGGAGGTGGGTCTACCGGACAACCAGTCGGACGTCCCACCGGTTGTCCCATCGGTCGTCCCTTGCATACAAAAAATGCAAAGCTGCTGTGCAGTGCTTCAGTGTTTTAGGTTACATTTGTTTTTCTCATTTTCTCTCATTTTAATATAGTTCTTTGAATGATTTCACAGTCGTATCTTACATGTTTGTTGAAAGTAATGGTTCTTTCAAATTCCCCAAACCCAAGAATCAATTATGCAAAGAATTCTCTTCCAAAGCAGGTGATTGGATTCATTTTGAGGGTACAAAGATATCAGAGCTACCCATATAAAATGAGTATGATTTGGATTCTTTCATTGTTGTTGCTCCTTGTTGGCATTTTTGCAAATGGATTTAGTGGAAATGTTTTTTCAAGACCTGCTGTTGTGAATATTGGAGCTATTTTCACATTTGAATCCACCATTGGTAGAGTGGCCAAGATTGCAATTGAGGAGGCTGTGGAAGATGTGAACTCCAATACTAGTGTTCTCCCTGGAATCAAACTTGTGCTACAGATGCAAGATTCCAATTGCAGTGGGTTCCTTGGCTTGATTGGAGGTACTCCAGTATTACTTTGTTTTTTTTTTTTTTTTCCAAACTTCAATTACCCTATATTGGTTGCTGAGAGAAGTTTCAGTCCCTTAACCGGTCGACCTGCCATTCGTCTCACCGGACGTCCCCAGCCTTTTGATGCAAGCTACAGTGCAACCGTTGAAGCACCTTGTATCAGATTCAGGAAATTACATTTTTTTCCCCCTCAAATTTGATTAAAAAAAAATAGTTCACAATTGGAGATGCTCTTATACAGAAGAAAATATGCTCCACACAAGTATTGTGATATTAACATAATCTTCTGCACGTATGAAGCATTTCACAACTCACACATATAGGCCTATAAAGTATCAACCATATAACAAAGTAAACCTTAGATCATCCCTGTGAGTAAGACAAACCATTTTCCATAGAAATAGAGGGTGTCAAAACCAAGCCCCTTCTTCACACACTTAGGTTCTCCCCTCTCATTGCTCCGAACCATGTTTTCGCCATCTTTCACAGCCCCAAAAGAAAAAAAACACACACACACACACATCACAAATAAGACCCACTTGTTTAGAGCTCCCCTAGAGCTCAAGAAATCATATCTAAACTCATGTACAAAGAAAAATATTTAAGACTACTAATTTAGGAGCTTTAGGAGAGCTCTAATTGGTAGGGCCACCTGATGTGATGTTTTACCCCTTTTTTATTTATTTATTTTTCTTTCCCTACCAACTCATTAGAGCTGGCAGTAGTGCTGCTGATTTAGTGGTCTGTATCCACTACAACAAAAAAACACTATTGGCGACTATAATGGGAATTTTCATCGCTGAAAGTTGTAGAATTGGCGACTAAAATGGAATTAGTCGCCAAAATTGGTCACTTTTGCCGACCACAAGAGTTTAGTCGCTGAATGCAATGGTTTTAGCGACTAAAAGGCAGTTTAGTCGCCAAATATAGAGGTTTTAGCGACAAAAAAAAAAATTAGTAGCCAAAGGTTAGGGTTTTTGGTGACTAAAACCATTTGGTAGCCAAACGTTAAGGTTTTGGCGACTAAAAACCACTTTGGTCGCTGATTGTACCTGTTTTGGCAACTAAAAACAGTTTGGTCGCTGAAGGTCAAGCTTTTTGGCTGCTAAAAAAAAATTAGCAGCTAAAAACAGGTTTATGGCAACTAAAATTCACTTTAGTAGCCAAAAGGGGAGGTTTTTGGCGACTAAAAACTGGTTTAGTCGCCAAAAGGGTAGGTTTTTAGGCAGAACAATTTTCTTTAGCGACGGAAAATTAATTAGTAGCCAAAAATAATAGAATTGGCGACTAAATAATTTTTTTAGTCGCCAAAAGTGATCTAAATTTTTTTTTAATAAATAATTTATTTTTTACATAAATTATATTGAATATATATAATTATATATATATATATATAGTTTTGTATTAATACTAGTGAAAGTAATATATGAATAATATAAGTTGCAACTATATTCATGAGATGGTTTAGTGGCATAGTGGGGTGGAGTGTGTGGTTAAGGTTTGGAACCACCTGGAGGTCTCAGGGTTCGAAACGTGGGAGGTCTGAGGCACAAAGGGAAATTTTTTTTTTTTTTCCAAAAATGCTTTTGGCGACTAAACACTGTGGTCGCCAAAAGATTGAGCATTGCCGACGAAAAAAATAGTCGCCAAATGTATAAATAATAAAAAAATTAATTCACTATTGGCGACTAATAGTTTAGTCGCCAAAGGTATAATTTCCAAAAATGGAATTGACTATTGGCGACTAAAACCTTAGTCGCTGCAGACCTGTGTATTGCCGACTAAAAGTTTTTTAGTCGCCAAAGGTATTGGCGACCGTCTGTTCGCGACAAACCCGGCGACTAAAAGATTTTGTCGGGAAAGTGGAAATTTGACAATTGGCGACTAAAAAGGGACTTTTGGCGACTAAAAATTTAGTCGCCAAAGGTGTATTTTCTTGTAGTGATCACCACTGCATGTACAAATTAGCTCCACTTATTTTTATTAATATGACTGTTTAGAAGTTAAAAGCCCGAAGGAAAATATAAAATTTCACAAAAATACTGTGGTGTTTAAAGTGATAGATTCAGATCAAAGCCACATATTTCTATATAAAATAATAATATAAAATTCCATTTTCTTGCTTGTATATCGTATCCGAAAGGAAAGGGAAATCAAAAATTGCCTAGAATGCAAATCTAAGGTACATATTTAAAGGGTTTAGATTGTCTGAAATTGGCCATTTAATTTGAAAGATTATTTGAATTTTGTGAGTTCATTTTGTGCCAACCTCAGTGATTCAAATCATTTATCTTTTAAAATTTATTAGATAGAATATTCATGTAAAAAATTAATATGATCAGACATCGATAGTTATATATTTGAATTATATATATATTTTTTTTTAAAAATGAATGACATATATAATTTTAAAAATATCTATCTATTTTTTATAATACAAATGCTATTCAAACATACAGTTACCGATATCTAATCATCTTGATTTTTTTGAAGAATATATTTTAGTGAATGAATTCTAAAATCATTGATATCGGTTTCAAAATGAACCCACCAAATTCAAACGCTCTCCCATATTTAGGGATTGTTTCGGGAGTGACTTTTTGGCTAAAATAGCCAAAAACCTAAACCAAGTTATCGCATCATTCTCTCTATTTTTTTATATATCTTTTCATAAAAAATTAAAAAATTAATTAAAATAACCAAATTCCCAAAAAGATGATACCATGAATCAATCTTCAAATTTGATTATAAATTTTAAATAATTTTCTGGTGGTTTTTTTTTTTTCTTTAGAGCTGTAGACCTTATTATACAGAGGAAAATATGCTCCACACAAGTATTGCGATATTTACATAATCTTTCGCACGTGTGAAGCACTTCACAGCTCACATATAGGCCTATAATGAATCAACCATACAACAAACCAAACCTTAGTTAGGTCATCCCTGTGAGTGAGACAAACCATTTTCCATAGAAATGGAGGGTGTCAAAACCAAGCCCTTTCTTCACACACTTAGGTTCTTCCCTCTCATTGCCCCGAACCGGGTTTTCGCGGTAGTTTACACGTATGCCATTTTGGCTCTCCTCTATCACCATGCAATCACTGTCTTCCACTCCACCACCTTACTCTCCTTCTCCATCTCCATCACCTTATTAATCTCTGATGTAATTCTAGGGTTCATGTGGGCCACCACGCAGTCTTTTCGCATGAATCCGGTCCATCGCCAAGTTTTCCCGGAAAATCTTGAGAAAACCATGAAAGAAAATGATTTTCAAGCTTTGGACATATTTATATGCACTGCAGATCCGTATAAAGAGCCACCGATGAGTGTCGTGAACACGGCCTTATCGGTCATGGCTTATGATTACCCAACTGAGAAGCTTTCGGTCTATGTATCGGACGATGGAGGCTCTGCCATGACTCTCTTTGCTTTCATGGAAGCTGCTAAGTTTGGAAGCCACTGGTTACCCTTTTGCAGGAGGAACAAGTTAGTAGAGAGATGCCCCAATGCGTATTTTAGATCAAACCATCATCAGAGCTCTGAGTCTGAGCAAATTAAGGTAATTAGTACTAATAATATTAGTTGATTTAATCTTTCTTAGTGTTTCTATATCATCTCAATCTTGTTTGATAAGGTTGCTGAACATGGTCAAAATTCAAAATCAACGGCTTAAAATATCAGGGTCATTATAAATTTTTTGATATTTCCTGAATCATTTTTTAATTTCAAACTAAGATTTATTGATATTGGTCTTTAAAAATAAAAATATCCGTTGATCTGTTTCATATATATATATATATATATTTATGTCTAAATAAGTACAAATATTTTATAATTCTTCTAAAAATGTCACTATTGTATTATTTTGAATTAATTTTATATATGAAATTTTTTGTCTGAGTCATTTTTTTTTTTTTTTTTTTGATATATTTTTATTGAAATCTAGTCTTAGCCTCGATTTGGCTAATTTAGGCTAAGTTAAATAATACAAAAAGTCAAAAAGTCACTATCCTATTTAAGTCATATCATCTTATTTAAATCACATCACCTCTCTAACACATCACATCAAATCCAACCCAAACCCAACCCATATAAGCCAATAAGTCAAAAAGTGCACTTTTTTAGAACATCCCAAACCAACCCTTAGTTGGATTTAAAAAAAAGCACAAAAGACAAAGGCTTTGTTTTTTTTTTTTTTTTTTTTGGAACAAAACAAAGGCTTCATTTGGGAAGTTAAGTTTGCGACTTTTTTAGTTATTTTAGTCACAAACAATAAAGGTTTTTTAGCCCAATAAGATAAAACATCACACTCAACCCATAATCATTACATTCTTTCTCTCATAAAAAAACTAAAAAAAGCTAAAAGTCTTTCCAATGAGGCTTTTTAGCCCCAAGTCAAAATAGTAAAAAAAACCAAAACCCTTCCCAATAAGGCTTTTTAGCCCCAAGTTAAAATTGTTAAAAAAAAGAGTTAAAAAGCCAACTCACTTCCCAAACAAATCCAAAATAGGTTAAATAAGTTAATAAAATAAAATGTCACATCTAAATTATAATCATTTCACTTTTTTTCTCACAAAAGTCAAAAAAATTAAAAAAAACCAAATCAAACGAACTTTTTAATCCTAAGCTAAAAAATTTATAATTAAAAAAAACTAACTAAAAAAGTCAATGTATAACGAGGACTTAACTAATGCCAACTTGAAAAATGCATGAGACTCTCAGTCGGGGTGCTGGGGTTCCTTTTGATTGGTTCAAAAAAAAAAAAAATTTTTATTTTTTATTTTCGTCCATTGGCAGCCCCACGTGGAGGTGTGCGCGGGCGCGCGCTGGGGTCACCCCCACGTGGAGGCCCCCAGCATTGCCGATGCCAACTTGGTGCGGCAACATATAAAGTCGCCATGTAAGCTTCTATGTTTGATGCGAATTTGTTACTTCACTTTGTATTTTTAATTATAATTTTGAAGCAGTTTGGTAGCTTGCCCATAATTCCTATAATGGAGGAGAGAGAGAGAGAGAGAAATATATTAATTATTTATAGTGGGTGTTTGGAAAGTGAGTTTTTTTTTGTAGGTTTTTTAGTTGTAGGATATTATTGGAGAAAATTTTTTTTGTGTTTGGGAAGATAGTTGGGTTTTTTTGTGATTGGATGTGATGTTTGTGAGAGAAAAAGTGAAATGATTATGGGATTTGATGTGATATTTTGTTTGAATTTGTTTTTTTGGTTTTGTAACTAATTTGCCTTTTAGTGAAAAAAAAAAATTTTAAAAACCTAAAAACTAACTTTCCGAATTTGTTTTAGGGAGTGAGAAACCAACAAAATCCAGAAATGAAAGTTTATAAAAATCAAAACCATATGGTTCATTGCTCTCTTTCCATGAAGCCATATATTATTTACTCAAAAACAAAAACAAAGTAATGGCGACGCAAGAATCAAATCATATATATCTATATAATAATGGAAGGCTGATTTTGAATTCAAAATTGAAAATGTCTATGTGTTAAAATGTGGATCATTAGATTGCTTCAATCCAAGGGCTAAAAATGTTCCATTCTCATTTGTCCTGCAAGAACATTTCAATGGTTGAGATCAATTACAATCAAGATCTAATGGTTCAAAATGTTTCTCACCTAATGTGGCTGGGAATCTCTCTCTCACGTGCTCCTCTCTGCTCAAAATCTCTCTGTGTTTCAATTTTCAAATTTTGAACACGCACCCCTCTCTTTCTCTTTCTCTCTCTCTCTCTCTCTCTCTCTCTCTCTCCCTCTCCCTCTCCCTCTACATCTCTCTTTCACAGATACTTCTCTCTCTTCCTCCTATCTCTTTCAAGCTTAGGGTTTCTTTTCTGTGTGTGTGTTTGAGAGCTACAGAAATTTTTCTGGACCGAGAAAGTCGGAAAATGGCGGAAAACTCTTATGAGAAACAACACTCCGGCGCTTCAACCGCCTCCGCCTCCGTCTCTCTCTTCCTCCTTTCTTGGTCGTTTGCCAATACTTCAGCATCGTAACCTTTACGGCTGCCATTCTCTGCATCTCTGTCAACATTCTCTCTGCCATTCGTTCCTTCAAAGATGGATCTGATGTATGTAATCCCCCCTCCCTCTTTGTCTCTCTCTCTCTAACATGCATCGTTGTATAAAATGATGCATGAATGTAAATTTTAGTCATGGCAACATTGTGTAGGTGAACTTCTTTTGTATCGATATATTTTTTAAGGGTTAGAGAAATTGATTATGTCTTTCTCGACCATATGAGTTCTTATATGCTCTGTCTTCCTTCTTTATTTATTTCTTTCTTTCTTTCGGTGCCAACAATCATCATTGCCCATGAATTCTTTGATGCTTTACCATTCATCAATTTGAGTTTGTCTAATTAATTTTGGTTGTACAGTCATTTGCAATGAAAATGGTGATTTTGTTTGGTATATTAAAATAAACCACATGTTTCTTTGAATGCTTGTGAGCTATCCGATTTCATAGTATTGCATTAATCTGTCTTATCTCTCTCATTTCCTTAATAAGTAAATCTATCTTCTTGGAACTTAAGATGTTTGCCTTTGGAAGAACCACATAAGTTCAAGGAATGATAAAAAGTGACAAACATCTGCAAATTTCTTTAGAATGATAAAAGTGACAAACATGCTATAAACATCTTTGCAAAGTTCAAGGAATGATTTCATAATATTGTAGCTTCTTTGCTACAAATTTGGCATGCTTTTATCGGTAATGTAGATTCTCTTCCTTCTTGCTTCTATTAAAAGTTATTGCATAGCATCTTATATAGATCGCTTATTCTTACATGTTAATGTTGCGATTCCTGTGTATTTTAGATCAGTTATTCTACTTGCATAGAAATCAATTACACTATAACCTATGTGAGTGGGGTGTGTTCTTTGATTGATTGGTTTGTGTATTTTAGATTAGTTATTCTACTCTCACGTAAATCAATTACACTGTAACCCATGTGAGTGGGGTGTGTTCTTTGATTGGCGTGTTCAATTTACTAATCGTTTCATGCCAAACTAATGGATTTTTATTTTATGAATCCCAAGTTTCAACCAAGCCATCCCACAAGGAAACAAAGAGAACTATACACACAAATGGCGGATATGTACAAGTTAGCATGTTGAAGTTGGTGAATCCTACATTTTCTCTTGAAATTGGAAATTAAGAAAAATAAATGGTTCTACAAATATTGATTCAACCGCAAACCTATACAAATCTATAAAAGCAACTAATTGATCAATGGAGGAAATAGCAGTTCTACAAAGATCGCAAGAGGAATTTTGTCATATGGAAAACCAGTGTTTTTTTTTTTCTTTTTTCAAACCAATGTCTAGAGTGAACAGCGTTATGCCTCCAATTAAAGATTTCCCTGGAATTCTACCCTGACCATCAATTCCTTAGCATGCTTCTGAGTGACAGAAAAAACAAAGTTATAAGTGCAGCTGACTAACTAAAGGAAATGAAAACAAATAAAATCTAAAATTTTCCTGACTTTGGAGCGAGATGCGATATAGTTGTTGATGAGTTAAAAGGAACATGTTCCATCATCAGCCAAGAATTCTCAGGGAAAATTATGGCAAAAGTTTTTTTCCCAGGGAAAATTTGCCAAAGAGAACAACAAATCCTTGAAGTATTGAAGGAACTCACCTGTTGATATTTGTCTACAGTAAACATGTTGGTTTCCTTGATTTTGTACTTTGCCCATTCCGGCTCAAATACATCTCCTGATATTGAGGTGGTTGATGGGGGTTGTTTGATGCATAACCTAAAGAAGTCAAGCACATTAAGCTACTTCGCATAGGTAGACATTAAAGCAAAAGGCTAATATTATAAATTCTTGCAGTGATATTAACAATAGAATGCTTTCAATTGTTGGAAAAGGGTATACCTAAAAATATCCCACAACCTTTTCTTTCAAGTTAACAATTCCATTAGTAAGTCAATTTATCAGTTGCAATTCTGGATATATATATTGAGTTATTGGGTTATCTATAGTGAGTTATTGAGTACATTTTATACTGAATTGGTACATTTTATAGATATTGAGTTATTGAGTTAAAATGTACTGAAATTCTGAAATTCTAAAATGGCTCACATTTTCCTTGCTCTGTTTTTTTGTTTTTGGGTTTGGACTTTGAGTTATACGGGTGAGTTATACGGTTTGGATTTTGTATTTTGTATTGGGTGTGTGCAGATTTGAATGATATATATTGAGTTATTTGAATGATATATATATTGAGTTATTGAGTTGTATGGAAAAGAAATTCTGGGTTCAAAAGAAATTCTGGAATGGGAAGATAATGAAAAAATGTACTTAATATCTATAAAAAAATGTACTCAATAACTCAAATTCTATATATTGAAATTCTGGATATATATATTGAGTTATTGAGTTATTGGGTTATCTATATTGAGTTATTGAGTTAAAATGTACTGAAATTCTGAAATTCTAAAATGGCTCACATTTTCCTTGCTCTGTTTTTTTGTTTTTGGGTTTGGATTTTGAGTTGTATGGGTGAGTTATACGGTTTGGATTTTGTATTGGGTGTGTGCAGATTTAAATGATATATATTGAGTTATTTGAATGATATATATATTGAGTTATTGAGTTGTATGGAAAAGAAATTCTGGAATGGGAAGATACTGAAAAAAATGTACTTAATATCTATAAAAAATGTACTCAATAACTCAAATTCTATATACTGAAATTCTGGATATTGTGGAGAATGTGGTTTGGAAATACTCTTCAGATCCCGGAAGACGCCAATGAGCCTCTGCTAGTCACCTGCAAAAATACAAACTCCGTTAAAGGTGCCGAATTAGCACTCCGACGGACAAGTCGATTCATCTCAAGAAAGCTTGCTTGCTCGGTCTCTAAGTAATTCTTACATACCTTTATAAATCTGAAGCTCTTGTATTTATAGCCATTCATGACCTCGGGGCGAGTCTACTTTTAAATTGTTTATTCATTCTTTTATTTTATCCTGACATGCTCTTTCCAGTATACTCGGCCCGAGAGTCATACTCGGCATCTTAGCAGAGCAGAATGGAGCCGTTTAACACCCGGCTCCCTGTGCGGATCAGACTTCGTGTCTTTGATTATATGGCTCCCTAATTGCCCCCCAAGCATCTTGTCAACGGCATTTGGACGAGGTGCTTGGCTCTGATTTTCAAATACTACAAACCGAAGTTCTTGGGGCTTTAGATTTATTTCGCGGTTGTTTAATTACTCCCCCTTGAATCGTCGCTTCAGATTCCCGTCCCTCCGTGCACGCCTATTCATTATGACTTGAAGCCTGGTATCCCTTCGGATTCAGGTTCTATGACGCTGAACGCTAGGCGCTCTTCGACTCATCCTTGCAATCCTTCCATCTGCGATATTCTTCATTTTTTGTAAGTTTTCCTCTTCTCGACTCAAGCTTTTAAGTAATTTGTTTACTCCGTCACGTATTCTTATAATCAATAGATTATGGCGAAGTATTTAAGAGACCTTCTTTCTCGTTAGTCGTTGATTTTAGACGCCATTTCTCCATTCTGACGATGTGCACCTATCGTTAGTGGTGACCGCACTCTCGACATGGAGAGAGAGGAAGAAAACTTCGATTGTCATACCCCTTTTGTCGATCGCAGAGGCGGAGTTCGCTTTCCTCTTCACCCGCTTCGAGGGTCGTTCTTCGCCATTGGGATTTGATCCTTCCTGGCCAATGTAAATTTCTTTAGAATCATAATGGGGTCGTGGCGAACCGTCGCCTTGGTATTAATCTTGGCATTCGCCATTAAGCCTTTGTTATGCTCTGGCGGATCCTCTGGCTAGACGCGAACGTTACTTTCTCGAGCTAAGGACACGGATCATCGGTTGATCACTATGCTTTCGGCTCGGAAAAGCGAGTTGATGATGTCATGGTCGTTGTCCGTAGTAATCGGGAATTCGGCGGGGAGGATCGCGTCGATCCTATTCCTAGGCGTGAGGCGAACCAGTCGCCAATGCCCTTTTGCTCATATTGTACATTTGTATCTGCCATACCCTATTTTCTTGAATCTCACGGCTTATCTTATGCAGGGAACGAGTTGAAAAAAGTCCTAACTTCAACTAACGACGCCGTTCTTTCCGACATCAGGATTGCTCTTAATTATTTCGGCCGTCGCAGTCTTTATAAGCAGGGAAGAGCGGCTCACGTTCTGCTTTGCTACGAGCCTACGTACACGACCTTTTCGGCTGCGGACAATATACCGATTCCGGAAGGGGAAGATTTTCTCGTCGCCCATATTTTGTCCAACTTCAAAAATTTTAGACAGATAGGATTTGAAGGGTCCGATTCGAATGCTGGAAGTACCAGCTGCGTCGGATCGCTCGGGCGAATCGAGGAGGTATTGGGTTCTGACGATCGTCCGTGCTTTGGTTCGAGAACGATCTTGTTGTCGGCGCTCTTCAACGTCTGAACGACCCTTCCGTCTCGAGCCCAGTATCATGGCATTTGGGTTAAGCGACAAAGCTTGCTAAGAAGGCGAATCACGGAGAGGTTAGCCGCAAGGAGAAGAAGCGGAGGGCCTTTCGACCGAACCGCCTTGTTGAATCTCGGCATTCCCTCGGTTGTTGAATCGAAATCCTTGCAAATTGCCGAGAGGCGGCAACGAATAAGGATGCGAATCGGGTTTGGTTAGGAAGCCGTTCGAGATGTTGAGGAACGTCGGGAAACGCCCTAGAGAACTGAGGTCGGGTTAGAAGATCGGTCTGACAAACGTCCTCGAGCGGTGGGTTGGTGAGGTCGTGCCCTTTGTGATTCGGCCGAAGGTGAAATATGCCGTTCTATCGGATGCCTCGGCTTAATGACCGGAGGTCGCGTTCGGTGGCAACGTCTTTGTCATTACCGTCGTCACGGAGGCTTTCCTTGGGCGGATTCGGATGCGGCAATGTTAGCGCGATCGGCCCTTTGGTGTGTATTCGATTTTTCTTTCATTGAACGCATTACGTTCGCTTGTTTTGAATTGTTCTTTTGCGAGCCGTTGGTAGGATAGCGATGTGGGCGCCGCCATCTCGACGCCATCAAGGAGATCGGCCGCTTGCGAGAAACAGCGGGCCGAAAAAAGGGCGAGGCGAAGTTTTAAATGGCGGGAAGCTTCTCGGGCGAATCTTTGCGGTGGAGAAAGCTCGTGATGCGGATAAGTTGAGAGCGGAGGCGAGAAGAAGGCCGACGACTTGAAGCCGCACTTTGCTTATCGAAGCCGTTCTTGGCACGGAGGCCGAGTTGGCGAAGGTGAAAGTGGCGAAAGAGTCTGCGAGTCAAAAGGTTTGGCCGGAAAGAATTTGGGCTTCCGAGTATGTGGACCAGTCTCCGGTTTGAGAATCGGGATTCAAACATGGTTGGCACAAGGCCCTTCTTCGGTGGCATTGCCCTGAATGTTCCAATACCGTATGAGCAAGTAGACATCGATCCATTGGAGGCGATTCGAGGGTGATATTTCTTCGTTTATTTTGTTATTTTGTGTTTATGATCTGACAATGGACGTTGATACTTTTTGTATTTATAAAATGTTAGCAATTTATCGCAATGTCTTGATGTCTCCGCGATTTTATGGTGATGTTTTGTTTTTGTAATTATACAATGTTAAAACAATTAACCAAATCTGCGGTTCCACAGGATGGCTCGGCTCGGCGTGAAAGGCCAAATGGTTGGCCAAATAGTTCTACGGGCTAGATCGCCCTTGCGTTGGCGAGGGCTCGGCGATTAAGCGAATATTTTTAGACGGAGAAATTTGGCGAGGCATCGTTGAGTGCTTAGCGAATAGATTAATCATCTGCCCTTGCGTTGGCGAGGGCTCGGCGTTCGCGAATATGTTAAACGAAGATCTGGCCGGCATCGTTTATTTTGGCGAATAGATTAATAAATCTGCCCTTGCGTTGGCCAGGGCTCGAGCGCTTAAGCCGAATACGTTAAACCAGAGATCTGGCCGAGGCATCGTTTATTATGTAGCCGAATAGATTAATAAATCTGCCCTTGCGTTGGCCAGGGCTCGAGCGTTTCGATACACTTTATTGTAATATTTAGGCGCTCATTAAAATAATGTGCACTACGTGGTATAATCGTTCGGAGACTTATTCGGCCCCAGGTGTCACGCCCCAAGGACGCTCAACGGTCGTGACATCCACGAAGGGTGCTCGAATTTGGAGACTTATTCGGCTTTAAGGTGTCATGCACCAAAGGGGCTCGGCGGAGACTGTTACGCCAATCGTGACATCCACGAAGGCGCTCGAATCCGGAGACTTGTTCCCTAAGGTGTCATGCCCCAAGGGCGCTGAACCGGTCGTGACATCCGAAGGGTGCTCGAATTTGGAGACTTATTCGGCTCTAAGGTGTCATGCACCAAGGGGCTCCGGCCGAGACTGTTCCGCCAATCGTGACATCCACGAAGGCGCTCGGATCCGGAGACTTGTTCGCCCGAGATGTCATTCACCAAAGGCTCGAATCCGGAGACTTATTCGCCAATCGTGACATCCACGGCGGGCGCTCGAATCCGGAGACTTGTTCGCCCTAAGATGTCATTCACCAAAGGGGCTCGAATCAGGAGACTTGTTCGCCCTAAGATGTCATTCACCAAAGGGCTCCGAATCAGGAGACTTGTTCGCCCTAAGATGTCATTCACGAAGGGCTCGAATCCGAGATTTATTACGCCAATCGTGACATCCACGAAGGCGCTCGAATCCGGAGACTTATTCGCCAATCGTGACATCCACGAAGGCGCTCGAATCCGGAGACTTATTCGCCAATCGTGACACGGCGGGCGCTCGAATCCGGAGACTTGTTTTGTGTCGTGACATCCACGAAGGCGCTCGAATCCGGAGACTTGTTCGCCCTAAGATGTCATTCACCAAAGGCTCGAATCCGGAGACTTGTTCGCCCTAAGATGTCATTCACCGGGGCTCGAATCCGGAGACTTATTCTCGCCAATCGTGACATCCACGAAGGGCTCGAATCCGGAGACTTGTTTTGTGCCAATCGTGACATCCACGAAGGCGCTCGAATCCGGAGACTTGTTCGCCCTAAGATGTCATTCACCAAAGGGGCTCGAATCCGGAGACTTGTTCGCCCTAAGATGTCATTCACCAAAGGGGCTCGAATCAGGAGACTTATTACGCCAATCGTGACATCCACGGCGGGCGCCGAATCCGGAGACTTGTTCGCCCTAAGATGTCATTCACCAAAGGCTCAATCCGAGACTTGTTCGCCCTAAGATGTCATTCACCAAGGGGCTCGAATCCGAGACTTCTTCGCCAATCGTGACATCCACGAAGGCGCCCGAATCCGGAGACTTGTTTTGTGCCAATCGTGACATCCACGAAGGCGCTCGAATCCGGAGACTTGTTCGCCCTAAGATGTCATTCACCAAAGGGCTCGAATCCGAGACTTGTTCGCCCTAAGATGTCATTCACCAAAGGCTCGAATCCGAGACTTATTCGCCAATCGTGACATCCACGGCGGGCGCCCGAATCCGGAGACTTGTTCGCCCTAAGATGTCATTCACCAAAGGGGCTCGAATCCGGAGACTTGTTCGCCCTAAGATGTCATTCACCAAGGCCTCCGAATCCGGAGACTTATTCCGCCAATCGTGACATCCACGGCGGGCGCTCGAATCCGGAGACTTGTTTTGGCCAATCGTGACATCCACGAAGGCGCTCGAATCCGAGACTTGTTCGCCCTAAGATGTCATTCACCAAAGGGGCTCGAATCCGGAGACTTGTTCGCCCTAAGATGTCATTCACCAAAGGCTCAATCCGAGACTTATTCTCGCCAATCGTGACATCCACGGCGGGCGCCCGAATCCGAGACTTGTTCGCCCTAAGATGTCATTCACCAAAGGCTCCGAATCCGGAGACTTGTTCGCCCTAAGATGTCATTCACCAAAGGGCTCGAATCCAGAGACCTTTTCTGGCCAATCGTGACATCCACGAAGGGCGCCCCGAATCCGGAGACTTGTTTTGGCCAATCGTGACATCCACGAAGGGCGCTCCGAATCCGGAGACTTGTTCGGCCCTAAGATGTCATTCACCAAAGGGGCTCCGAATCCGGAGACTTGTTCGGCCCTAAGATGTCATTCACCAAAGGGCTCAATCCGAGACTTATTTCGCCAATCGTGACATCCACGGCGGGCGCCCGAATCCGGAGACTTGTTCGCCCTAAGATGTCATTCACCAAAGGGGCTCGAATCCGAGACTTGTTCGCCCTAAGATGTCATTCACGAAGGGGCTCAATCCGGAGACTTATTCTCGCCAATCGTGACATCCACGGCGGCGCCCGAATCCGGAGACTTGTTTTGGCCAATCGTGACATCCACGAAGGCGCTCGAATCCGGAGACTTGTTCGCCCTAAGATGTCATTCACCAAAGGCTCGAATCCGAGACTTGTTCGCCCTAAGATGTCATTCACCAAAGGCTCGAATCCGAGACTTATTCGCCAATCGTGACATCCACGGCGGGCGCCCAATCCGGAGACTTGTTCGCCCTAAGATGTCATTCACCAAAGGGGCCCAATCCGAGACTTGTTCGCCCTAAGATGTCATTCACCAAAGGCTCAATCCGAGACTTATTTCGCCAATCGTGACATCCACGGCGGGCGCCCAATCCGGAGACTTGTTCGCCCTAAGATGTCATTCACCAAAAGGCTCGAATCCGAGACTTGTTCGCCCTAAGATGTCATTCATCAAGGCTCGAATCCGGAGACTTATTCTCGCCAATCGTGACATCCACGAGCGGCGCTCGAATCCGGAGACTTGTTTTTGGCCAATCGTGACATCCACGAAGGGCGCTCTGAATTCGGAGACTTGTTCGCCCTAAGATGTCATTCACCAAAGGGCTCGAATCCGAGACTTGTTCGCCCTAAGATGTCATTCACCAAAGGGCTCGAATCCGGAGACTTGTTAGATTTTGAAGTGTTGAGCTTAATCATGCGAAAATGCGAGATGTTGGATTTACGAGGATATTGTGTACAAATATCAAGCCCACAGGTCGGGTCATTGATAAAATTTTCGTAGATGTGTCGAATTCCACGGTCGTGGCAGGCTTCTTCCTGACATGTCTGACAACCGATATGCCCCTGTTCCTGCAACGGAATCTATTTGATAGGGGCCGTCCCAGTTTGGACCAAGCTTTCCATCGGTCGGCCTCCGATCGGCCGGTAGCACCTTCTTGAGGACCAGCTCTCCTGGATTGTAGCGGCGCAGTTGGACTTTCCGATTGTATGACTTAGCGAGCTGCTGTTGATAGCGAGCCATGGATGCCAAGGCACGATCTCTTCGTTCTTCAATCAGAACCAGGTCCAAAGCAAGCATCATGTCGTTCCGTCCCGTGTCGAAGGCTTGCGATCTGAGGGTTGGTAGGCCGATCTCTGGGGGTAAGATTGCCTGGGTTCCGAAGCACAAGGCAAACGGTGTTTCTCCGGTGGATCGTCTCGGCTGCTCGATGGGCCCATAGTACGCTTGGCAACTCTTCACCCACCGCCTTAGCGTTTCAAATCTTTTGATACCGCCCAAGATGGATTTGTTCGAAGCTTCCGACCGCATTTTGGGGGTAGGTCATGAGAAAAGTAAGGTACAATTCAGATTTGCCGCAGCCTTTGCAGACACGCCATACCGAACCGAAAGTGCCATTATCCGAGATCAATGCTCTTGGAATGCCGAATCTTGTAATGATGTTCCTCCACTCAAAACGCTTAATGTCGAATCTCAGATATGGGTTAGAGCTCGCTCACCCACTTCGTGAAATAGTCTGTTGCTACGATTAGAAATCGCTTGTTCCTCGGGCCCCGGGCAAGGGTCCTCGATATCAAGTCCCCATCGAGCAAACGGCCAGGCTCTTGATTGAATTCAAAGCTTCACGGTTGATGGGTTAGTGGGGAAAACTTTTGGCATTGTTCACATTTCTTCACATAATTTTGTCGGCCGCCCTCATAGTCGGCCAAGAATATCCTCGTTATCGCTCGATGGGCAAGGGCGCCCAATGTGCACCACAACCGCCTTCATGTATCTCGGTGAGTGCCCTCTACTCTGGGTGCACGATTCGGTATGGGCGAGAGAGGATTTTTATAAAGTCCCCTTGTGGATCAAGGTAGTATCGCAGAGCCTTGTTTCGCAGCCTTGTGTGCTTTTTTTATCCTCTGGGAGTTGTTCAAGAAAGGAACGCAGAATGGGGTCCTTCCAACTTGGAGCGGATTCTATGATATTGATGTGGGTCTCCCGAGGGCCGACATCGGTTCCGGACGAAGCCCACTTCGATGGTACGTTTGAGCTCGGAGTTGATGGCGAGGCCAAGCCGAGGCATCCGCGTGTGTATTTTGGTCGCGTTATTTGGTTTAGTTCGTGATGGTCGAACCGCCAAAGAACGAGCTAGCTTTCATATAGGCCGCCATGCGCTCATCTTCGCCGCGATACTCCCCTTCACCGGTTGATTACCAACTTTGAGTCACAAAACACAACAGCGCCGCCGTGCACCGAGAACATGTGCGTTCGTAGTCCGGCTAAAGGGCTTCATATTCGCCTCGTTATTTGATGCTTCGCCGAGTTTGACGGCTGTTCAATGATCGCGCCGTCGGGGACATAATTACGACGCCGCGCCGCTTCGCTGGTTAGACGATCCATCGCAGTATAACTGCCAGATGTCCCCAACGTAGACTCTCCAATCTGGCTTTGACGTAACTTCGGCTTTTGGCTGGAGATCCCCCGGCTTGAGGTCGGCGGGCCCTCCCGTGAATTCGGCCACAAAGTCGGCAAGCACTGCCTTTGATTGCGCTTTGGGTGAAAACCAATGTCATATTGTCCGAGTTCGAGAGCCCATTTCAAACACGCCCGATGCTTCGCATTCCGAGTATCGATCGAAGAAGTCCGCTGCACCTTGATCTTTGTGTGCTTGGAAGTAGTGCATCGCTTTTCTTCTTTGCCATGACCAAGGCTAGGACGAGTTTTTCCAGCGGTAAGTAGCGTGTTTCGGCGTCCACCATCGCCTTGCTCACGTAGTATACTGGCTGCTGCTGCCCCTCCTCCTCTTTTAACAATACGGCGCTGACGGCCCTGTCAGAGACTGCCAGATATAAAATGAGGGGATCACCGGTGGCGGGTGTTGTTAGAAGAGGTACTGTCCGGAGGTAGGTCTTGAGCCCGTTAAAAGCTGCCTCGCATTCCACGGACCATTCGAAAGCTCTGCCCTGGCGTAATGTTTGAAAGAATTGTCTGCAGCGATCTGTAGATCGGCTGATAAATCTGTTGAGTGCAGCGGCCATTCCCATCAGCTTTTGGACTTCTTTGACTGAACGGGGGGAACTGAGTTCTAAAATTGCTGTAACTTGCCTCGGGTTGGCCTCGATTCCTCGATGGTTGACGATGTAGCCTAGGAATTTGCCAGAGCCGATCCCGAATGCGCATTTGGAAGCATTCAGCTTCATTCTGTACTTGCGTAGGGTGTCGAATGTCTTTTCCAGATCGGCTATATGGTTTTGCTCTTCTTTAGATTTGACCACCATGTCGTCGATGTATACTTCCATAGTGTGCCCGAGTTGTTCTTTGAACATCGTAGTGACCAGCCGTTGGTAAGTCGCCCCTGCATTCTTTAATCCAAAAGGCATGACCAGAGCGAGGGTTCCTCTTGGAGTGAGGAATGCAGTTTTGTCCTGACCAACTGGATCCATGGCGATCTGATGGTAGCCTCTATAGGCGTCGAGGAAACTCATGCGGCGGTGGCGTGCCGTCGCATCGACGAGTTGATCAATTCTAGGCAAGGAAAGCGATCTTTGGGGCAAGCTTTGTTCGGATCCGTGAAATCGACACACAGCGCCAAGTGCCATTCTTCTTTTTACCACCACCGTTGGAGAGCCACGTGGGATAGGTGACCTCTCGATTGCCGGCGTCAAGCAATTTGTCAACTTCCTCGACAACGGCGGCAGTGTGTTCTGCGGAGGATCGCCGACCTTTCTGAATGATCGGCTTGCACTGAGGGTCGACATTGAGGTGATCTTCGCGAGACCATTGGGTCTATTCGGCATTTCATATGGGGTCCACGCGAAGACGCCGAGGTTGCCGTAAGAAAGTGATCGATTCGCTTGTCGACTGGCTCGAGAGACGCCGATCATAAAAACTTTTCCGCTTCCATCGATGTCTACTCGGTCTAAACCTTCCATGGCCTTTTCGTTTGGTTGGCGTCCAACGTCTTCCGTGATTTCTCGACCAGGCACCTCGACGATTTTACTTGCGCTTCCGGCGTCTGGCGAGAAGGTAACATGCTTGGCCGATCAGCGAGCCACGGATCTGCTCAACGCCATGCTCTGTTGGGAAGCGTAGCAGTTGGTGGTAGGTGCTGGGGACGGCCTGCAGGGTATGTAACCACGATCGTCCCATGATGAGATTGTATGGCGATGGTAGCCTGACGACCAAAAACTCCGCGACCACCGTTCTCGAGCCAGCGCGGACGGGTAGGCTGATTTTTCCCAATGGATACTCCGGGGTGGCGTTGAAGCCGAATAGTGGATAGGGGGCCGGAGTTAGATCCGAGTCGTTGAACCCGAGTTTGATGAAGGTTCGATGGTACATGATCTCTGAAGTACTTCCCTGATCGATAAGGACGCGTTCTACGGTAAACCTATGTACGCGTAGCGTGACAACCAGAGGATCCACGTGAGGGAGTGTGACGCCGCGCAAATCAGAGTCGTCGAAGGTGATGCTTACCGCTTCTCGGAGCCGGGGTCGCTTTGCTGGTGGCTGCTTTCGAAGGTTTGGAAGTGGTTGGACTGTATGTACAGTCAGGGCTATCGGCAGGCTGTATATCATATGGACGGTGTCAAGCGGGGCGCCTCTTGGACGACATCGTCCTCTCACTTCCTCAACGTAATCCTTTGAGGGGCGGCGACCGCCGGTGTTGCGCTGTTGGTCGCGAGGTCGTCGAGGACCCGCTTTGGGGATCGCCGAGAACCTTGAGTCTTGGTGAGACTTTGCTTTCTCGAGGCAGTCGCGGCCGGCGTTCGTTTCGCCGATGATGCCGCCTGACTGTTTGGTCTGTCTGGCCTGTTCCATGGTTGCTTGCATCGCCTCCTGTGCTAGAATCGTTGGCGAGTCGAAGCCTTAAGGTGCGTCGTGTCGCAATGGGTTCTTTCCCGAGCTTATTCGCTGGGGTGAGGTCGTGTCCCTGTGCGATCGCGTCGGTGGCTATCGGAGGATCGTCGGTCACGCCTTCCATGGATAGAGTTGAGTATTCCGTCAGACGGCGCCAATTGTGGAGAATGTGGTTTGGGAATACTCTTCAGATCCCGGAAGACGCCAATGGGCCTCTAGTCACTGCAAAAATACAAACTCCGATTAGGGTGCGGAATTAGCACTCCGACGGACAAGTCGATTCATCTCAAGAAAGCTTGCTTGCTCGGTCTCTAAGTAATTCTTACATACCTTTATAAATCAAGCTCTTGTATTTATAGCCATTACGACCTCGGGGCGAGTCTACTTTTAAATTGTTTATTCATTCTTTTATTTTATCCTGACATGCTCTTTCCAGTATACTCGGCCCGAGAGTCATACTCGGCATCTTAGCAGAGCAGAATGGAGCCGTTTAACACCCGGCTCCCTGTGCGTATCAGACTTCGTGTCTTTGATTATACGGCTCCCACAGATATATATATTGAGTTATTGAGTTATTGGGTTATCTATATGGAGTTATTGAGTACATTTTATACTAAATTGGTACATTTTATAGATATTGAGTTATTGAGTTAAAATGTACTGAAATTCTGAAATTCTGAAATGTATAAAATGTACTAAAATTCTGGTTATATATATTGAGTTATTGAGTTATATAGATATTGAGTTATTGAGTTCTATAGATATTGAGTTATTGAGTTCTTAACTGCTGGGTTCTTGACTATAGTTTTTAATTGCTGGGTTCAATGGAGTTATTGAAAACTTGACTTTAACCAATTCAATAGTACTATTTAGTGTTGAAAACATGGCTTTAGTATTCTTCTTGAATTTTTCTTCTTCGGGTAATTGTTCTTCTTCTTGAATTTTTTTTTCCTCTCTCAGCTTTTGCCTTCATCAAAGCTTTTGCCTTCATCACTTTGGTTGCTCGGCTATTCACTTCGGCTGCTCAGTTAGTTTATTACTTTGATTTTTATTGTTTTTCTTTTGTTATTGCTTTGGTAACGTTTGGCTTTTGCTTTGATATTGAGCCAACTGATATATACGGGTGAATTTTTTGATATTGAGCCAACTGATATATTGTTTTGCTATTGAGTAAAACTGAAGAAGAATTCTGCATATGATTTCGGCAAGAATTCTGCATATGAATTCTGCAGAATTTTGGTTGATCAATCCACCATAAATACCAACGACATGGTTTCAATTTTAATTTTGATTTTGAAATGGGTTTTAATGATTTTGGTTTTGATTTTGAAATAAGTTTTCGAATCTCTGTATTTTGGTATTTATGTATTTCTATTTATGTATTTTGATTTTGGATTTGTATGATTTCGGTTTGTATGTTTGCGGCTCTATATTTTGGTTTTGAAATAGGTTTCTAGATAAATATCAATCACCAGGAAGCAAGGCTAATCTTTTGGTCAGTTTACCAAGGCTAATCTTTTTTAATATACTCCAGGAAGCAACTGAATTAGCTATATACATACCAATCACCTTTCCAGATTGTTTTATAGGTGTAACCTATGTTATTTGGTTTGGTTTGATTTGATTTGGGTATGAAATAATATTTGATCTTCATAAAATGGGTTTTGATTTTAGAAATGTATTTTTATTTTTAGTTTGATCTTCATAATATTTGATCTTTATTTTTATCCTTAATGGAAAATGAGTGTTGATTTTTTATGATTTTGAAATATTTTTTGAAATGGGTGTTGAAATAAGGAACACATTGCCACCTCCACTCTATGAATGTCCACCACCATTGGAAAAGATCGAACAAAGAAAATCTTACCATTATATTTTAATCTCATTATTAATTGCACCGTGCCTTCAGGCACGGGCATATACTAATATATATATAGGCAAGGGAAGCGAAGTAATGCCAATGTACTATTGAAACAATTCTCAAGGAAGCGAACCAATGTGCAGATGCTTTGGTTAACTTAGGAGTAAATCAACAAGAGCATCTCATCTTGAAGGAAGACCCTCCTGTTTCCATCCTCTCTTTGTTAACTGCTGACTTGCTTCATGTTGGCTATAGAAGGGATTAAGTTTCCCTAGACCTTTCTGTTTATTTGTATTGTTTGTTTAAACTCTTCATTTGGATCTAAATATATATATATATATATATATTAGAAAATTAGTTTAAAACTGATTTTTTGACTTTATTTTTTAAACATTTAAAAATATAGAAAGATAATAATGTAATTTAAAATAAATTAAAAGTTAGAAAATGACTTTTAACTATCTTCCTAAAATAACTTATATATCATCCTGGAAGGTGGGATGACTGTCAAGGGAACATGGATGAAGATTGACCATTAGGCATTTATTTTTGCTACCCTTTGATGTAATTTGATAATCAAGTTAAGTGTAGAGTAAGATTTGGGTGTGGCCCAATGATCTGTGGTCACATTATTTTAATAATTTATAATTACATTTTAAGGTGTGACGAGTACAAAAATTTCATATTATTTTAATAATTTATAATTATATTTTAAAATGTGATGAGTACAAAATTAGAGGTTCAAATTAATAGTGCAGGCATGAAAAGCTCAGAGATGATAAATTATACCAACTCAGCTGCTGTCCAAAACTTCATTGACTATTCTTTTGTATGTTTTCAGTATTTCAGTCTATTGGGAACAATATTACATTAACAAAAATATTATATTATCGAGTTCAAAAAAAAAAAATTTATTATATTATATTATATTAGTACATAAGAAAATGGTATTTATCCTATTCATTTACTTTTTCTTTATACTTTCTATATGAATTTATGTAATAAATATGATATGTATATATAAAATTTATTGCATCATAAATTAAAATGATACATATTAAACGATATATGAGAAGCCGCATAAGAGAGAGAAATTCAATAAACTTCTCCTAATCATATATAACACCCCTCTATTGTATACTCTAAAAAATTTTCAACTATTACTATATTGACAACTTGGCATCAAAGGGATAAGAGAGTGGGCGATGAGATCAAATAATTTTACAACTTTATATTACGTCTACTCATTAAGAAACTAAACAAGAGAGGTTAAAATAGACTGAAAAATTTAGAAACCCTAGATATTGATTTGTGATTATGTATCAATCATAAGCAATAAAAGACAATCCCAATCAAACAATCAAGACAAATCGACACAACGATTTTTACGTAGAAAAACCACAATTGGACACCTCCAACTGTGATAAAAAAACCACGGGCAACAGCCACAAAACAATCCACTAAGAAGATATAAAGGAATTACACAAGTATACTCTCAATTATCTAGCGAATCCACAACGCCTAATTGAACCAACCTCTATGTGCCTCTTCCAACCCCATCTTCACCACGGAATTGTCTTTCTGATGAGCCACTCCAGAATCCACTGAAACTTCAGGCTCGAATTCTTCAGAATCCACCGAAGAACAACTCTCTCTTTTGTTTAACAAACAAAACCTTTGATGTACTCTTTTTTAAACCATGAGTTGAATACTCAATAAAAACATCAAAGAAACCAACAAAATATCCCTAGATATAAACCTTAATAACCACAAAGAAGATCTGAAGGAAAAATTAATGAATCATCTAGTTTTGGGAGAAAACCAACTACTTATAGAAAATCCAAAGTAATCCTATTTTTGGAAGAAAACCAACTTCTTAAAGGACTCCAAAGTAATCATAGTTTTGGAAGAAAATCAACTTCTTAGAGAAATCCAAAGTAATCATAGTTTGACCCAACATGTGAATTTAAAAAATTACAACCTTGGGTTTGATCCATGGAATTTGACAACAAAGAGTCCTAACAATCTCCCCCTTTGTCAAATCTCAGACAAAACCATGCTGAAATAGTTTTCTAAAAAAAAACACTAAAACAATTTTCCAATCACAACACGAACAGCACCACCAACTAGGAACCAGCACTTATAACCAAATCTCTTTACAAACTTATTTCTCAAGGTCATGATCTGCAAAACAACTATTAGTGCCACAATCTCCAAAACAACTATTAGTCCCACAAGAATATATAAAAAAGCAATAGACATATGACACGATTATCTTGAAACATTGAAACATGAGATGGAAAACATGAATAGATGAAAACTAAGACTCATGAACAACAACTCTCAAATAACAAAAGCAAGATCATAAACCACACAAACAATGATATGATGATAGAAATATCAAGAGTATGCAAAAAGGAAATAATTTGCAAACAGTGCATAGAAACATGCAAAACAACTATTGCCAATTTCCCTTACCAAACAAATCAAAGTGTTCATGCTAACAAACTCTTGCAATGATAAACCAAACTCCCTTACTAACCCAAATCAAGATGAACCAAACTCTCCCTCACTAAAAGCAACCACAAACACTGAAAATAGTGAACAAGAAGAAAAAGACAAAAAAAAATAATTTGATAGAGCAAGCAAGAAATCTCATATTTGTACCTTAGAACACATAAGATTATCCAAGAAGCACAATTACAAGAAAACACAATGTGCACAACCTCTAGAAGATTCCTCATAAAAGAAAGTGATACATTATGTGAAAAGCATAGATCCCATGATAAAAGTGTGTGTGTGACTCTTGGAGTTTGACAAAAACTAGATTCAATCCTAGTAGTGATATGAAAGCTGGACCTCCGACAAGAGAATCTAAGCACAATACAGGAAAGTCAAACCACTAGGAATCAAGGGGTATTTGGTGAGTAAAGGCGGAGGCTCCCCCTCAATCAATGAATCCTTTATTTTTTTTCTCTTCTTTTTTTTCACATTTTTTTTTTCCTTTTCTTTCTTTTGCACATTTTTTTTTCTTTTCTTTCTTTTGCACATTTTTTTTTTCTTTCTTTTGCACACTCATTGACGGCTAACACGCTCAAGAGTATGGAAACTGAACCAGAGAAGCATGGATATAATAAGGATGGCATGGTTGGTGACTCTGAGGTAGCCTTTTCCTCATGCCTGGACTACAAAGCATAGAGGGGAAAGCCATGGAGATGAAAAAAGATGGAAGGTGGTTAAGAGACTCAACATCACCCATGATATGCTAGTATATGTAAATTCCACTAGAAAAGCAAAAGATACAATGCCAGAAGTCCATAGAGAAAAAATGATTACTAAGGCAGAAGACTCCAAAATTTGCTAATCCAAGAGTGTATACAGAATGAGACATACTAATCAAAAAACACACACTCCAAAATGAGTAATGACACAAAAAGCACACACATATTAACATGTAATGGATATTCTCATCAATTCCAATATGCATCAAGGACCACTCAAAAATTTCAAGCTTGCAAAACCATACTAAGAAAATCTTTTTGGATTTTTTTTATTATTATTTTTTTCTTTTTCTAAACAAAGCAAGACATAAAACGAACATGCACACAATTTTTTTCTCATTAAAAAAAAAAAAAAAAAACACAGAAACCCAAAAACTAAAACAAATAAACAAATTAACACAAGTCAAGTTTTCCCACCCAAACCGCTTTAGTATAAACAAAGTTGTGAGAATTGCGGTTTTTGGGTGGTATCTTGACGTTATGGTTCCCTTTCCCTTTAATGAGAACCCGTCTTGACATGGTTTTCAACTTCCTATTCCTAGGTCTAGGTAAACACAACCTCTGTTCATGTTTGGTCTCAAACAAATCAAAATAGCAAGGTTTATTATGACCCTTAACCTCCTTATGACCAATGAAGTGTCTCCTACCCCTTGAGATATTAGAATTTCTTCCATCTCTATGAGACATTCTCCCATGCAATTCATAACAATAAGGGCAAATATGACCATGCATACCACAATGATGACAAATAAAAATAGAGTGTACCTTCTTTTCTTTGGCCTTACCAACTATAGGAAGTTTGAGAAGTCTATTCTCATGTTGAATTTTTTGTTCTCTCTTTCTTTGAGTTCTTGTATCACAAGATGTGGAAGCCTTCTGTTTTTGCTCTTTCTTACCACCAAAGCCAATGCCACTCTTATCAGAACAAATTTGTTGAGACCCAATGATATTGTCCAAAGTCTTTGATCCTCTGTTCCAAAGACCAATGGTAGCCATAGCACACTTGAGTTCTTCCTCTTTCTTGATCATTAGTTCTTCCAAAGCAACTTGAGACATCTCGAGAGTTTCAATCTTTTCTTCGTATGTTGCATAAATTTGCTGTAGCTCATTCCTCTCTGTCTCACAAGTCAAGAGTTTTGCACAAAGAGCTTGTCGATCATCAGCTATCTTGATAGCATCAATTCTGGCCTCGGAAATCTCCTCGTTAAGTTTGACATTCTCACTTTCACATGGTTTGAGTTTCTTTGTGAGTTTGTCATTTAATTTGAATAAGTTAAGAGACTCCTTATACAACTTTTCATAAGCTTGCTCAAGTTCTTCATCATCACTCTCCGAGGATTCGTCAAGTAGGGGTGGTCGAACCATAAAATTTCCCTCATGAATTGAATCCATTATCACAAATCAAACAAGATCTCGTTCTAAAAGAATTTTTTTTTTAAAAATAGAACGACCTGCTCTGATACCAATTGAAAAATCTAGAAACCCTAGATGTTGATTTGTGATTATGTATCAATCATAAGCAATAAAAGACAATCCCAATCAAACAATCAAGACAAATCGACACAACGATTTTTACGTAAAAAAACCACAATTTGACACCTCCAACTGTGATAAAAAAATCACGGGCAATAGCCACAAAACAATCCACTAAGAAGATATAAAGGAATTACATAGCTATACTCTCAATTATCTAGCGAATCCACAACGCCTAATTGAACCAACCTCTATGTGCCTTTTCCAACTCCATCTTCACCACGGAATTGCCTTTCTGATGAGCCACTCCAGAATCCACCGAAGCTTCAAGCTCGAATTCTTCAGAATCCACCGAAGAACAACTCTCTCTTTTGTTTAACAAACAAAACCTTTGATGTACTCTTTTTTAAACCATGAGTTGAATACTCAATAAAAACATCAAAGAAACTAACAAAATATCCCCAGATATAAACCTTAAGAACCACAAAGAAGATCTGGAGGAAAAATTAATGAATCATGTAGTTTTGAGAGAAAACCAACTACTTATAAAAAATCCAAAGTAATTCTATTTTTGGAAGAAAACCAACTTCTTAAAGGACTCCAAAGTAATCCTAGTTTTGGAAGAAAATCAACTTCTTAGAGAAATCCAAAGTAATCCTAGTTTGACCCAACATGTGAATTTAAAAAATTACAACATTGGGTTTGATCCATGGAATTTGACAACAAAGAGTCCTAACATAGACTTTAGCAAGGCTAAAGACACATGAAAATTCACAACAACAGTCTCAAAATAAGCTAAATCGTAAATTAACTTTTGTTCCACAAACTATATAGTCCATAAAAAAACAAAAAACAAAAAACATTACATATCATTAGATTTTTTGTCAGTTTATATCATTGGATTGCATGACGATATCTTATTTGTCTTCATTATTATTTTTCTTCATGATTATACCAGTTAGAAGCAACCAAATAGACATTAATAATAATAAAAACAATAACAAGTAGCATTTTTTATAGCAATAACACTACAAATTTAGAAATTATCCAAAAATATTAATATGTGATTCAGATTCATTCTACACATGAGTTCCGTAAAACACATTTTCAATCTTTACCAAGCATTCCATTCTTGACCCCAAATTGGGATTGTAAGTCTGGGTTTCATAGTTATAATAAGAAGCCATCAATAGGATTGTTTAGTTATTAATTTGTTAATAATTTCAGTCATTGAGCTTCTGTCAAAGGAAATTATTAATAGAGATGGAAAATTATATTTATGTATAATATTCATACAAAAAACTTTATAAGAATGATATTGTAAATGAACTCATCTTCAATAATGTTTTGTTTTAAAGTGAAAGGTCTAAAACCATATCATTATATATGAATTTTTTATTTGTATAGTATTACTCGAGATTGATTAAGCTCAACTAACACTCTAGTAACGTATTTCATTTTCAATAATTCTATGAACCCCACTTTTTTATTTTTTTTCATAAGATAACAGTTAATATATTAGTAATTAGATTATAACGCAGATCAACGCCTCTTCATATATTCGAACCTGAAACCTCACTCATCTTGGTAGCTAATTGCTCTATCCACGACCGTTTGGACAATTGCCTGAGATCTATGAATCCCACTTAGCTATCGCAAATTTGTCCTATCTTAAAAATATTCCTAATTTATCCTAATTGAGAGTGTGCGGTTAAAATTGAATTTGTATAGTGTGGTATTCATGTATAGAATAAATTTGAAGCACAAGATAATAATTTTGAATAATTTTTAAGTAATTAAATCTAGATTTGTAGTATTATTATTATTATTATTATTATTATTTCATTTTAGGCAATGTGGATTTGTCGTTTAGTCTCGTAGTACCAATGTTCTATTTTTTTTTTTTGTAAATTACGCTTTACCCTTTTATGTTTTACTTATTTTCTTACCTTAACCATTAAAGTTTTTATCTCACTTTAGCTATTGACATTTTAAGTTTTTTCAATTACCAATGGTAGGTGGCCCGAAATTCAATGGCTCGAATGGCTCGAAACTGTCAAAACGATTCGAGCCATTGATTTTGTGGCCCTCAAACATTTTTCTTTTTCAATTTAACTCCAAAGCTAAATTCTGTTTGAAATTAGATTAAAAATACCGTGTTGATTGTCATGTGGTGTAAAAAATATATTATTATATTTAGATGATTGTCACGTGGTATAAAAAATATATTATTATATTTAAATTTAAGTTTGGATGAGGTGTAGGATAAATATAATAATATATTTTACATCATGTGATTCCTAATGCCACATATTCTATCTAATTTTAAATAAAAAATAGTTTTAAGAGTAAATTAAAAAAATTAAAAACATAAATAATCAAAGTAAGAAAAAAAAAAAAAGAGGCTAAACTATAGAATACAGGAATCAAAGTGTGATTTAATTTTAATTTTTTAATTTATTAAAATAAAATAGAATTAAATGAAATAATTAATTTTTAATTAATCTTTTGTAATAATAACTGATAATTCAATTTATAATATATTTTTTATTATTTCTTTAATCAATAGACAGATTTGAAAACGTTTGGTGTGTGACGGTTGCGTTAGTCATCAACCAACCATGGATTCAATGATGGTGGCTGGAAAAATTATTCATTAGACCTAATGATGTCCTTAATCAAATCATAAACATTCATCTTCTTTCATATTTTTCAATTATTAATAACTCTTTGATGATATGAGACTTTTCAACATGGCTTTTTGACCAGTAATACTATAAATTTATATTTAATTATTTAAAATTATATAAAATTATTATTTTATAATTTAAATTTATCTTATATATAAATTTTATAATATAAAAATTCAATATCAACTACACATTTTCATTCCAGAGATAAATTTATAATGGTTAAAGTAGAGTTTTTACACTCAGTGATGTTTTGAGAAGTTGGTAAAAAATTAATTTTTTAACTTTCTTATTTTGTTTTATCTTTTTATAAATAAAAAATATAAAAAATAATGTGATTCAAAATAGATAAAAAATTAAAAATTAATATTTTTATTTTTATTTTTATTTTTTTTTAGTTTTTCCTTTTCAAAACACCTCTCATTCTCGATTAACCGTTTGTTCTTCTTATCAATACGTACTCTGACCCAGAAGACACTGCAAAACTTACGAATACCAAGTGGCCACCTGGCCATTTTGTCCTTATTAGTATTTTGATTTGAGTCGTTCTAGAATCTACCTACCATCAATAATGGACTGTAGTCAACAATTTATCAACGACTCCACACTTCTACTAAGGCGTGGTTTGGATTATACTATATAATTCATCTTTTTATTTTTTTCTTATATCACTTTTTTATTTTTTGATATATTTTTTTATAAAAAAATAAAAAATATATTTTTTTAGGACATCTCAAACTAACCCTAAGACTTATTTTTGTTAAAAGTGAGTTTTTAGTTTTTTAATTTTTTTGAATTATTTGTTTTTTTGTTTTTTATACATTTTTTTAAAAAACTAAAAAAATAAAAATTTAATTTTTAACCTACTTCTCAAAATAGATCTAATTATTGTTTTCTATGAATTTATTACTTGCCAAAATTTAAAATAGTTAAATTTGTTTATAATAATTTTTTTAAACAGCTAAAATAAATTAAAATTTTTGAAATTAATAAAGATCAACGTATAGAATACAACAAAATAAAAGTTTGGCTAGGAATTTGTATCATTTCAAAAGGATTACATTCCAATTAAATTGACACATAGAACAGTCTACCAACGTATTTTCCATGTTATTTGTGTAGCAACACTGTGGCGTGAGTTATTATGAGGTATCTAGTTTAAGAAGTTTGATATTTTTTATGATAATTTTGAATTTTAGGGGTTGTTTGGGGTGTCCTAAATAAGTGCACTTTTTGTCTTTTTAGACTAAAAAATTGAGGTTGAAAATATTGATGTTTGGGTTAACTTTTTGACTTTTTATGAAAAAATGTGTAATAAAAAATTGTAAAAATTGATTTGTAGGGAAAATTTTGAATTGGGAGTTGTGCAGCCGTAATTGTTGACTTTTGGTGAATAGTGTTAACTTTTTAACTTTTTGAGTAACTTTTTGACTTTTTGACTTATTTGAAAGATCCCAAACTTGGCCTTAATATATTATATATTTTTTTATTATACTTATTTTAATATAAAATATATAATTATTTTAAATTATAAATAGATGTTTCGGTTGAAATCCTCTTAACACGTATTTTATGCCCATTCACATCGGTGCAATGTGTTCATAGAACAGGAAATGACCTAATGTGGGGGTGTTTGGAAAAAAAAATTTTTGGCTAAAAAAGTCATTTATTCTTTTAATTTTTTTTGGTTTTAGTGATTTTTTTTTAAAATTATATCAAAATTTTTTATTTTTTCAGTTCGTCGGTGAATCTAAACAGCCAAAAAAATAATAATAATTTAAAAGCCAAAATATGCTTAAAATTACTCTACTATTTTTTGCTTACTTTTTTGTCCTTTTTGGAAATTTTTTTTAAAAATTTAAAATTTTTTATTTGTCTTGTTGAACTGAATTTAGAAACTCAACTTAAAAAAAAAAAATCAATACAAGAGAAAATATAATTAAAAAATAAACTTGTTAGTAGCTTTTTGTATTGGCTATCATTGTTTATATGTATATGTTATTCGGTGTTGATAGAAAGCTCTAGGACGTGAAAAATCTCACTCCAAAAAAAAAGTCAAAACAGCACGTTAGCTGGGACCCACCACCCCTAAAGCTCCATTAAAACTCTTATTTTAAAGTTCTAAAATATTTTTGATATGTTATTTTAATTGTCGCTTTACGTACATTTAATATTAGTATATCACCCGTACTATGTACGAAATAAAATCATATATTATTTATTAAAAATATGATAATTATATGTAATTTTTTACATTTTGTCTCTCGTAAATAAAATTATATATATAAGTTTAAGAGTTTTTTTTCAAATGTTTCTTTACTATATATATAGTATAAATAGATTAAAATTATTATATTGATAATTAATAATTAAAATTATGCTTTGTTATTAAAAAAAAAATGACATAATTCTAATACTTCACTATTTTAGAATAAAAATATATGAATTTAAAAAAATTATCATATTGGTTTTTGAAAGAAAAATAATTAAAGAAATTTTAAAAACTTAATGAGTAAGAAAGAATTATCGTAACATATAAAACTGCTAAAATCATGATTAAACAAGTAAATCATTCAAACCAAAAATTGATTAGCTTAATCAATTAAATCAAAAGACCAATCAGTTTACACAAAAATTAATTCATTAAAAATTTTAAATTTTATTTTGTTATAATCTATTAATTTAAATTTAAAATTGATACAATATAAATTTAAAATTATAATAATCTACCTCATAATTTATAATTTTAAATACAAACTTAAAATTATCATAATTATTTTATAATTTTTGAATTAAGGAGCAATAAGAGTAACATTGAAATTATCGATATATCTATATATTTTATAAAAGAATACTTTTAAGGAGAGATATTATGAGAGTTTCAAAATCCCATACAAAATTATTTTTAAAATAAAAATCTTTATGTGCGATTGTAAAATAAAAGTTAAATGGAATCTAACCAATTAAGATTTTCTTAATTGTTTAAAATTAAGAAAATCAAAAAAATGAGTATGAGATATTGATCATTGGGTTTATCACTAAAAATCTCCTTTTGCTTATGTAAGTGAAACAATTCACATTTTCTTTCTTTTCCCGATGTGGGATTGTAAAATAAAATATAAATGAAAGCTAGCCAATGAGAATTTTCATAATTATTTAAAATTGAGAAAAATTCAATAATTTTAGAATAATGGTTTGGAGTTTCTAGAAGGTTTTTCCCTAGAAACTTCATTTTTCTTATATAGATAGATAGTGAAACAAACTTTACTTTTTCTTCTTCTCACGATATAGGATTATAAAATAAATCATAAACTAATTAGAGTTTTATTTTTATATAGTTAAATGGAAGTTAGCCAATGAAATTTTTTTAATTGTTTAAAATTAATAAAATCAGTATGAGAAATCGGGATTAAATCGACAAATCGGTCAAATCCAAAATGGTTCAGCCTAATCGGTTAGGTCAAATGACCAACTAAGTTATACAAAAATTAATTAATTAAAAATTTTAAATGTTATTTTCATGTTAAAATTTAAATTGTTTTGAATTGAAATATACACAATACTACACTATTAAGATTTACTTTATATAAGTTAAACAATTCACTTTTTTTCTTTTTTCGATGTGGGATTATAAAATAAAAATTAACAATTATTTGGACGAACAGCTAATTTCTAATTAAGCAATCTGAGTATTTCAATCTTTAATCAAATTAATCTTTAGTTTATTTCGAATCAAATAAATCTGATCACTATATTTTGATAAAATTGTTAAAATCACAATTAAACTAACAAATCAATCAAATAAAAAATGATTAGGCCTAATCGGGTTTCAAAATTTAAATTATATTAAATTAAAACATGCACAACACTACAATATTAAATAGGATAGGAGTATAAGATTCAATTTATATGAGTAAAATTACTCATTTTTTCTCTTCTTTTACTGATATGGAATTATCAAATAAAAGCTAGTCAATAGAGATTTTCTTAATTGTTTAAAATTAAGAAAATTAATAAAATTAGTATGAGATATTAAAACTCTCACAAGATTCCTCACTAAATGGGATAAAAGTATAATACTGCCTTTATATGAGTAAAACAATTCATTTTTTTCCTTCTTTTCTTGATGTGAGATTATCAAATAAAAGCTAATTAATGGAGATTTTCTTAATTGTTTAAAATTTAAAAAATCAATAAAATTAGTATGAGATATTGATGGTGTGTTTGGTTTGGTTTTGGAAGATAAATTTTCAAAAAAAAATTTAGAGAAAGAGTTTAGGAATTTTTTTGGTTTGTTTGCTTGTATATTTTAGAAATAGTTTTGGAGTATGAAAGTTTAGGATGATTTAATATTTTGTTAATGGTTTTAAAAACCAGACCGGACCAGTCTGTTCGACCGGTTGGTGTTCCGGTCCGGATATACCCTCTGAACCGGCCGAAGCCAAAAACCGGTGTATTTAGAGAAAACCAGAAAAATCGACGGTCGAACCGCCGAACTGGTCTACCCGACGCCCGTTCATCGGGTTATTTAGATTGAAAATTTTGAACTTTTTTGGATATTTTCTATTTTTTTTAATCTTTCTTTCTTTTATTTTTTTCTTTCTTATTTTATATATATATATATATATATATATATATAAAAGAAAACTTTAATTGAAAACTCTTTTTCAAGGGTCTCATCTTGTGAGGAATCCCATTAAGAGCTTGAAATTATTGTGAGAGCCTCTACCTATTTATAAGAAAAAAAATCTTCTAAAAAACCTCAAAAAATCCATGTGGGATTTAATCAAATTTATTGGAGGGAGAATTGAAATTTTGATATCCCTCCAAAATTTTAGCTCTTCTTTCAATTAAATTATTTGAATTAAAATAATATGGAGGGAATATTGAATATCTGATTTTCTCTTCCATAATTAAAATTATTAATATTTTAAAATATATTATTATATTTTTTAGTAAAAAAAATATTATGAGAAATATTTAAGATAATTTAATTTTTTTTTAATTTTTAATTTTGTTACTTATATTTTTATTTAAATATAAATTTAATATATTTATTACGTCACGGTTCGATTCCGATTCAACCCAACAGTTGAACCAGTGACCAGTCCACCCGATCTCTTTTCCAGTTCGATCACCGGTCCGATTGTTAAAACATTAATTTTGTTATAGTCGAGTAGGCCAAGTTTGGCATAACTTAAATAATACAAAAAGTTAAAAAGTCACTATCATATTTAAGTCACATCATCTTATTTAAATCATATCACCTCTCTAACACATCACATCAAACCCAACTCAAACCCAACCCATATAAACCAATAAGTCAAAAAGTATATTTTTTTATAGGAAAATGTCTCGTAGCTCAAATTTTGTGACTCAAAAGTGGCTCAAATGGCCAAAACGACGTCGTTTTGGCCATTTTTATGTTGTTCTGTACTCAAAACGACGTCGTTTTGGCTATTTGAGCCACTTTTGAGCCACAAAATTTGAGCTACGTAGCATTGTCGTTTTTTATAACATCCCAAACCAACAATATGCATGAGAGAAAAAGTGATTGAAAAAGATAGAGAAGAGAGAAAAAGTGATTGATTAATATGTAGGAGAGAATTTTTCTCCAAAATCACTAAACCAAACAAAATTTTAAAAAAATTTCTCCAAAATTACTCTCTCAAAAGCAAACCAAACAAGGCCTGAAACTCTTACAAGACCCTTCACTAAAAATACCATTTTCCTTATATAATATATAGATAGATAGATAGATTGGCTTGTTTTGACAACTCGATTAAAAGTTGTTTCTAAAACATTTTAATTTTTTTTAATTACAATACCTCTCTATTTTTTTACACATTCTTTTTAAAAAAAATAAAAGTAAATAAATAAATCAATTTTTAGGCTTCATTTGGGAAGAAGGGTTGGGTTAGTTTTGGGGCTATTTTATTGACAAAAAGATTTTAATCCAATAAGACAAAACATTACATCTAACTCATAATCATTACATTCTTTCTATCATAAAAAGTCAAAAAAATTAAAAAAAAGAAAATTCAAACAAAACTTTTTAACCCCAAATTAAAATAACTAAAAAATTAAAAAATCAACCCACCTTCCAAACCAACCATCAAAACAAACCATTCTACAATGGTCTTGTTTGGTAGAATTGTGGGAAAGTATTTATAACTTATGTCTAAACAGCTTATAGCTTATAACTAGGAACATAAGCTGATTTCTAACTTATAAATTAAGCATCTCCTGCCCCACTCAAAGAATAAGCTGATTTCTGACTTTCAAAAAGTTATAAGCGATAAGCTAAACCAAACACATCAAAATAGCTTAAATTAAGCTGAAAGCTGAAATAAGTAATTTTTAAGCTACACCAAACAAGCACTTTATGTACACGTAAGAAATCATAGGACATGTCCTAATAAAAATCTTATACTACTTTCACTGAACTTAAAATTTTGAAAAATAGTTTAGATCACTAAAAGAGTATTAATTAATTAATTAATTAATTAATTTTTTAAGATCTCATTTGAGAATAGGTTTTTTAATAATTTTTTAATTTTTTAACTAAAATATGATATAAAAAAATTAGTACGTGCAGGATAACTTTTTATTTTTTTATAAAAAGATATTCAAAAAATAAAATAAAATTTTTTTTTTAACTTTTTAATATAAATTATTAATTTTTTAAATTTTTAATAATTTTTTAACTTTTTAACTAAAAAATCACTTATCAAAAATGAGGCCTTAATATACTACAAGAGCAGCTCTACCAATAGTTTGTATCAGATCTACAAAATTTTTTACTAGTAGATAAGACTGCCAAGTTGTTGGCTGTCTCACCCCGATTTGATAAGAGTACAAGTTTGTACTGCCAAGTTGTTGGCTGTCTCACCCCGATTTGGTAAGAGTACAAGTTTGTTTGTTTGTTTGTTTATTTTTTAGCTTAAATTTGAAATTTGTAGAACAATTATCTAAAATTTTAGCTGTTTTTAATTTACCTTTAGAATCATAATTTTAAACGTAAAATTTTTAATTTTAAAATTTATAACTAAACAAATAACTTAAAATTACTCAAAATTCAATTCAAAAATTAATTTCAAAACTCATAACGAAACACATAATTTAAAATTCAATTCAAAACTCTTTTGATGATATAGTGTTAAAGATGGTTAGTAAAAGGATTGTTAAATTATTTTTACAAAAATTCTAAAAAAAATAGTTTCTATATTTAAAAAATATCTAAAACAAATATAGATATATATATATATATATATTCAAATAACAAGTCACAATTGCAAAAATAAAATAAAATAAAATAAAAGCACTGTTCTGGTCAACTAACCGGACGTTTGAGAGGATGTCTGGGAGGACAACCGAAAGGATGTTCGGAAGGACGACCGAGTAAACCCAATCTGCTCCTTTCAAAATTTAAAATTCAAAAATTTCTTTCAAAACTTATAACCAAACAATTTTTTTTTTTCAAAACTCAACTCACAATTCCATACTCAAATCATAACTCTAAAAGGAGAATCACAATTCTAAAACTAAACCATATTTTTCTAAGCATAAGAATAATGATAATTCAAAAATTATACTATTATTTCTATGTATTTGCTATCTACTCATTTATTTGTCGATATTTTTACTACAAGTCATCAATGACTTTTTTGGTGAATATTTTGATCACATTAACTCGTGTTTGACAATGGTTAAGGATTGACAATAGTGTGAAAATATTATAGCCCTAATGGCTATATTCATTAAGGGATTAGACAGTTCTCTAATCCAGATCTGAGACAGTTCGGTCTAGTTCGGCTTATTGGGTTAATTTTTGGGTCATTTTTTGATAATCAGAACCGTTCACATTTTAAGATTTGTTAAGTACATTAGTCCTGTAAAAAATCACATTGATTGGATAATGGATACTATATATTCGAATCACCTTTGTGTGAAAAAAATGGGCGGTCAGAAAATTAACAGCTCATACAAAAAGTGATCTGAATGCATAGTATCTGTTATTCGATCGACGTGATTTTTTACAGAGATAAAGTACTCAACAAATCTTAAAATGTGATCTAGAAGAGGGATTTTGATTCTCTCAATAAATTTTTTTATATCATTTTATATGATTAAAGTGTATCATTAAAATTTAAAATTTACAGTTATAATTAAATTTTTCTTAATTATTTTTTATTTAAAAAAAAAGAAGATATGTTGATATGAATTTTTAAGTGTCATTGATTATGAGAGGGAAATCTACATTCTAAACTAATCATGTGGTAGAGAGATATTTTTTGAGTGAAGGACATAGGAGATCGAAAAGAAAAATTCCCTACCCACCTAGATGACTAAAAATATACATTTATAGCTTGATAGACCTCTATATTTTTTTAATTTTTTTGAATCATGTTACAGATGATGTATGAAAGCATGAAGGCCAGGGTGGAGAATGTAGTTGAGAGAGGAAAGGTTGTGGATGAGTACATCACTAGCCAACAACAACGTAAGGCTTTCAACAAATGGAATTCTCAAGGATTTACTCGCCAAGACCATCCTACTGTTATTCAGGTTAATCTCTTATCCAATTTTACTGTCCCTTTCATTTCGATTTTTTTTTTTTGATGTTTTGTTTGGATCTTAAATTTATAAAGTAATTTATGAAAAGGAATAGAAAAGTATAAAGGGGAAAAATGATGTTGGGGTGAAAGTGGTGCTTGGTTTGAGATAGTAATTCTTGGGCCAAGTTTACTTTTATAATTTAATTCGGGGGGGAAAAAAATTATATTTTTATAATTTAATCTAGGATTATTTTAAATGTTTACTATATGTAAATTATAATATTTGTGGTGTTAATTACTACAAATGTCATAATTAAATCATTTTCATTTATAATTTAAAAAAAAAAAAAAAACAATAAGTTATAACCAAATACATATAAGGCATAATTAAAATAATTATTACAATAAATCATAACCGACATCACAATGAATTATAACCAATGATTGTAACTAAACACTAGGCATAATAAGAGCTCATAATTAAGTTAATCGACACCACAATAGATTATAATAAAAAATTACAAAGATCATAATGAAACATATATTATAGAATTTTCTTTTAATATATTATATGAGATAAACACGCTTTTAAGATACAAATTTAATCATAGTATTGTATGTGGTCTAAGTTTAACACTAGCTTCACATCAATGTGTTTACAAGCACTACACCTGTGTAATGAAAAGCAGGTTTTGTTGGAGATTGGGAGAGACAAAGACATCACAGCCGAATCAATGCCAAACCTTATCTATGTATCCAGACACAAAAGCAAAAAATCCCCACATCACTTTAAGGCCGGTGCTCTCAATGCCCTTGTAAGTTTTTTCTTTTACTTCTCAGCAATTTTAGGTATGGTATTCTCATCTGATGGCTTTCATGACTTTATTTTTGTTTTGCCTAACAAAATGAAAAAAATATATATGTACCAATTCATAATGATGATGTCACGTGATATTTTATTGGAAAATGCAATCCTTCTAAATAAATTTATATTGAATTAATTATGAGAATGACATAGAGTGATAATTTTGTAAACAAAATATGCATCTCGATGTGTGTTAAGTTTTGAAGTGATAGGCTCACAACTCAATTTATTCTTTCAACGAGTCCTAAAAAATAAACAATTGGGATCACCAAAATCGGTTCCAAAATAGGTCCACCAAACATAAACGCTCTCTCAAATTAAGATGATAATTTGAGATAAACCAAACCATGTATATATTTTATGTTTGTATAGAATTACACTATTTTATCTGTATTAAAAAAAAATTCTTTTTCTAGAATTAAGATTTTGTCCCAAAAACGTACTATTCCCTCTCTTATGCTTTTATACTTTTAAATTTTTTAAATTTAAAATTAAATTATGTGATTAGAAATAATAAGATTAGGAGACATTTTTTAAGGCAAAAAATTCCAGCACCTTTTCAATTACCTGTATTAAAATTTATATTTATTTAGTAGGATTTAATTTAATTTTCCAATAATCACATAACAACATTAAAAATAAATTAAAAATTCCAGTAATCAAAATTGTTAGGTCTCTTAGTCTTGTCAATCCCATGGACAAACATGGTTTTATCAAGTTGTATTTTTTCTAAGTTTTTTGTCTTGCTTGCTCGAGCAAAGGAGTCCTCGCTCGAGCGAAGGGTGAATCTGTAAAAAACCTAAGAATGATGAATGTACGCTCGAGCGCAGGTAGCGTGGCTCGAGCGAAGCCACTTAAGGAAAAAAACGCGAGATTAGTTCCTCGCTCGAGTGAGAGAGTCTTCGCTCGAGCGAGCTTCGCTGTCCCAGTTTTCTATAAATACTAGTTTTAGTCCAAAACTAGGATTACGTTTTGAGATCTACTTTAAGGTTTTCTGAGGTTTTCTTTTGGAGTTTTTGTGAGTTTTCCTTCATGATTTGAGTGAGTATTAAACTCATGTTTTGATAAGCACATATCAAGGAGGTTGATTGGTTATATTCAAGAGTGTTCTTCTTCGGTGGAATCCGGAGATTCAAGCGTGGAGTTTCAAAGGAGTTTGATACTATGCGTAGTCGTTGATTCAACAATAGAAGTTGTGGATTCAGCTTCAGTCTAATCAATTCTGAGACGAAGGTTGCGGTGAAAGATATACAGAAGATTTGAAGACAAATTGGAAGCGTTTGGGTAATTTGTTTATTATCTTTGTAATCTTTCTTTCTTTAGTAGTGGATTAATTACTGGCGTTTCGCCCGTGATTTTTTTATCACAATTGAAGGTGCTTCAATTGTGGTTTTTTCACGAAAAATTGTTTGTATTGATTTATTATTTTTCGAAAACAACAATCTAAATCACTTTCGTAAGTGCTTGATAATTTAGATTGTGTGTTTTGAATGATTGGGAATTGGAGTAATTAAATCTTGATCTAATCACGAATCACTTAGGATTTTCAATTACTATCAAAGCAGGTCACTCTTTGTTTTTATCAAACTATAGGAGTGTGATTTTGTATGATTGGTGATATGGATTCAATTCGTGAACGTTACTTAATGGTACAAACTATTCTTATTGGAAAGCTCGTATGAGAGCGTTTTTAAAATCCATCGATGAGAAAGTTTGGCACTGTGTGATCTATGGGTGGAGTGAATCTATTGTCACCATTGATGGTATTGATATTCCCAAACTCCTTGATAAATGGAACACAACCGATTATCAAAACTCGAGTTAGAATAGAAGGCTCTCAATTCCCTTTTTTGCTCTATCACACCTGAAGAGTTTCGTTGTATTTGCATGTGTGAGGTAGCAAATGAGGCTTGGGAAATTCTTGAAACGATTCACGAGGGTACTACTTCTGTTAAAAGGTAAAAACTTCAACATCCCACATCTACCTTTGAAACCCTTTTTATGCGTGATGATGAGACGTTTGATGATTTTTATGCTAAACTTAGTAACATCGTAAATTCCTATTTCACACTAGATGAAAAAATCCCTGAAGCTAAAGTTGTTGGAAAATTTTTGAGGTCTTTACCCAAAAGGTTCTAATCAAAAGTGACAGCCATTGAGAAGGCTTAGAATGTTGATACCCTCAAACTTGATCAGTTGGTTGGAAACTTGCAGATTTATGAAGCCCACCAGATTTCTAAGAAAAAACAAAAAGATCGTTTGGCTTTCACTAGTGCTCATGATACTGTAAAAACTCCTGAGACTGAGTTTGATTTAGAGTCTGAGATGACGGCTATGTTTACTAAACAGTTCAAAAAAAAATTAAAGAAAAAGAAGCCTAATTTCAAAGACCCTATTTCAAAAGACAAGAGTAATGAACCCAAAACTTTTCCACCAAAACTTGCTCCAAAAACTGAAAAGAAGATTGTAAAGGGGAAAGGGGTCAAGTGCTATGAATGTCAAGGGTTTGGACATATTGCCCTTGAATGTCCTTCAAAAAAGAATCGAAAGAAAGTCTACACAGTGAATTGGGATGATGAAAGTGGGTCGGAGCAAGAACCCGAAGAAATTGAATCCGGTGAAGACAGGGATAATGCTTTCATGACATTTTGGTCCACTTTCACTCAACCTCTTCCGAAGCCAATGGAATTTGCTCGTGGTCAGAATCTGCACTGTGCTTTCACCTTTGATGGGAGTAATTACTTGTATTGGAAGATCAAAACGAGGGCATTTCTGAGAGCTTTCGACCTAGAAGGTTGGCAAGCCATTGAAGAGGATGTTGAAAATGCTGACAATCAGAGCAATCAGAGAGTTCTAATTACTATTCGTGGAGCAATTTCTGATGAAGAACAGCAACGGGTTGCTCACAGCACAAAGGCTAAAGATGCATGGGACATTCTGAGCCAATTTCATGAAAGAGGAGAGTCATCTTCACCACCGTCTATCACCTTTCTTGCCTTAGTTGCTCGACTGGATGAGGTCAAGGAGAATAAGGAGCAAAAAGAAGATGATGAATCATCAGAAGACAATGATGAGATTAATGGTGATGATCTACAACAAGCTTACGAAAAGCTTTACGATGAATCTCTGAATTTGTCTAAGATCAATGACATACTCACTCTCAAGCTCAAAGCATGTGAAAGCAAGAATGTCAACCTAAAAGGAGAACTTGTAACAGCAAAGTAGAATGTCATCAAGATCTCTAATGACAGGCAAGACCTATGTGGGAAACTTCTATTTGTGAGATTGAAAGGAATGAACTCTTGAAAGTTTATTCCACATATGAAGAGAAGATTGAAAGCCTTGAGATGTCACAAGCTACATTAGAAGAGATGGTTTGTCATAAAGATGAAGAACTCCGAATTGCTAGAGCCGCAATTGCCATGTGGAATAAAGGTTCCAAATCATTAGAAGACATCCTTGAGTCTCAACAAATGGGTTGTGACAAAAGTGGGCTAGGCTATGGTAATGCGATAGCTCATAAGGGACATGCCTCTACATTACATGACCTGAAGACTCAAGCAAAGGAAAAGTTAAAGGTACACCAGGGTGATCCCTCTCTTCATCTACCTAACGGGGGTAAGATCAACAAAAGAGAGGTAAAACATGTTTTTATTTGTCATCATTGTGTTAGGTATGGCCATATTCGTCCTTATTGCTTTGAATTGATTGGTATGGTTTCTCAAAATGGTAGAAATTCGAATACTTTTTGGGTTAGGAGACAACCTTACATGTTTAAGCGGAACACCAAGCTACATGAGGGTGTTCACAACGCCAAGACATTTATCAAGACTGCCAGACCTGATTTTGTTAAGACCAAAAAGATATGACTGAGAAAAGATAACTTGACTTGTTTAGTTGTTCACACTGCTCTAAAAGCACATGACTCACACATGTGGTATCTTGATAGTGGGTGCTCTCATCACACATGGTAATCACACATTTTGTTCACACTGCTCTAAAAGCACATGACTCACACATGTAGTATCTTGATAGTGGGTGCTCTCATCACATGTCAGGTGACAAATCCTACTTCACCTCCCTTGAAAAATATGAAGGTGGAATTGTTACCTTTGGAGATGATGGCACTTCTAGAGTCATTGGTAAGGGCTCTATAAGTGTAGCTAGTCTTCCCAAGCTTGAAAATGCATTACTTGTTGATGGTCTTAAAGCAAATCTTTTGAGCATCAATCAAATGTGTGATTCCCACCATGAAATATTGTTTTCAAAAAATAAAAGTGAAATTTTGGATAAAAAGGGAAATACTGTCTTGCATGGGGTTCGCATATCTGATAACTACTATGGGATTGTTATTACTAATGACCTCACTTGTCATTCAGCCATCATAAGTAACATTGATCTGTGGCATCAAAGATTAGGTCACATGAATTTCAAAAACCTAACTAAGATAGCCAACAAAGAGCTTGTGAGAGGCATACCTAAGCTAGGTAAGAATCTGAATCGTATGTGTGGACCATGTCAACTTGGAAAGCGAACATGTGCCCCTCATAAAAAGGTGAACAGCTTTACAACCAAACGTCCTATTGCATTGGTTCATATGGATTTAATGGGTCCTACTCGCACTAAAAGCATTGGAGGTAAAAGATACATTTTTTTAACATTTGATGATTTTACTCGGTTTTCATGGGTAAATTTTTTAAGAGAAAAATCTGATTCGTTTGATGTTTTCCAGGCTTTAGTCCTTAAAATCCAAAATGAACAAGGTGTTTCTATTAGGCGTATCATAAGAATCCGAACTGATCATGGTCGTGAGTTTGAAAACAGTTCGTTTTCGGATTTTTGTGATATGCATGGAATTAAGCATGAATTTTCTGCACCAATTACTCCATAACAAAATGGAGTGGTTGAGAGAAAGAACAGGGTTGTTCAAGAGATGGCTAGGGTCATGCTCCTTAGTAAGAAACTTCTTCTAAAGTTTTGGGCTGAAGCCCTAAATACTACTGTTTATGTCATAAATCACGTGTATTTAAAGCCCGGCACTTTGCAAACTCCATATGAATTGTGGAAGGGATTGAAACGTATTGTAAAATACTTCAAAACTTTTGGGAGTAAGTGTTACATTTTCAAAGACAGAGAGCCTTTGGGCAAATTTGACTCTCGAAGTGATGAAAGTATTTTTCTAGGGTATTCCACCACTAGTAGGGCTTTTCAAGTCTATAACCTGCGAACTTCATCTTTAATGGAATCGATCAATGTGGTTATAGATGACACAGGTTCTCCTACTTCAGCAACTAATGAAGAAGAAAATGGTGAGCTTCCAATCCTGGATACTGAACCACAGAGTCAAAAAGAAACTGAGGTCCAAACACAAGAAGTTGAGGCAACACCAACTTCTCAGGCAAGTCAGAGTCCAAAAAGTGCACAAAGAGACACCACTTCTGATGCTTCTGTCACCACAAGTCCTGAGTTTAAACCGTCAACAAGAGTGGCCCGAATCATCGACAAATTTCAACGGTGATTGGAAGTGTCTTGGATCAAATGAAAACCCGAAGACAAATTCGGGATGAGGTATCTCATATGTGTTATGTTTCATTAATTGAACCTAAGAATATAAAAGAAGCCTTACTAGATGATAATTGGGTCAATGCTATGCATGAAGAATTAGGTCAATTTGAACGTAACAATGTTTGGACTCAAGTTCCCAGACCTAGAGACATGAATATAATAGGTACCAAGTGGATCTTTAAGAATAAATCTGATGAGTATGGTACTGTGGTTAGAAATAAAGCTAGGTTGGTTGCTCAAGACTACACACAAGTAGAAGGTGTTGACCATGATGAGACGTGTAGACACCCCATTTTTAACCGTCCTTAAGACTTGGGCGTTACTGATGGTTAACTTTGTGATGCAGGCTATGCAGAGCAAAGTTCAATTTCATTAGCAAGAGGAGAGTCAAATCCTAACCTTACACCTCATTTTGGACCAAAGCTATTTTGAATGGTTTTTAGACCTTAAAACCCTCTCTTTCAAAAACATTTTTGAAATAAAGTTTCTACGATGCTCTGAGGCTCGCGTTTTGTTAAATGATGCGTTTTTTGGTAAATCGAGCAAGGACAAAGTGGAAATGAATGAAAGAGAGTTGAGATCTTTGAAAAATCTTTCAAAACACCTTGTTTAGGGGTTTGGAGTTGAAGAAAAGAGGAGAAGAGGGAATAAACCAAGTTGGAGAAGAAGATTGGGTATGAATCGCTAAGAGAGAGTCAAGCGGTCCTCGCTAGATCAGGCCTATCTGTCTATACACTTCGATTTAAGCTATGAGGCCACCACTGTTGGAAATAAGACTTCCGGGGCTTCATTTTTCACTCAAGAATCGCCAAAAGCCGAGTCCGGATGGGGGAGATATGATTGGTTGAAGTTGGGCATCATTCCGGTTGGACCGAAACTGAGTGGCTTCACCAAAAGAGGCATAACTTTTTTCACAATTGTAATTTTGATGCAAGGCTGCCATCATTGGAAAGCTTACTTCCGGGGCTTAAATTTGGACACAAGAATGACCTGAAAAGGGGTTCATATGAAGGAGTTATGCCCATTTGAAGTTGGACCTGCAGAGTAGAATTTCCTATCGGCCACAAATATGTGCTGTTGGCCACAAAAGTAGCAGATCGGCCAAAAAATTAGTAGATCGGCCATCACAAGTAGCAGACCGGCACTAAAGATGGTCGATCAGCCAAAAGTGACCCAAATTCATTTTTTTTGAAGATATTTCTCCTCCAGTTGTTTCCAGTTTGTGCCACCTGTTCCAAATCAGATATTTTCAACCAAACTCTTGGCTTTTGCTATATATAGAGCCAAATATCTCATTTCTAAGGGGATAGAACTTCTGGAGCAAGTTTTGGGAGCTTCTCACTCTAAAAAGTCTCTCTCTCTCTACAACTTCAAGAGCTGAATCTCTACCCATCTCTCTATATTCCACCCCCTTGCCCATTTTGTGCATAAAAGTGCTTGGAAGTAAAGAAATACTTCTAGTTTGCCTAAGCATCCTTCATCAAAGTTGATCACCATTGGCTTGAGGTCCCTTGGAACCTATTTTTGGGCTGATTGAAGGTTGTTTGGCTCAGAAAAGTGGTTGTTTTGCTGCTGTGCTCCAAAGGTAATCACTCACCCCTTTTAGCTTGTTTTGCATACTACCTTTGCCATAGTTTTCAACTACTTTGGGGCTGTTTTTTGGGGTGGTGTTGAACTACAAAAACCTTTGTTTTTCCTCTGTTTTTCAGTCCTAAAAGTCTTGGTTTGTGCCTTGTTTGGCTAGGAGGTGTTTCCTCCATTTTGCTTCTTGACTTATATAACTTTTGAGCCATCTTCTAAGGCCTTTCAAAAAAAATTTTTGTGGTCTTAGAACCACTGAAATTCAGAGGATTTTCAGTGGTAAAAAGCTTGTTTTGAGGTCCCAAATGGGAGGGGATAGCCTCCCCTTCTTGTCTCTCCATGCCATGCCTTGTTAGCTCAATAAAGTAGCATCTTTTTGTGGCTTATGTTAGCTCCTTTCAAGCATTCTTTTGTGACTTTTTGGGCCTGCTCTAACTCTGTTTTAATCTGGTTTTGTTGTTGCTTGCATGCTCCATACACTTGTAGTGTAAATTTGCACACTAGCCCAACATGCATCATGCTTTAGACCATCATTCTAGTGTGATTTTGGCTTAAATCCAAAAAGCTTTTGGTCATGTTTTAGCATGATTACGATCTGATTTTTGTTGTTGTGGTCATGCATGCCATGCTTTGTATAGCCATAGTGCATTTTAGCTCACTAGCCTTGAGTTTCCAAGCCACTAGCATGCATTGCTTGGGCCATTTGCATGATTTGGCATCATTTGTTATGATATTTTAGAGCATGTTTCATTTCCATGCCCTCACATTTGTCACTCTTTCAATGCTTTGAAGGGTTGGTTATTTATGCCTTAAGAATGAGCATATGTGTATGCCATCTTGCCTAGGCTTTTGAGTCACCATTTCAATGTGTATTTGGTCCTATTTTGCCATGATATAGCTTTGTTTTTACTTGGTTAGAGCATCCCTCATTTGCTTCTTACACTTGTAGTGTAAGTCCTATTTACTAGTCTTGCATGCCTAATGAGTGAACTTATTATTCTAGCATGTGTTGACTTGGTATTAGCCCATTTTTGGTGTTAGTTTGACATGCCATAACTCTAATTTTCATTGGTTAAGTCATGCCATGTTTGGTTTTGATAGGTGTAGTATAACACCTCTTTTGTAGCCTTGCATGCCTCATGCTTTTGGACTTTTATTCTAGCTTGTGTTGGCTAGGTTTAAGCTTGTTTTTGGTCCTATCTTGACCTACCTTGGGACTGTTTTGATAGCCCTTGGCCCTTTGGGGCTTGCCTTGTGTGGCCATGGTTCGAGTCCCTTAGCTAGCCTTAAGCTTTAGGCTTTCTTGCATGCTATATTTGCTTTGTTTGGTTGATTTGGCATCAATCCTCATATATTTTCAGAGCTTATTGCATTGCCACATTCTCATGTTTGTCACACCTTGCTCATGTTTGAGAGTTGTGTCTTGTTGCCTAGCTTATGAGTCAATTGGCATGCATGTTTGTTTTGCATTTTGGTACCGTCATTTTAGCACTTTTGGCCACTGATTTTGGCATATTTGAGAGTTGCCCATTTTGGTTTAAGTTCATCTTACCATGTTGTTTCATGCTTGTTTCATTTTGCATGTTGTTGCATGCTATGCATGTTTGCATATTTAGGTTGTATGCCTATTGCATATTGTATGCTTGCATGTTGCATTAGATTTTCATCATGCTTGAGTTGTTTGCATGCTTGCTTGCATACTTAGGTTGCATTGCATTGTGTGTGCATTGCCTTGCCTCTTGATCAAGCATGATAGAGGTTGAGGCCCTCTTATGTGTTTTTGTGCATTTTATTTGATATTGAATTGTACACTTGGCTCCTTTGGCCATCATGCATTGAAATGCGTGATTGGTGATCCGAGGGTTGAGAACTACACACCTTTGAGTCCTAAACATGATAAGGGGTGTAGTTGTGTAGACATTGTCTTGTAAATGTATTGACATGCTCTGTTTGTCCTCTGTTGCAGCAAAACAGCATTCTGCAAGAATAGATGGCCGGTCGGCCATCCGAAGTGCCGGTCGGCTACAAATTGTTGGCTGAGAGCCCTATTTTTGGTCGATTACCAGTTCTCCTAGGCCGATGGCCTTGTCTCTTGGTCGATGGACTCTCAGCATGTCCCCAAGGTGGTTTAGAAGTATCCTTAAGACTTGTGCAGTTTTCAGAGGTGCAAAGCAGTGCAAACAGAGGCAACATGACATGGCGATGGATTTCCGAGCAAAGCCGACCGAGCATGCACGCATTTCTTTTCCCGAGGTTGTTTTACTACTTTAGTAGATTAATTAATTTGTTTAATTAGTTAAGTGTTGTGTAATAATTAACTAGCTTGTTAGTTAGTTAATTTGTATTATTCTTTCGGTCCCTCTGTCGAGAGAGGCATAATTGTGTAATAAGCGTGCGTATGTGTGATACATGTCTCCCAATCTCACGTCTTTCTCCCTTTTACTTACCTGCTTATGATGGTTAGTTTTAGGACATATTTCATTTTATCATCCTTATGCTATGCATATTTGCATCCATTCATCTGTATTGCATGCACCGGGCTCGGCGCATCATGCTAACTGCATCGTATTTTAATTCCAACTTGAATACATGTACTAAATTGCATCTCACATACCATCTTAGATTAGCCGAGCCTATTCTAGCTGCGTTTTGTATGTGTTGCATTAGCCATCTTAACATGAATTAGGATCATGCATTGATTACTAACTAGTTCTTTGTTTTGGCTTGGAGTACACTGTGAGTGTTTATGTTTTAGCATCTTGCATGCATGTGAATGTTAACATGAAAGCATGCTTGCCATGAGGCTAATTGCTTCTGTGATATAACTGCCTGAATGCCTGTGGGTGAAGGTTGGATTACTTGAATTGGAACAATTCATTGAAATCTGCGTTTTACCATACTTGCGAGTAGCAAACTTCAAACAATTTCCAAACAAATGGATATGCGATACTTTGTTCCAAATTAGGCGACTTAGTCTATACTTGTGTGTTGTGCGCATCACAAAGTAATTCTAGCTAATTAACCGGAATAAGAACGCATGTGTTTTTAAAAACTCAATATCATGCTTAGTACAGGCCGATCTTCGGATCGGGCGAGCGGGGGTGCTCATAAATGACCTTCCCCAATCGTACCCAAGTTCCTGAGCCGAGGCAACTTTGGTGATGACGGACACGTGGCCTTAGGCACGAGTCATGGTTTCCTAAATTCCCCCAAAATAAAATATTTAGGTGGCGACTCTGTATCTGACAAAGCAGTCCATGTTTGGCACTTCTTTATTAAAAATCAGTTTTCCAAAACGATTTTCTAGATTTGGACTCTGGTGATTTATCGGTCTCGCATTGCACTTTGCGGGATTAGATTCAGAACCGTGACATTTGAGTCCGAACTATAGAACCAAAGTCCCCAGGGCGCGTCTACAATTTCTGGTGACTCTGCTGGGGAGTAAGAGAACTTGACTTGAACTCATGATATCTTGTTTTGATTACACTTATGTGTTTCTTTGCATTGCATGTGCATTGGTGCGCCTAGGACACCGTGTTTGTCATATGCTATTCCTGAATGGTTTGTCGGAGGCTTGTTTTGAGAAGCGTGCCATAAGGCTGACCGGTTGCCGGCTCTGCCACGACTGGAACACAAACCCCGGTTTTTACCGGGGCACCCTTTTTGACCATTCGACCTAGTGCATATCGGAAACTGTAGTGACCATTCCAAACTAGGACAGGTTGCTTACCCGATTGTAGGTTGTTTGAAACCACTGCGTGTGTAGTGAAACCCTAGCTCCTGACAAAATAGGACAAGGAAACCCTACCCCAACATAGGGGTGTTTTGGCTCTCATTTGCTTGCTATGTGCTTTTAGAGGGCACCTCTACAGGAATGCATGTATCAGTTTGCAAGTCTGGGTATCAGGGCTGATGGCATCAGTGTTTGAGAATTCAGTTTTACCTGAGGGTATCAATTTGCAGGCAAAATTTTGGGCAGAACTTAGTAAAGAGTGCAGTCATTCAGTTTTTATTTGTATCTGTTCTGGTGAAATCAGGCTGAGATGCTACCTGTTTTCTCTTTTGCAAGGTAGTTGTGGAACTATAGCTTCGAGAGGCTCCGACATTCCCCGGGGTACATTGGACTTGTGCTGATAGACTTTGTCAGGTCAGAGATTCAGTTCAAGGGCAATTAGTGTTCCTTCGCCAGAGGCAGGGTAAAAAGGTCAGTCAAGTACAGATCACCAGTTCAACAGTCTGTGGATCAGTGGTCATTATCCACCTCACCTGTGCGCAATTGGGCTGAGATATCTGCTTCCACCTCAGAGAGGGAATACACACCTGTTCAATCTGATTTGCAGTTTTCAGTTAATATGGAGGACATGATGCGTCAACTCCAAGAGACCACGCAGGCCATGCAGTAGGATGCTACCCGTCAGGCAGAGTTTACCACCCGCCAGGCGGAGGTTGTGCCTCAGCAAGCAGACTTAATTGCCAGGCTTCAGCAGCAACAGCAACCCTAACAAGTCAGAGCATCTACTTTGCACCCACCTCCTCCTCCACCTAGAGTTCCGATACTCGGGGACACTGCAAACGTCCAGGAAGATACGGACGCCCCAACAGGACCAGTTCTACTTCAGATTTCAAAGGCACTGGCCTTTTCAACAGATACACCGTTTGAATATGAGATGGACTTGACCGCCCTGAAGGTCATCGAGCTTGAAAAGCTATTCAAAAGAGCTCAAGGCGTTAGTGCCATTCCGGATATAGAGGATGGTTATACCAACTCAGCGATGACATTACCAGATCGGTTCAAGATACCACATATTGACCGCTTTGATGGCTCTGGAGACCCAATGGTGCACCTCCACCTGTTTTCTAATATACTGAGGCCAATGGGCTTGACCACAGCCCAGAAGCTGTCACTATTCGGCCGAACCATATTTGGGATAGCCGCAATCTAGTATGCAAAATTGGAGAACTCTGTGAAACAGAACTGGGAATAGATGGCTGAGGCCTTCGTTGCTCAATACTCTTACAAATCGAGGTCACAACTCGTGATCTTGAAGTCACTCGCCAAGAGTTAAAAGAGGGTTTTTCAGAGTTTGTGATGAAATGGAGAGCAAAGGCCTCGATGGTGACTACAAGGCCTTCCGACAAAGACCAGATAAGGATGGTTGTACGCAACCTCCAACCCAAGCTGATGCAAAAAATGATAGTCTTACCCCTTCCCACCTTTGCGGACCTACACGAGATTGGGGTACAGATTGAAGACGCAATGAAACAAGGTCTGATTGACCACGAAAGGGAGTCACCCAAGAAGGGTTATACACGTAGTTCGAATGCGACTACTAGTGGTGACGCAGCTGCAAGATCTTCTGAAGTTGGAATGGTCACTACCACTTCGAAAACAACCACCCCCTTTGTTGGTACATCCAATCCAAACCCCTGAACCTCGGACTATCTACCCCGAGGCAAGAGGGTTTTCACCCTACTTCATATGCCTTTATCTAAAGCTCTAAGGGTCCTACTCAAGAAAGGACATATGAAACCGTTAGAACAACGACCTCTACCCGACCCTCTTCCTCAAAAGCATAGCCCGGCTAAGTACTGTGCTTTCCATCAACAAACTGGTCATGACACCGACAGTTGCGTCCGTCTTCGCCACGAGATACAAAATTTGATTGACAACAACGTCATTGCCGCACCAGTCTCACAAAGTCTATCGACACTGGATCAGTGAACTTGGGGGATAATGTGATGTGATCGGCAGATGAACCACCTGCGGTCGGCACTCAGTTTACCCCAGATGTGGCGTATGGTACGCACTATTTTGAGCATTTGCAAATGCTAGCTTTTGTACTTTCTGACTCCGGTATTGAGTCAGTTTTGTTATGTTGTTTAGAGTCTATCTCGCTGTATAGAGTCAGCCTTTTCATACTGAGTCGGTTGGGGTCTGTCTTGTTGTATCGAGTCAGTCCTGTTGTATAGCAGTCGAGTGATTCCGGGGACGTCACCTCGGACATCACTTGTTTGTTTTGTGTTTGTCTTTTCGCTCTCTTTTGAGTCTATTTCTGCCTTAGAGCCAGTTGTGCCAACAGATTTTGAATGGAACAACAGTAATTTTCACACTCTTGTGTTTGCTTCTGCCTTGTGCCAGTTGTGCCAGAAGTTCTGAATGAGATGGCGGTATTTGACTAAAACTGTATCTTTTCTGTGCCTTAAAGTCATTGCATTGACCTAAGTTTTTCAAAACTTTTCAAACACTGTAATGAAAACGAAGAGGAAGGAATTCCTCGAGATTTGCAAAAATTTGATCAACTGAGAGAAAGAGAGGCATGCTAAGCCCTTAATGATTGAGATCATGCTTGTTAATGTGAGTATTAAGAAGGATCCTGACTTGATCCAGATTGGTTCTACACTATCTTCAGCGCGAGTGATTTGTCGTTTTTTTAAAAAATTTCAAAAAATGTTTTGCGCCGTCTTGCGAAAACCTGTGTGGAATCGCTCTTGAGATTGTGTAGCTTAGGATCGCTCTCAGCCTCGAGACTCAACCCCCTTACTTTCAAACCATTGAACTTGGATTCAGAATGTTCAACCGTCAACTACAATGTAAGGCCTGTGTGGCCAGATTTGAAGCAACCCTTGAACTAGGGGCAAAAATTTCAGATTCGCTCGAAGAGTCAAAGATGAGTCTTTTTTGCAAACCAGGGAAGACTGGCAAGAATGCCAAATCCCAAAAGGAAAGAAAGAAGAAAGTTTTGTTGAAGAACAACCGAGTTTCTATCCACAACACTAGGGGCAAATTCAGCCCGCATTGGATAGACTCCTACATCATCAGCGAACAACAGCCACTCTCCTGGATTCAGATGGCTTCGAGATCTCAAAACCATTTGACATGGACAAAGCTACACTTTTACCCTTGAGAGGCTCGCTGGGCCGAATACCCGGAAGGGCGACCCAGGCAAAAGTTAGAGCAAGAAAAAAAGAAAAAAAAAGAAAAAGAAAAAATGCAAAGATTGAAAAAAAGAAAAGAAGAAAAATGAAGAAAATAAAAAAAGAAAGAAGAAAAAAAGAAAAGAAATGAAAAGAAAAGAAAAACAAAGCTCGCAAGGTTGAAAACCCGGAAGGGCGGCCTTGGCAAAAGTTAGAGCATGAAAGGAGAGGTTAATACCCGAGTGTACCTTAAACCGGAACTACGTAAGGCTTGATTCCCATGATTGGGATACGTAGGCAACTTCATTCTGAAGTCCAGCCATAAACACTTCCAAATCAATTGTGTCCATGTAATAGTCCAGATCATCTTTGTCATTTCTGTATCCGAGAGTTCGGTTATAATCATCACCTTGAGAACTGGTTACAGTGTGCTATGGTACTATTCAAACAAGGGGCAACTTTCTATTGCCATGCAGTGTTCTTCAGACAAGGGGCAATTTTCCATTGATTTGGATCTAAGGTTGTGCATCTCAAGAGTAAATTCTATGTTGGTCGAGCAGTGGCCGTTTGTAAAAACAAATTTTGAGAATTTTTAATGAGTTGATTAATTTTCTCGAAAATTACTTCGTTTTTCCAAAACTGGACCACATCTTGGACCCAAAAAGGAAAATTTTCAGTGCTCACAATTTAACTTGCATGATTTTGAATCAGAAAAGTTGAACAAGCATGTTAATCAAACTTTTACATTGATCAAAATTGTTTTAGTAGAAAACCAAAAAACAAAAATGGTCAAAATGATAAACTAGGGACACAGTTAAGTCAGGTGTTCTGTCTTTCCCCCATCGTCAACATACTTGCCGGAAGGGGCACCATATTCGCCAGAAAGGGCACAACTAAAGTTAACAACAAAGGGCTGAAAGCTCTTATACCCTCCAAGCAGCGAGGTATCAAGCCAAGTGTGAAGCACGAATTGGAATGGATCGAGACATTCCACTCCCTCATCCGGGACATCGACTAGACGCCACCAGAAGAAATAGCTGTGAGTTGATAATGTTGGGGCATGAACCCACAATTTCTTATTTATCCATCAACCACCAAGAAGAGGGATTAAAAAAATGAGAGATTGAAGAATAGAGAAATGTGCGATGAGAGAAAAAGTGAGAAAAGGGTTTTTTCAAAAAAATAGAGATTGAGTGCCAGAGTGATGTGAGAATCACAAATAAGAAAGGATGGGAAACAATACCCGGAGAAACTGGCTCCTCGTGATCCGAGAGGTCTCTTGCCTTTGTAACGCGTTTGTGTGTCATGTCTTTTGTTGTTTTGTTCATCTTTTGTTTTGAGTCGTTTTGAGTGTTTATCGATGTGTTTAGGTTGTTTACCTTTTCGTTTTCCGTTGTTGAGTCTTTTTCGCTGTGTTCAGTCGTAGGCTCAATACCCGGTTAACAACTAATTTCAAAATGATTCGTTTTGTCCTCAGAGCGTTGTGTCATCCTCCACATTTGTGCAAAACAGTATTTGTTCTTTCATAAAACTGCAGGGTTCACCCCTGATAAGTGTGAATAGTAAGACAAGGACCTATCTAAAGCTATATGAGTTCCAGACTGCAAAGAAAAAGAAAAGAGGGAAAATGTGGAGCATCTTAGTGTGTTTTAACTCCAGCGAATTCCGAGACTGCATTCTAAGGTGCACCTTCTTAGAGCTCGCCGTTTCTCTGGAGTATGAGTGTATCTCAACCCCAAGTTTAAGCTTGCTTCAAGTCATAATGGCAGTTCAGGTAGCACCTGAGGGTTTCACATGTGGATGTTACCTCTCGCCAATATGAACAGGGTATCCCTTTTGAGCTAAGCATGTTGCCAAGTCCTCCGAGAGGTAAATCGAAGGTTGCGTTTGAATTGGTCTCGTTAAGGTGTGTATTTCCTTATTCAGTAGTTTACTTCAAACATGTTGTTAATGTCGCACTGAAAATGCATTGTTACACACCGTTCTCTTTACATTGTTATGCATACTCTGCCTGCATTGGTACGCACCCTTTCAGTTGCATTGTTATGCATACTCCACTTGCATTATTATGCACGTTCCAATTGCATTGTTATGCACCTTTTCACTTGCATTGTTATGCACTTTTCCCTTGCATTGTTATACACCGTCTCACATGCATTGTCATGCACCATTATTTGCATTGTTATGCACGTTCCAGTTGCATTGTTATGCACCTTCTCTATCTTGCGCTGTCACGCACTATACCTGCATTGTTATGCACACCTCCACACTTGCGTTGTCACGCACTTTCCACTTGCATTGTTTTGCCCCTCCTTCTTCGAAACATCAGGATACGTCCCTATGTTTCTCTTTCTTTTTCCGAAACACCGGGATACGTCTCTATGTTTCTTCTTCTTTCTGAAACACTGGGACACGTCCCTATGTTTCTCCTTCTTTTTCTGAAACACCGGGACACGTCCTTATGTTTCTCCTTCTTTCTGACACGTCTCTATGCTTCTCATTCTTTCTGAAACACTGGGACACGTCCCTATGTTTCTCCTCTTTCTGAAACACCGGGATACGTCTCTATGTTTCTTCTTTTTCTGAAACACCGGGACACGTCCCTATGTTTCTCCTTCTTTTTTCGAAACACCGAGATACGTCCCTATGTTTCTCCTTCTTTCTGAAACACCGGGACACGTCCCTATGTTTCTTCTTCTTTTTTCGAAACACCAGGACACGTCCCTATGTTTCTCCTTCTTTTTCCGAAACACCGGGATACGTTCCTATGTTTCTCTTTCTTTCTGAAAAACCGGGACACGTCCCTATATTTCTCATTCTTTTTCTGAAACACTGGGACACGTCCCTATGTTTCTCCTTCTTTCTGACACGTCCCTATGTTTCTCATTCTTTCTGAAACACTGGGACACATCCCTATGTTTCTCCTCTTTCCGAAACACCGGGACACGTCCCTATGTTTCTCCTTCTTTTTTCGAAACACCGGGACACGTCCCTATGTTTCTCCTTCTTTTTTCGAAACACCGGGATACGTCCCTATGTTTCTTCTTCTTTTTGAAACACCAGGACACGTCCCTATATTTCTCCTTCTTTTTTCGAAACACCGGGACACATCCCTATGTTTCTCCTCATTTTCTGAAACACCAGGACACGTCCCTATGTTTCTCCTTCTTTTTCTGAAACACCGGGACACGTCCCTATGTTTCTCCTCCTTTTCTGAAACACCGGGACACGTCCCTATGTTTCTCCTTCTTTTTCCGAAACACAGGGATACATCCCTATGTTTCTCCTTCCTTCTCCGAAACACCGGGATACGTCCCTATGTTTGTCCCTTCTTTTCCGAAACACCGAGATACGTCCCTATGTTTCTTCTCATTTTCTGAAACACCGGGATACGTCCCTATGTTTCTCTTCCTTTTCCGAAACACCGGGATATGTCCCTATGTTTCTCCTCCTTTCCGAAACATCAGGATATGTCCCTATGTTTCTCCCTCTTTGGTTAAGAGCATTTGGAATACGTTCCAATGCTTATACCTTTCCGAAACACCGGGATATGTCCCTATGTTTCTTCCTTTTTGGTTAAGAGCATTTGGAATACGTTCCAATGCTTATACCTTTCCGAAACACCGGGATATCTTCCTATGTTTCTCCCTCTTTGGTTAAGAGCATTTGGAATACGTTCCAATGCTTATACCTTTCCGAAACACTGGGATATGTCCCTATGTTTCTCCTTTTTTGATTAAGAGCATTTGGAACATGTTCCAATGCTTGTATTACTCGTTTTCCTTTCGTGTGCAACGCATCGGTGTAGACATCCCATTTTTGACCGACCTTAAGACTCAGACGTCACCGATTGAGCGCTTGGTGATGTTACGTATTGTGCTCGTTCTGAAGTTTTAGAGTCTCGGCTGCGAGCCTTGCCTCCGGACTTCGGGGCTCTTTTGTGCTTTGCCTCGGTTTGTGAACCGGGTCCCGTTTTCTCTGTTTTCTCTTCGAAGGAGAGGTCTCGAGACCATCTCGATGGCCGAGGCTACGTTTAAATGGTCATAGGCCATTTTTCCCATTTGGAGCCCGGTTTTCAGTTTTCAGGGCCGTCGACCGTGTGCCTCGATTCGGGACTGCTTAACTACCTCCGTTTGCTCCAGTTTTTGGCGTACACCTTATTCCCTCTCTTTTGAGGGACACTGTGGCCCGAGAGACCCACTTCGTGGTCGAACACCACCTCCGGCACTTAATAGTCAGTTTTCGGGGCCCTAGGTCGCGCGTTTTGGCCCCCGAACCTTCGTTTTGCATCAGTTTGGGTTCATTTTTGGCGGAGACCTTATTTTCATTGTTAGGAAGGTTGTAGAAGGGTGGGAGGCCAGCAATTTTTTTGAAAAACCAGCTTTTCTCTTCTTTGCTCTTCGTCGCCCGTTTTTCTCAGTAGAAAGCTGGTTTTTCCCATTCCCGAGCCACTTTTTCTGACTCTCCACCACATCATTGTGTTGCACACACCTGGGAGGCCACTAATATGGGTAGGCCGACCAGTAATTCTTCTTGACCCTTTTGAACCCCTCTAAAAAGCTGGTTTTTCTCTCTCTTGAACCACATTTTTTGGTTTTTCTCCATACAGCTGTGTTGCACTCACCTGGGAGGCCACCTTTCTGGGGTGGCCGACCAGCAATTCTTGTTGACCTTTTTGACCCCTGGTCGGTCGACCAGGGGCGGTGGCCGGCCGGCCACCTTGGCCTTTTGAACCTGGTCGGTCAGGTTTGTCTCTTCAAGTGCATTCCAGCTGTGCCAGCTATTTTGCACCAAATCCACTGCCCGATGGTTTGTCCTTGTTTTTGGTCCATTTTAGGTGGTTTTTACCCCATTTTCTGGGTTTCAAGGTGGTTTGGCCCTTTGGTCAAGCTTCTTGAGGAAGCTTGACCCTTTTGGTTTAGCTTCCCCAAGAAGCTTGACCCCTTTGGTCAAGCTTCCTTTAGAAGCTTTGAGCCCCCTCTCTTGGCTTCTCCAAGAAGCCTCATCTCTTTTCCTCTATATAAACAACCCTCAACCTCCATTTGCAAGGGTTAGAAAAATCAGCTAGAGCATTTGCATACAATCCTCCATATCTCTCTCATCCAAGCCTCAAAACACCCTTGTCCTTGCACTATTTACACACCAACTCATAGCCTACCACCTCCATCATCCATTCCAACACCTTGGAGGTCATTTGCAGAGGGTGAAAGCTCACCAACTTGGTCCAGAAGTTGCTGGAGGTCGGCTCTACAAGGGTAAGTCCTCATTTTCCCTTTTCTAGCCTTATTTTGCTTCACATCTTAGCCCCTTTTTCTTGCATTTTTGGGCTCCGAGCTAAACTAGAAAATATCTTATTTTGAGCTCCTCTTAAAATTTGTTTAAGAAAAGTTTACTTTTTGAAGTCATCTACTCCCCCTTTGTGCTTTATCTCTCTTTTAGGGTTTATTTTGCATGATATATTAGCCTTATTTGTGAGCATTTTTGGGAATCGACCTAAATTGTAAAATATCTTATTTTGAGCCTCTCTTCAACTTTGTTGAAGGGCTCTTTGTTGTTTGAGGCCATCTACTTCCCCTTACCCTCTATCTCTCTTTTAGAGCTATTTTTGCATCATATTTTAGCCTTACTTGTGAACACTTTTGAGATTTGATATAAACTAGAAAAAGTCTTGTTTTGATATTCTCTTTAAGTTTGGTTAAGGTCCCATTTCTGTTTGGGGTCATCTCCTTCCTTGTATGCTTCATTCCCACATGTTTTGAGCCATGTATTTGAGCATTTGCATTAGCCTTGTTTTGGCCTCTTAGCCACTGAAATCCAGCGGATTTTCAGTGGCTTTGATGAGGTTTTGAACTTTGAAATCATAGAGGGGTGACCTCTCACCCCTCATACTCTTTACTAGCATGTTTGACCTTCCAAAGGGACCCTATTTTGCATACATTGAAGTCTTATTTTAGGCTTTATTCTGAGGGTTTTGAGGTCTGCCTTGGCTCTGTCCGAGGCCCTTTTGGCCATATTTTATGTCTATGATGCATGTGTAGAGAAATCTCATTCAAGGCCTTTCAAAGAGGCCTTTCTTTGCATGTTTCCGAGACTATTTCCAGGGCCTATTTGGTGGGTTTTAGGGCTGTCATAACCCATTTCCAGAGTTGGTTTGGTCTTGCTAAGTGTCTATCTTGTATGTGCTTAATAACCCCTTGTATGGCCCTCTAAAGGAACCCATCATTTGTGCATGTGTTGGCTGCATTTTAGAGGTTATTTGGATATATTTTGACATGTTTTATTCACTGATTTTAGTTGGTTTGATGATTTCTCTTGTGCTTCATATACATGCCATATAAAACCAGGTTTACTAGCCATTGTTGCATGTTGTTTTAGGCCATCATGTTAGCACTTTTTGGCCATGCTTTAAACTAGAAATGTGCATGTTTTGGGACTGCCTTGGCTCTGTCTTTGTGCTTCATATTCAAATAATGCTTGCTTTGCATAGCTATAAGTCAATACATGTGCCTAGTTTTGAGTTTTGGGGCTTATTCCGTGCATTGGGTGTCATGTTTCCATGTTTTGGGACCACTTTGCATACTGTTTCAAAGCTGTCATTTATGCTATTGCGTGCCATCTTGCATCCCTTGTCATGCCTTGTTAGAGTTGCATGATGTGCCTTAGGTTCGGTCCTCAGTTTGCGTGCATGTGTGCACGCGTCTTGGTAGTCTCATTTTCATCTTATGGCTACTGATGTGGGTGTGGCTGAGGTCCACTCATATTGGTGTAAGCCCATATTGCATTGTGTATGCCATCTTAGTCTATAGCATTATGTATGCTAGGTTGTATGTTAGAGCATTGTGTATGCCATGTTACATCGAGCATTATATATGCCATTTCATAGCATTGTGTATGCTAGGTTGCATGTTAGGATTGCATTCATGCATGTCATGCATATTGCATTGTGTTTGGGATAGGAGTTAGCCCGAGCACGGGAAACGAGGGACGTTTCGTACTCCGAGTGACGGAACGTGTCTCAATTCCCGGTCACCGACACTCCAGATTATTCATGATGGAGTCTAGGCCTTGTTATGTTTTCATGTGCATTCATTCCATAGTAAGTTGTGCAATTCGACTCCTCGGCCATCATGCATCGAGATGTGTAATTAATGGCACGAGGATCGAGGCAGGCATACATATGTGAAAATACATCCCTTTCTTGCTCTCTGTTGCAGCAAATTAGAAACCGATAGTCTTTTGGAGCTTCGTGCAATATTCCGGGTTTAATTGTAAACAGAGGCTAATTGGGGCATCGTAATGGATTTCCGCGCAAGGCAACTCAAGCACGCATCATTCATCATTCGGAACAGAGCTGAGGCGGTCTATGGGCTTGCATGCTAATTTACCTGCTTTCCTAGATTAATTTGTTAATTAATTAGGATTTTGTATTTATTCGGACTGTACTATTCATTTGGACTGTATATTATTTATTCGGACCCTCCGAGCGAGGGCACAAATGTAATAAGTATGCGTGTGTGTGATGTATGTCTTCCAACCCCACGTCTTTCTCCCTTTTATTTACCAACTTATGATGGTTAGTTTAGGGCATATTTCAATTAGCATACGGTATGATAGCATGTTTGCATTCATTCATCTATTTCGCATGCACCGGGCTCGGCGCATCATACCAACTGCATTGTATTTCAATTCCAAGTTGAATACTTGTTAGTTATAGCATTTCACATGCCATCTTTAGAATAGCCGAGCCTGTTATAGTTGCATTTTTTGCATGTGTTGCATTAGGCATTTCTGTATAGTTAGGATCATGCATGGATTTCTAACATAGCTTCTGTTTTGGCTTGGAGTACTCGGTAAGTTTTTATGCTTTAGCATCCTTGCATGCGTGTGAGTGACTGCCATGATAGCATGCTTACCATGCGGCTATGTGCTTATGTGATATAACTGCCTGTATGCTGTGAGTGGAGGTTGGGTTATCTGAATTGGAACAATTCATCAACTGCGAGTTTTAAGCCTACTTGAGAGTGGCAAAATCATGTCTTCTAAGCCCACCTGAGGGTGGCAAATCCACATTTTAGCCTACTTACGAGTAGCGAACTGTTTTCAAAACAAACATGAGATGTTTCGTTCCAATTCAGGCGATCCATCTATACTTGTATGCTGTGTGCATCACATAGAAAATCTAGGCTAATAAACCGGAATAAGAGCACATAATGTTTTCAAAACTTGATATCATGGTTAGTAGAGGCCGATCTTTGATCGGGCGAGCGGGGGTGCTCACGAAGTGACCTTCCCCAATCGTACCTAAGTTCCCAAGTCGAGGCAACTTTGGTGATGACGGACACGTGGCCTTAGGCAACGAGTTAGGGTTTCCTAAATTTCCCTAAAATAAAATATTTAGGTGGCGACTCTGTATCTGGCAAAACAGTCCATGTTTGGCACTTCTTTCAAAAAAATCTGTTTTCAAAAACGATTTGCCAGATTTGGACTCTTTGATGATTCATCGATCTTACATTGCACTCTGCGAGATTAGATATAGGACCGTGACATTTGAGTCCTGAACTGTAGTGAGCCCAAATGAACAAAACGGGATTTTCCTCCCGGGACGTTCGGGGACGTCTACAGTCGGAATCTTGTTTGAGACTTTGGGTGTTTCTGATGGTCGCTTTTAATCTTTCCTGCGTGCACCGTAGTTAAGATCGAATAATTTTCTTACATCCTTTCTGCATGAGATGTAGTTTGGTTTGTGTTTACTTGCTTACATAGCATTCGCTTAAAATGTTGTAATTATTTTGCATAATTGTTTCATTACAGCTCTCTTTGCATAATCATAAGTTATGCTCTTGCATCATGTATGTCATTTACATTTTGCCCCAGCCTGCGAGCACATCCATATTATTTTGTTTGTTTGTCCAAGTCTTCGGCCTTGTCAAAAATGGGTCGTCTCTGGGCTCTGGGCTTTGACATTCACTCCCGTCACTTCGTGACTTTCAAGCTCTGTCAAAGAGGGGCAACTATAGATACCCCATTTTTTACCGCCCTTAAGACTTGGGCATTACTGATGGTTTACTTAGTGATGCAGGCTATGCAGAGTAAAGTTCAATTTCTTCAACAAGAGGAGAGTCAAATCCTAACCTTACACCCCATTTTGGGCCAAAGCTATTTTGAATGGTTTTTAGACCTTAAAACCTTCTCTTTCAAAACATTTTTGAAATAAAGTTTCTACGATGTTCTGAGGCTCGCATTTTGTTAAATGATGCGCTTTTCGGTAAACCGAGCAAGGACAAAGTAGAAATGAATGAAAGAGAGTTGAGATCTTTGAAAAATCTTTCAAAACACTTTGTTTAGGGGTTTGGAGTTGAAGAAAAGAGGAGAAGAGAGAAGAAACCAAGTTGGAGAAGAAGATTGGATATGAATCGCTAAGAGAGAGTCAAGCGGTCCTCGCTAAATCAGGCCTATCAAAGAAGATTTTCGGCACTTCATTTTCACTTAAGAATCTCCTAAAGCCGAGTCCGGATGGGGGAGATATGATTGGTTGAAGTTGGGCATCATTCCGGTTGGACCGAAACTGAGTGGCTTCACCAAAAGAGGCATACCTTTTTTCAAAATTGGAATTTTGATGCAAGGCTGCCATTATTGGAAAGCTTACTTCCGGTGCTTAAATTTGGACACAAGAATGACCTGAAAAGGGGTTCATATGAAAGAGTTATGTCCATTTGAAGTTGGACCTGCAGAGCAGAATTTCCTGTCGGCCACAAATATGTGCTGTCGGCCACAAAAGTAGCAGATCGGCCAAAAAAGTAGCAAATCGGCCATCACAAGTGGCAGACCGGCACTAAAGATGGCCGATCGGCCAAAACTGACCCAAATTCTTTTTTTTTGAAGATATTTCTCCTCCAGCTGTTTCCAGCTTGTGCCACATGTCCCAAATTAGATATTTTCAACCAAACTCTTAGCTTTTGCTATATATAGAGCCAAATATCTCATTTCTAAGTGGATAGAACTTTTGGAGCAAATTTTGGGAGCTTCTCACTCTAAAAAGTCTCTCTCTCTCTCTCTACAACTTCCAGAGCTGAATCTTTGCCCCTCTCTATGTTCCACTCCCTTGGCCATTTTGTGCATAGAAGTGCTTGGAAGTAAAGAAATACTTCTAGTTTGCCTAAGCATCCTTCATCAAAGTTGATCACCATTGGCTTGAGGTCCCTTGGAACCTATTTTTGGGCTGATTTAAGGTTGTTTAGCTCAGAAAAGTGGTCGTTTTGCTGCTACGCTCCAAAGGTAATCACTCACCCCTTTTAGCTTGTTTTGCATACTAGCTTTACCATAGTTTTCAACTACTTTAGGGCTGTTTTTTGGGGTGGTGTTGAACTACAAAAACCTTTTTTTTTCCTCTGTTTTTCAGTCCTAAAAGTCTTGGTTTGTGCCTTGTTTGGCTAGGAGGTGTTTCCTCCATTTTGCTCCTTGACTGGTATAGCTTTTGAACCATCTTCTAAGGCCTTTCAAAACAACTTTTCGTAGCCTTAGAACCACTAAAATCCAGAGGATTTTCAGTGGTAAAAAGCTTGTTTTGAGGTCCCAAATGGGAGGGGATAGCCTCCCCTCCTTGTCTCTCCATGCCATGCCTTGTTAGCTCAATAAAGTAGCATCTTTTTGTGGCTTATGTTAGCTCTTTTCAAGCATGATTTTGTGAATTTTTGGGCCTGCTCTAACTCTGTTTTAATCTGGTTTGGTTGTTGCTTGCATGCTCCATACACTTGTAGTGTAAATTTGCACACTAGCCCAACATGCATCATGCTTTAGACCATCATTCTAGTGTGATTTTGGCTTAACTCCAAGAAGCTTTTGTTTATGTTTTAGCATGATTAAGGTTTGATTTATGTTTTTGTGGTCATGCATGCCATGCTTTGTATAGCCATAGTGCATTTTAGCTCACTAGCCTTGAGTTTCCAAGCCACTAGCATGCATTGCTTGGGCTATTTGCATGATTTGGCATCATTTGTTATGATATTTCAGAGCATGTTTCATTTCCATGCCCTCACATTTGTCACTCTTTCAATGCTTTGAAGGGTTGGTTATTTATGCCTTAAGAATGAGCATATGTGTATGCCATCTTGCCTAGGCTTTTGGGTCACCATTTCAATGTGTATTTGGTCCTATTTTGCCATGATATAGCTCTATTTTTAATTGGTTAGAGCATCCCTCATTTACTTCTTACACTTGTAGTGTAAGCCCTCTTTACTAGTCTTGCATGCCTAATGAGTGAACTTATTATTCTAGCATGTGTTGACTTGGTATTAGCCCATTTTTGGTGTTAGTTTGACATGCCATAACTCTGATTTTCATTGGTTAAGTCATGTCATGTTTGGTTTTGATAGGTGTAGTATAACACCTCTTTTGTAGCCTTGCATGCCTCATGCTTTTGGACTTTTATTCTAGCTTGTGTTGGCTAGGTTTAAGCTTGTTTTTGGTCCTATCTTGACCTGCCTTGGGACTGTTTTGATAGCCCTTGGCCCTTTGGGGCTTGCCTTGTGTGGCCATGGTTCGAGTCCCTTAGCTAGCCTTAAGCTTTAGGCTTTCTTGCATGCTATATTTGTTTTGTTTGGTTGATTTGGCATCAATCCTCATATATTTTCAGAGCTTATTGCATTGCCACATTCTCATGTTTGTCACACCTTGCTCATGTTTGAGAGTTGTGTCTTGTTGCCTAGCTTATGGGCCAATTGGCATGCATGTTTGTTTTGCATTTTGGTACCATCATTTTAGCACTTTTGGCCACTGATTTTAGCATATTTGAGAGTTGCCCATTTTGGTTTAAGTCCATCTTACCATGTTGTTTCATGCTTGTTTCATTTTGCATGTTGTTGCATGCTATTCATGTTTGCATATTTAGGTTGTATGTCTATTGCATATTGTATGCTTCCATGTTGCATTAGATTTGCATCATGCTTGAGTTGTTTGCATGCTTGCTTGCATACTTAGGTTGCATTACATTGTGTGTGCATTGCCTTTCCTCTTGATCAAGCATGATAGAGGTTGAGGCCCCCTTATGTGTTTTTGTGCATTTCATTTGATATTGAATTGCACACTTGGCTCCTTTGGCCATCATGCATTGAAATGCGTGATTGGTGGTCTGAGGGTTGAGAACTACACACCTTTGAGTCTTAAACATGATAAGGGGTGTAGTTGTACAGACATTGTCCTGTAAATGTATTGACATGCTCTGTTTGTCCTCTACTGCAGCAAAACAGCATTCTGCAAGAATAGATGGCCGGTCAGCCATCCGAAGTGCCGGTCGGCTACAAATTGTTGGCTGAGAGCCCTATTTTTGGTCGATTACCAGTTCTCCTAGGCCGATGGCCTTGCCTTTTGGTCGATGGACTATCAGCATGTCCCCAAGGTGGTTTAGAAGTATCCTTGAGACTTGTGCAGTTTTCAGAGATGCAGAGTAGTGCAAACAGAGGCAACATGACATGGCGATGGATTTCCGAGCGAAGCCGACCGAGCATGCATGCATCTCTCTTCCCGAGGCTGTTTTACTACTTTAGTAGATTAATTAATTTGTTTAATTAGTTAAGTGTTGTGTAATAATTAATTAGCTTGTTAGTTAGTTAATTTGTATTATTCTTTCGGTCCTTTTGTCGAGAGAGGCATAATTGTGTAATAAGCGTGCGTGTGTATGATGCATATCTCCCAACCTCATGACCTTCTCCCTTTTAGTTACCTACTTATGATGGTTAGTTTTAGGACATATTTCATTTTAGCATCCTTATGCTATGCATATTGGCATCCATTCATCTGTATTGCATGCACCGGGCTCGGCGCATCATGCTAACTGCATCGTATTTCAATTTCAACTTGAATACATGTACTAAATTGCATCTCACATACCATCTTAGATTAGCCGAGCCTATTCTAGCTGCGTTTTGCATATGTTGCATTAGCTATCTTAACATGAATTAGGATCATGCATTGATTACTAACTAGTTCTTTGTTTTGGCTTGGAGTACACTGTGAGTGTTTATGTTTTAGCATCTTGCATGTATGTGAATGTTAACATGAGGCTAATTGCTTCTGTGATATAATTGCCTGAATACCTGTGGGTGAAGGTTGGATTACTTGAATTGGAACAATTCATTGAAATTCGCGTTTTAGCCTACTTGTGAGTAGCAAACTTTAAACAATTTCCAAACAAATAGATATGCGATGCTTTGTTTCAAATTAGGCAACTTAGTCTATACTTGTGTGTTGTGCGCATCACAAAGTAATTCTAGCTAATTAACCAGAATAAGAACGCATGCGTTTTCAAAAACTCAATATAATGCTTAGTATAGGCCGATCTTCGGATCGGGTGAGCGGGGGTGCTCATAGATGACCTTCTCCAATCGTACTCAAGTTCCCGAGCCGAGGCAACTTTGGTGATGACGGACACATGGCCTTAGGCACGAGTCAGGGTTTCCTAAATTCCCCCAAAATAAAATATTTAGGTGGTGACTCTGTATCTGGCAAAGCAGTCCATGTTTGGCACTTCTTTATTAAAAATCAGTTTTCCAAAACGATTTGCCAAATTTGGACTCTTTGGTGATTTATCGGTCTCTCATTGCACTTTGCGGGATTAGATTCAGAACCGTGACATTTGAGTCCGAACTGTAGAACCAAAGCCCCCAAGGCGCGTCTACAAGATGTTTGCCCCAGTTACACATCTCGCATCTATTCGTATTTTACTTAGTGTTGCATACTTTCTTGGATTTAAATTGTTTCAAATGGATATGAAAAGTGACTTTCTGAATGAGTACTTGAAAGAAAAGGCTTATGCTGAGCAATCAAAAGGGTTTGAGGACCCTAAATGTCCAAACCATGCCTACAATTTAGACAAGGCTTTGTATGGGTTGAAACAAGCCCCTCGGGCTTGATATGATAGACTTACTATCTTTCTTCTTGATAATGACTTTCAAAGAGGTAGTGTGGATAAGACTTTATTTGTGAAACATACTAAGTCTCATATTATTGTTGCTCAGATTTATGTTGATGATATTGTGTTTGGATCCACTTCTGATCATTTTGTAAAATATTTTTCGGATTGCATGACACATGAGTTTGAGATGAGCATGATGGGAGAGTTGTCTTATTTCTTGGGTCTTCAAATTAAATAGTCTCCTTCTGGTATGTTTGTTTCTCAGACCAAATATGCCAAAAATCTTGTGTCAAAGTTCGGTCTTGAGTCTGCCAAACATGCACGCACTCCCATGAGCACCAGTCTTTACATTTCCGAAGATTCCTTTGGTACTGATGTTGATCCCACCCTCTATAGAAGTATGATAGGGAGTCTTCTTTACCTCACAGCCAGTCGCCCTGATATTGCTTTCAGTGTAGGTGTTTGTGCCCGTTACCAAGCCAGTCCTAAAGAGTCTCATCTTCTTGAGGTCAAACGCATCATTAAATATGTTAATGGGACATTGGGGTATGGGGTTTGGTTTTCTACTGATACTATAGCTGAAATTACTAGTTTTTCTAATATCGACTGAGCAGGGTGTGCTGATGATAGGAAGAGTACATTCGGGGGGTGTTTTTACCTTGGAAATAATTTGGTTTCCTAGCATAGCAAAAAGTAAAATGCCATCTCTCTTTTGACTGCTGAGGCTAAGTACATTGCTACAGGGAGCTGTTGTACACAAATGTTGTGGATGAAGCAAATGTTTCATGATTATGGGATAGATCAGAACACTCTCATTCTTTTCTGTGATAACACAAGTGCCATAAACATTTCAAAAAATCATGTCCAATACTCTCGCACCAAACACATTGACATTCGTCATCATTTTATTCAAGAGTTAGTAGACGAGGGCCTTGTTGTTCTTGAACCTGTACCAACTGAGCATCAAAAAGATGATATTTTTACAAAACCCCTTGATCTTCTTCGGTTTGAGTTCCTTAGGAAGACCTTGGGTGTAATGCTCAGTCACTAGGGTGTTACCTGTTCCTTGAGTGGGTGTGAGTGTTTGGCTTTATGAGTGCGTGGATGCTATAATCTCATTGTCATTGATTCCTGTCATCTTTGCATCTAAATTTATATGAACTCTGCTCATGCTGCTTACAAGATCTTACTCTTCTTTGTTCAAAGCTCATTTTGAATGCCCATGCTCATTGACTTCATAATCTCATTTTGTACACATCCCTGAGATAAACTGTTGCGGGGGTTTTCGCACAAGTGATCAAAGGTCTCTATGGACCACTAACAGTGTTTCTTGTACTTTTTCAAAAGAATTGACCTATACTAGCATATCATGAGTGATGTTGAGTCTCTTAACCATCTACCATCATTTTTCACTTCCACGGTTTCTCTTTCAGTTCATTGAAGTCCGAGCATTAGTAAAAGGCTACCTCAAAGGCACCAAATTGGCCATCTTTTTTGTTTTCATACTTCTCTGGTTTGGTCTCCATACTCTTGAGCGTGCATGCCACTAGTGAGTGCCCACAAGAAAGAGAAGTTGAAAAAAAATATATAATAATAAATAAATAAAAAGATGACTCATTGTTTGAGGGGGAGCCTCCTCGTTTACTTAACAAATATAACGTGATTCTTAGTGGTTTGACTTTTCTTTGTGATGTTTAGTTACTCTTGTCGGAGGTCTAGCCATCCGATCACTACGAGGATTAACTCTAGCTCTGTGGCCTCTCAAGGAATACACACACACATATTCTTTTTGTGAGCTCTCATGTTGGTTTTTCAGTTGTGCACTCTCATGTCGCTTATGATCATTGATTAAACTTTATCTGATTTTCTCATGATTATATCCTTCCTATTGTTATAATTGCAAGTTTGCAGGCTTCATGGTTTGTAGATTATTTCATCTTAGTATCATTTTTTGGCTATTGTGCTCACTTACTTGTGTTTCAGGTCCTACTTCATGGTGTAAGTATTGTGTTTATGCTCAAAAAGTTTTTTTTTTTTTGTTTTTTTTTTCTTCTTCGCTTGAGCGAGGGAGTGTTCACTCAAGCGTGCTTCTACAGATGGCTTAGATTCTGAGAGCGTGCTTTTGAGGCTCGAGCGACCTCTTGTGCATAAATGTCTTCGCTTGAGCGAGAAAGTCTTCGCTCGAGCGACCTATTCAAGTTTAAATAGCACCATTCGTCCTTTCAATTTTCAGTTTTCAGTTTTGCCCCCTTTTTTTTAGCTTCGATTGTTGTCTTTTTCACTCTCCTTGGGAGATTACTCTTCCTTTCCTGTTCATCTCTTGGGTTTCACTCGTTTTTGGGGGCATTACTCTTCATTAGTCGTGCAACTTCATTGTTGGTAAGTCATTCTCTCTATTTTCTTTGTTTTCATTCGGTTTGTGTGCTTACTTTGGTTCGTTTGTGTTTATCTAGGGTTCTTCAATGTGTTTTTGCATTCTGATTTACTCTCTCTCTCTATTGAAGTTCAGTTTAGTAATTTGGTACATTTGTGCTAGGGTTTAATGTTAAGGTTTAAATTAGGTTTTTTATTAGGGTTTTAATTTCTGTCTAAATTCTATTAATTGATCTTGATTCTCTTCATTTTCTGCGTCTCAAATACTTTTTTTTTTTTTTTGTTCTTTTCTTTCTTTCATTGATACATTTGTGTCTATTAGATCTTAACCTAGCTCTGTTCTATCTATCATTAATATTATGCTATGGTTTTGTGATTTTGATATTTCTCTAATCATGTTGGACTAATGGTGTTTTGCTGGATACTTCTGTTTTTTTTCCCTTTGGGGGTTCTAATATTTTCATTGGGTATCTTGTGTTGTGGGTTGGTGGGTATTTTCTGTGATTGTCTTGTCCTTGTGTGTTGGTCAGTCATGGGTGAGCCTTCAAAACTTCGTAAATCTACTGTGTCCCGCCCAAACTACAACACTGAAAAATTTGAATCCAAGGAAAAATCTAAATTGTTTCGGGAGTTCTATGTCTCTAGGAAAGTCTACCTTGAACGGAATGTCCTTTCTAGTGCATTTGAGTTGCTCCCCATTCATTCGTTGTTTGATTCCTTAGGAGGTGATCAAGTTTTGCTTTTCTCCAGGCCTCAAAATCTCAGTCTGGTCTGTGAGTTTTATTGTAATATGCATTCTATCCGCAAGGAACTTGCTCACTCTTTTAGCACTTAGGTTAGAAAAAAAAACTTTGGTCATCACTGAAGATGTTTTTCGATTGTTTCTTGGTTTACTAGAAGTCAGGGATTTTCATTATCCTTTTCTTACTCGCAGTGTTGTTGACTTTGATCGAGTTGCCACTGAACTTTGTGGCACTCCCCGGACTTGGATTGTCGGGGCGCTCATTCAACAAAATGAGCTTATTCCCCGTTTTCGACTTCTTAACATCATTGTATGTGCCAATATTCATGTGACCATTCATTCCTCTCACATTACCCAAGATCAGGGGTATGTGTTATATTGCTTTGATCACCGTCTTCCCATTGACCTGACCACAATGATTGTCACCAAAATGATCTCTGTTTTTTAGGGACGCAAGTCCTTAGGTCTTCCTTATGGTTGTTTTCTCCCTAGATTTCTCACTTCTCTTGGTGTCCCCGTCTTTAAGGATGACGAGTTTGCCTCTCATGTTAAACTCCTTACCAAATTGACCATGTCTCAAAGTCAAGCTCATATTCGGGGGGGTCCATCGGGAGTCGGGGGTACTGATACAGGTGATGATCCCTTAGCAGAGGAGGTCGAATATGATGCAGCCGTTGTTGGTGCACCAGAGATGCTTGAGATGCGATCGCATTCATTTCGTGGTCAGCTGCAGCAATTTGAGCAGTCGGTCATGCATCGACTTGATCTGTTGGATGCTCTTTTGGATACACTGGATGGTCGTCTTGATCAGCAGAGCACGGTGCTAGCCCAGATTCTTTCCTTACTCCAGATGCAGCAGCCACCTCCATCAGACTCCTAGTTGTTGACAGTATTTGGACTGTGGCTTTTGGACAGTTTTTTTTTTCTTTTCTTGGACATTTTTTATTATGGTTTGTATATAACTATTTCTTTTGTCTCTCCCGGACAAAAAGAGGGAGTATTGGTTTGGGTGATTTTTGGGGGGTATATATGGGATATAGATGTTGATCATTGAGTTTTGCATACTAATTGTGGTTTTTTGCAGACTGAAGGCTGCACTTAATTCTTTTGGGCTCCTGATTTATTATGTCTTAATGGTTTCTTATTTTGAATAACTATTCTCTCTATTTCCATTTTTGCAGATTTTTTTCTACCAAAATTGTTTTGATAGTTGGTTTGTTTTTCATTGAGTTGGTTTGTTTAGTTAGTACATTTGTTTTCTAGGAAATTGTGTTAGAAAGTTTTGTTCGAAAATTGACAAAGGGAGAGATTGTTAGGTCCCTTAGTCTTGTCAATCCCATGGACAAACATGGTTTTATCGAGTTGTATTTTTTCTAAGTTTTTTGTCTTGCTCGCTCGAGCGAAGGAGTCCTCGCTCGAGCGAAGGCTGCGTCTGTAAAAAACCTGAGAATGATGAATGTACGCTTGAGCGCAAGTAGCGTGGCTCGAGCGAAACCACTTAAGGAAAACACGTGAGATTAGTTCCTCGCTCGAGCAAGAGAGTCTTCGCTTGAGCGAGCTTCGCTATCCCAGTTTTCTATAAATACTAGTTTTAGTCCAAAACTAGGATTACATTTTGAGATCTACTTTAAGATTTTCTGAGGTTTTCTTTTGGAGTTTTTTGTGAGTTTTCCTTGATGATTTGAGTAAGTATTAAACTCATGTTTTGATAAGCACATATCAAGGAGGTTGATTGGTTATATTCGAGAGTGTTCTTCTTCGGTGGAATCCGAAGATTCAAGCGTGAAGTTTCAAAGGAGTTTGATACTGTGCGTAGTCGTTGATTCGACAATAGAAGCTGTGGATTCAACTTCAGTCTAATCAATTCCGAGACGAAGGTTGCGGTCAAAGATATACAGAAGATTTGAAGACAAATTGGAAGCGTTTGAGTAATTTGTTTGTTATCTTTGTAATCTTTCTTTCTTCAGTAGTGGATTGATTAGTGGCATTTTGCCCGTGGTTTTTTAATCACAATTGAAGGAGCTTCAATTGTGATTTTTCCACGTAAAAATCGTTTGTGTCAATTTATTGTTTTTCGAAAACAACAATCTAAATCACTTTCGTAAGTGCTTAATGATTTAGATTGTGTGTTTTGAATGAATGGGAATTGGAGTAATTAAATCTTGATCTAATCACGAATCATTTAGGATTTTCAAAAATTTAATTCAATATATTAAAATTTTCAATTACCTGTCCTTTTGTAATTAAAAATTCCAGAATTTTTTGCTTATTTTAATACAAGAATTTTTTGCACCATTTGTAATTCAATAAATTACCTTAAATAAATTCCAACATTAATTTTTTTTGCAGAATTACAAAGGAAAATTTATATTAAATTTATGTGATTATTGGAAAATTAAATTACCTGTATTAAAATAAAGTTATAACAACATTAAAAATTATTAATTGTCTTGATATTTTATTAATAAAACGGACAATTTATAATGAAATTAGAAATTTCAAAGGACGGATGTAATTTCCAGAATTACAAAGACAAATTGTATTTTAAACAAATTTCAAAGTATGCATTTATAATTTATCCATCAATAATAAATAAATAAGTTGCTGATAATGTTTTTTTAATTTTAAGTTTATTTATTTATTTATTTTTGAAGGTTCGAGTATCAGCAATCATGACAAATGCTCCTATAATCCTGACCCTAGATTGTGACATGTATTCCAATGATCACCAAACGCCTCACCGCATGTTATGTTTCTTCTCGGACCCTAAACTTAGGCCCAATTTAGGGTACATTCAGTTTCCTCAGATCTTTCATGGGCTCAACAAGGACGATATTTATGCTTGTGAGTTTAAACGCTTGTTCCAAATCAATCTTGTGGGAATAGACGGCCTGCTAGGCCCAAATCATTTTGGGACTGGATGCTTTTTCTCTCGCCGAGTCTTTTTTGGAGGTCCACCATCTTTTCTGGCTCTTGAAATCCCCGAATTGTGGCCGGACCATGTTGTAAGCAAGCCCATCCAGGCCCAACAAGTATTGGCATTGGCACACCAGGTTGTAGATTGCAAGTATGAGAACCAGACCAATTGGGGTTCTAAGGTAAGCTAAAAGCTTGTTAATTAAATTTGAATTATACATTTATTTATTTATTTTGTGTGGATAAATCACATTGACATTTACTAAAGTTTCAAAAAAATATAGTAAGTCTTCATAAATTTGATTTATTAAAACTGGGTTTTCCTAGGTTGCATTTGGATTATGTATTTATGTATACATTTAGAAAGGAAATGAAAAGATGAGAGAAATGTGTATGAAATATAAGCTAATTGTTTTTTTTGTTTTTATCGCCTTTTCCTTTTTCTTTTCTTTTTTTTAAATTCCTACCCAAATTCATGATCCAAATACAACCCTAAGGTTTTTAATTCACATAACAATTAACCCATTTTTTATCGGTAATTGGTAAGTCATATGTATGAAAAAATGATACTGTCATCTCTTTTACATTAAAATATATATATATATATATATATATATATATTAGCATGTTTATTTTTTTATCTTCACAATATGTGCATTAATTTTGGTTCCTTTAACCTTATTAAAAAGGAAGTCAATATATGTGCCAAAGCTGATTTCTCTAAAACTCAGAGAAGATAACTGTAATTTACCCTCTCTTTTTTTTTCTCTAAAAGTGTAAGATTTACTATTACTATTATTGTTGTTAAAACGTTGGCTTGGTTGCAAAATATGCAGTTGGGCTTCAGATATGGGTCACTGGTGGAGGACTACTATACTGGTTACAGGCTGCAATGTGAGGGGTGGAAGTCTGTGTTTTGCCATCCAAATAGAGCAGCATTTTTAGGGGATGTACCCATAAACCTCAATGATGTCCTAAGTCAAACCAAGAGATGGTGTGTGGGCCTACTTCAGGTGGGCTTCTCCAAACATAGTCCAGTAACTTTTGGTTCCAAGGCTATGGGGCCTCTAATGGGTCTTTGCTATGCACACTCTGCTTTCTGGTCCATTTGGTCAATTCCAATCACCATATATGCTTTCCTCCCTCAGCTCACTCTCCTCAATGGAATCTCCATCTTCCCTAAGGTATGTACCTACCTCCACTAGTCAATTCAGTTCTACTTAAGTCTTCAATAAATTGATATCAATGACAAAGAAAAATCTATATACATAATTAAATTACAAAAATCCTACATGATGAGCAGAAATAAAAAAAAATATATATATATATATATAGAAAAAAATATTAAGAAAATTTAAGCACTTAAAATTTAAATATATAGTATTGATTTAAACTTTGTGTATGGTGAGCCAAACTCTCTAATTCACATATTTCAAATTCGTAACACTTTTTTAGGGTTTACATAGCATTATTGCATGTTAAACCCACATTGGGTAAAAATAATAAGGATAATAGGTTAAGTACTCTCTATCCCCAAATATCTATGTTGCTCTCTCCTAATCCATTCATAATTGTTAGATCATGTAAGAATTTTGAGATATGAAAATTTTAATACATATTTAACGACGGTGAGTGAATTGAGATTAAGGGACAAGGATATTTGGGGACAAGGATATTTGGGAACAAAACATACTAGCACATTTTTGTTTGGGTACATTGCACTGATCTCCACTAACGTTGCGAGAAAATACAAGTTTAATAATTTTAATATAAATACGCTTATCTCTTTTATAGTAAGGTTAAAATAACTGAAACTAATATCCCTTTTGACATAATTACACTCTCTTTGTCTTTGATCTAGGAGCAGTTTTGTTTGTTTGTTGGCTGGATCTGCTTCCTTTTGATCTGCTCTATGTTTTTAGTCTTTTTTTTTTCTTTTTATTTATTTATTTTTTCTCTCTCTTAAGTTTGGTGCCTTGCCGACTTCTTGCACAGCCTTGAAGCTACACAGATTGTACTCTTTTGGTGCTGTGCTATGTCGGTTGCACATGATTTGCTTGTTTCCATGTGCCAATCTAATTAGGATGTGGGATCAGCGCTATGATACAGTTCCCTTTTTGTATTCTCTTTCACGTCTTTAATAAAAATTTCTTTGCCATTCAAAAAAGTAAAAAATTTAACTGAAACTAATATAAATTATGTGAACACACAAAGATAAATATTGTAAAATATACATTTCAATGTAAAATATTTGATGCCGTTTTTTTTTCCTTTTATATGATTAACATATTTTTGATGAAAACACAATTAAGTATTATGTGAAGTAAAATTTTAAGGAAACTCATTGTAATTATATCAAACTCATGAGATTTTATTGTATTTTCTTCAAATCTCAAGGCATGTAGTGTAACGTTTTTTGTTTTTATACTTTTATGTTATTCTATTTTATGTATGTAAACTAACCCCGAATTGTAATTAAACTAATGTTACAGGTTTCGGATAACTAGTTTTTCTTATACATTTTTCTATTTATTGGGAGCTATGGACAAGATTGTCTTGACTACATCTTAGCCAAAGGAACATTTCAAAGGTGGTGGAGTGATCAAAGGATGTGGATGGTGAGGGGAGTCACATCTTACATGTTTGGATTAATAGAATTCATATCGAAGTACTTAGGCATTGCCACCTGAGGATTCAATGTCACCAAACAAAGTAGTAGACAATGAACAGGGCAAAAGTTATGATCAGGGGACATTTGAGTGCGGAGTTGAGTCGCCCATGTTTGTGTCACTAGCAGTAGCATCAATAATCAATTTAATTGCGTTTGTTGGAGGGTTGATCGGAGTTTTGAGGGGCAAGAACTCGGAGGGACTAGTTGGTCAACTGTTGATTTCGGGTTTTGTGGTGTTCAATTGTTGCCCAGTTTATGAGGCTATGGTGTTGAGGACTGATAAAGGAAGGATGCCTACCAAGACTACCATCATTTCCACATTTCTTGCATGGGCTCTATACACAGTAGCTTCTCTTATACTAAAGATGTGAAATTAAAAGGGGGGTTGTTATATTGTTTTACTTTTCATTTTAAAATGAAGAGATAGAGAACTTGAATTGCATTTGCATGTAATCCTGATTAACAAGGGATATGATTTGGGGAATACTAGTTTATTGTAAACTACATGATTTTGTCAACATTATTGTCTATTTAAGATTGTGTTTGGCCTTGTGATTCATAATAAAAAAATAAAATTAAAAAAAAATGCTAGATACTAACAATCTAAGCGAACTAACATTTTGGTTCCCAAAAAAAAAAAAAGTGAACTAACATTTCTGGTGATTATTGCCTATTTTGTGTTGCTAGTGATCCTAACATTTTGTCGCAATTCATGAGTACCTTTGAAATAAGCACTCTCTGATCTACTACTAATAATTATTGTGTACAAAATGTGTATAAAGAAGTATTTTATGACATTAGGAACTAAGAAAAAGTAATAAGAGTATTGTTATTCATGTCCAAAAATTAGATTTACTTTCTAGGTGGCTTCCCTCTCCACATTTATAAAAGGGGGAAATTTTTAGAAAGTGCTTGTTTTGGATAACCCCATTAAGATTAAATATTAAGAAGTGTTATGCAAAAAGGAAAAAAATTTATATCATTTTAAAACAAAATCACACATCAAGTATTCTTTTAATTATAAAAATGCCACCATCACATTGTTCTAACCCACTTAATTCAACAATAGTACCCATGTTATTGAACATAATTATGTTTTGTTTAATTTTTGTAACAGCAATGATAGAGAGCTCTAATGATGTGACAGTTTCAAAAAAAAAAAATACACATATCACATCACAAGTGAGACCCCACTTATTTAGAGCTCCCCTAGAGCTGAAGAAATCATATCTAAACTCATGTACAAATTAGCTCCACTTATTTTTATTAATATGTCTATTTAGAAGTTAGAAGACAAAAGGAAAATATATAATTTCACAAAAATAATGTGGTGTTTAAAGTGATAGATTCGATCAAAGCCACATATTTCTATATAAAATAATAATATCAACTTTCATTTTCTTGCTTGTATATTGTACCCAAATGGAAAGGGAAATCAAAAATTGCCTAGAATGCAAATCTAAGGTACATATTTAAAGGGTTTAGATTGTCTCAAATTGGCCATTTAATTTGAGAGAGTATTTGAATGTTGTGAGTTCATTTTGTGCCAACCTTAATGATCCAAATCATTTATCTTTTAAAATTTATTAATTAGAATATTCATGTAAAAAATTAAAATGATCAGACACCGATAGTTATATATTTGAATTATATTTATTTTTTTTAAAAAAAATGAACGACATATATAATTTTAAAAATATCTCCATTTTTTGTAATACAAATGCTATTCAAATATATAGCAACTGATATTTAATCATCTTGATTTTTTTTTCAAGAATGTATTCTAATAAATAAATCCTAAAAAGTGAACAGGTTGGATTATTGAGATTGGTCTCAAAATAAACCCACCAAATCCAAACACTCTTTCATATTTAGGGATTGTTAGGGGAGTGACTTTTTGGCTAAAATAGCCAAAAATCCAAACTAAGTGATCACATTATTCTCTCTATTTTTTTATACACCTTTTTAAAAAACTAAAAAACTAATTAAAATAACCTAATTCCCAAAAGATGATACCATGAATCAATCTTCAAATTTGATAATAAATTTTAAATAATTTTCTTTTTTTTTTTTCTCCCTTGAGCTATAGCCTTATACAAAGGAAAACCATCTCCAACGGTTAAGAAAAACCATCACCAAATTTGAATTTGGTTAAAAAAAACAACTTTTTTGGCTCCAACAGTTTCATCAAACTGATATCAAAACGAGAACTGCTCAAAAATTTCACCAAACCGAGGAGCTGGGCAAATTTCACCAACTCACTATGCGTTTACATTGGAGTTGGGTCCACCAAACAACCGGTCGGACGTCCCACCGGTTGTCCCATCGGTCGTCCCTTGCATACAAAAAAAGCGAAGCTGCTGTGCAGTGCTTCAGTGTTTTGGGTAACATTTGTTTTTCTCATTTTCTCTCACTTCAATATAGCTCTTTGAATGATTTCACAGTCGTATCTTACATGTTTGTTGAAAGTAATGGTTCTTTCAAATTTCCCAAACCCATGAATCAATTATGCAAAGAATTCTCTTCCGAAGCAGGTGATTGGATTCATTTTGAAGGTACAAAGATATCAGAGCTACCTATCTAAAATGAGTATGATTTGGATTCTTTCATTGTTGTTGCTCCTTGTTGGCATTTTTGCAAATGGGTGTAGTGGAAATGTTTCTTCAAGACCTGCTGTTGTGAATATTGGAGCTACTTTCACATTTGAATCCACCATTGGTAGAGTGACCAAGATTGGAATTGAGGAGGATGTGAAAGACGTGAACTCCAATGCTAGTGTTCTCCCTAGAACCAAACTTGTGCTACAGATGCAAGATTTCAATTACAGTGGGTTCCTTGGCCTGATTAGAGGTACTCTAGTATTACTCTATTTTTTCCCCAAACTTCAATTACCCTCTATTGGTTGCTAAGAGAAATTTCAATCCCTTAACCGGTCGACCTGTCGGCCGTCTCACCGGACGTCCCTAGTCTTTTGATGCAAGCTACAGTGCAACCGTTGGAGCATCTCGTATCAGATTCAGGAAATTACATTTTTTTTTTCTAAAATTTGATAAAAAAAAAAAAAAATAGTTCACATTGGAGATGCTCTAATATAGAGGAAAATATGCTCCACACAAATATTGCGATATTAACATAATCTTCCGCACGTGTGAAGCACTTCACAACTCACACATATAGGCCTATAAAGTATCAACCATACAACAAAGTAAACCTTAGATCATCCCTATGAGTGAGACAAACCATCTTCCATAGAAATGGCGGGTGTCAAAACCAAGCCCCTTCTTCACACACTTAGGTTCTCCCCTCTCATTACCCCGAACTGTGTTTTCGCCGTCCTTCACAGCCCCAAAAGAAAAAAAACCACACACACACACATCACATCACAAGTAAGACCCACTTGTTTAGAGCTCCCCTAGAGCTCAAGAAATCATATCTAAACTCATGTACAAAGAAAAATATTTAAGACCACTAATTTAGGAGCTTTAATTGGTAGGGCCCACCTCCTGATATGATGTTTTACCCCTTTTTTTATTTGTTTTTCTTCCCCTATCAACTCTTTAGAGCTGGCAGTAGTGCTGCTGATTTAGTGGTTTGTATCACCACTGTATGTACAAATTAGTTCCACTTATTTTTATTAATCTGTTGTTTAGAAGTTAGAAGACAGAAGAAAAATATATAATTTCACAAAAATAATGTAGTGTTTAAAGTGATAGATTCAGATCAAAGCCACATATTTCTATATAAAATAATAATATAAAATTCCATTTTCTTGCTTGTATATCGTACCCGAAATGAAAGGGAAATCAAAAATTGCCTAGAATGCAAATCTAAGGTACATATTTAAAGGGTTTAGAATGTCTGAAATTGGCCATTTAATTTGAGTATTTAAATTTTGTGAGCTCATTTTGTGCCAACCTTAGTGATTCAAATCATTTACCTTTTAAAATTTATTAGGTAGAATATTTATGTAAAAGATTAATATGATCAGATATCGATAGCTATATATTTGAATTATATTTGTTTTAAAAAAAAATGAACGGCAGATATAATTTTAAAAATATCTATCTATTTTTTATAATACAAATGTTATTCAAACATATAATTACCGATATCTAATTATCTTGAATTTTTTTTTTTTTTTTGAAGAATATACACTAGTAAATGAATCCTAAAAAGTGAACAGGTTGGATTATTGAGATCGGTTTCAAAATGAACCCACCAAATTCAAACGCTCTCTCATATTTAAGGATTGTTTGGGGAGTGACTTTTTGGCTAAAATAGTCAAAAACTCAAACCAAGTTATCACATCATTCTCTCTATTTTTTTTATACATCTTTTCTTCAAAAATTAAAAAATCAATTAAAATAACCAAATTCCCAAAAAGATGATACCATGAGTCAATCTTCAAATTTGATTATAAATTTTAAATAATTTTTTGGTGGTTTTTTTTTCTTATGAGCTGTAGACCATTTACATAGAGGAAAATATGCTTCACAGAAGTATTGCGATATTTACATAATCTTTCGCACGTGTGAAGCACTTCACAGCTCACATATAGGCCTATAAAGAATCAACCATACAACAAACTAAACCTTAGGTCATCCCTGTGAGTGAGACAAACCATTTCCATAGAAATTGAGGGTGTCAAAACCAAGCCCCTTCTTCACACACTTAGGTTCTCCCCTCTCCTTGCCCCAAACCGTGTTTTCGCGGTAGTGTACACGTGTGCCATTTTGGCTCTCCTCTATCACCATGTAATCATTGTCTTCCACTCCACCACCTTACTCTCCTTCTCCATCTCCATCACCTTATTAATCTCTGATGTAATTCTAGGGTTCATGTGGGCTACCAAGCAGTCTCTTCACTCAACTGGTACAATCAAGGAAACTGAGAGCTAAGACTAGCATCCCTTTTCCATACATCAACCCATAACATTATTCCCCTACCATTGCTAATTGAAATTTCCATATTCGCCCTATAAAAATTAAACAAATTAGAGTTATTGTGTGCTAATCCCACTATATCCTTCTAAGTTTTAGACACATTACTTGAATCTGGGAGCAATGGAAGCCACTTTCCTCCAACAGAACCATATATAGTACACAAAACTATTTTCCATAATGCACCCTCCTCCAAAACAAACCTCGACCACCATTTTAATAACATACATTGATTTGCCACTCTTAAATCTTTGCTTCCCAAAGCCCCTTGTTTCTTAATCATTAAAACTTCTTGCCATCGTACCAAATGAACTTTTCGCAGAGTTTCTGTATCCCCCCACAAGAATGCTGCTTGCATTTTATCAATTTCCTTTGCAACACACTCTGGTATCTTAAATAATGACATGTAATGGATGGGTAGTAAAGACAAAACTGATTTTATCAGAACCATTATACCTGCAAATGATTTGCATACGAGATCTACTCAAGTTTGACCTCCTAGCGGTGAAGCTACACTCATAGGTGTTTCTAATCGTTCAGGCTCTAATCCTAAAGTTGCAACACATGAAGCAGGTATGAAAGAGTGTGATACTCCAGAATCAAACAAGACTTGCACACAAGAGTTCATAAGGATGAGTATACCTTGAATCACTAAAGGATTTCCAGTGTCTTCTCCTTCTTAGAGTGCAAAGATTCTACCGGTGGCACCCTGATTTGGCACCTAAGGTTTCCTTGCATTGGTATCTCCTGGTTGTTGAGTCCTTGATTGTCCCACATTCCGATTAGCTGGCGGCTGACCTTTGCTGGATTGGGAATTTTGCGCAGCTCGTGTTCCCTGAGTTAGCGCGCATTTGTTTCGTTAAGTGGCTTCCCCTTGATTCATGTAGTAGCCTGACCTTTGAGGGCAATTGTTCCTAAAATGCTCTTCTTGGCCACATTCATAACACCTTCTAGCCCCTTCCCTACCATGTTGTTCAAGATTGTATCCTTGTTGTTATTGTGGCCCCCTAGCATAGGGTATCGAAGGAGCAGGGGCCATATTGTTCCTTGAGGGTCCTCCGCTTCTTTGCTGGTTGGCCCTAGACTGCTGACCTTGAATCCTTGTATTGTCCATCTTCTCTCTTTCTAAAGTAAGAGCAATATCTACTACTCGTCTTGGAGTCTCGAATCAAGTCCCCATTCAAAGTGCCTTACTTTGTCTATTTCATTTGCCACTGTAGCTGTGGCATGGCGAGAAAGGGCCTCAAATCGATTGGCATACTATGTCACAGTCATGCCCCTTTGTTTCAATTGGAGAAATTCTTGGATCATTTCTTGCCTTACTGAGTTGGGGAAGTACTTTTCCATAAACAATTCCTCGAACTGTCTCCAAGATAGTTCTGCCACTTGACAGCTTTCCTTGATCATTGTCCACCAGAAATCAGCCTCCCCGTCGAAGAGAAATGAAGCGAGGGACACTTGGTCCTGCTCGTTCTAAATCTCTAGCGTCTCCAATATTTTCTTCACTTGCCTTATCCATGCCTCAGCAGTGTAGGGATTGGGTTCTCCAAAAAAAATTGGGGCCTAAGTTTTTAAAATTTCGCTATTAATTCTGCTTAGTTGTTTTCACGCCTGGGTTGGTTTCTTAGTTCATTAGTAATTTCCCGAACAAAATTCATGATGTCACTATTGTCGTTGTCATTGTTGTTGTTGTCATTAGATCCATTTGCTCTAGTTCTTCCAACCATTTTCTGTACGAAGGATATTATTGTTACATCCTTTATTTATTTATTTATTATATATATATATTTAGATAAAATGCAAGTAAGACAATCTAACACACAAACTTTTAAATGCTAGGATTTTATTAATGAAAATAAAAGATCAGTACATTCATAAAAATAAAAATAAAAAATCATTCTATCCCTTCTTATCTCATTGTCGTGTTCTTACCAAAAACCCTAAGTTAGAAACTAGGACTATTACAATTAAGTGCTACAAAATTTGTTGTTGTTGTTAGGTTTTATTCTTGGCAATCCTGGTTGACAAGGATTTCTATAAGAAGTTGGTTTTCTTTCAAAACTAGGATTACTTTTGTTTTCTTTAAGAAGTTGGTTTTCTTTCAAAACTAGGATTACTTTTGTTTTCTATAAGTAGTTGGTTTTCTCCCAAAACTAAATTAATTCCTCCAGATCTTCTTTTTGGTTCTTAAGGTTTATATCTGGGGATATTTTGTTAGTTTTCTTTGATGTTTTATTGAGTATTCAACTTATGGTTTAAAGAGAGTACATCAAAGGTTTTGTTTGTTATACACAAGAGAGAGAGAGTTGTTCTTCGGTGGATTCTGAAGAATTCGAGCCTGAAGCTTCGGTGGATTCTAGAGTGGCTCATCGTAAAGACAATTCCGATGTGAAGACGGGGTTGGAAGAGGCACATAGAGGTTGGTTCAATTAGGCGTGGATTCGCTAGGTAATTGAGAGTATACCTGTGTAATTCCTTTAAATCTTCTTAGTGGATTGTTTTGTGGTTGTTGCCCGTTGTTTTTTAATCACAGTTGGAGGTGTCCAATTGTGGTTTTTCCACGTAAAATCATTGTGTCGATTTGTCTTTGATTATTTGATTGGGATTGTTATATTCTGCTTAAAATTGGTACATAATCACAAATCAACATCCAGGGTTTCTAGATTTTTCAATTGGTATCAGAGCAGGTCGTTCTATTTTTTTTAAAAAAAATTCTTCAGAACGAGATCTTGTTTGATTTGTGATAATGGATTCAATTCGTGAGGGAAATTCAATGGTTCGACCACCCTTACTTGACGGATCTAATTATTCTTTTTGGAAAGCTCGGATGAGATCATTTTTAAAATCTATTAATGAAAAAGTTTGGCAATCTGTCATGTATGGGTGGACTGAACCAATGATTACCGTTGATGGAGTAACTTTCCCCAAACCAATTGATAAGTGGGACACAATTGATTACCAAAATAGTAGCTGGAATAATAAAGCTATCAATTCTCTTTTTTGCGCTGTCACACCTGAAGAGTTTAGTCGTATCTATAATTGTGAAGTCGCAAAAGAGGCTTGGGATATCTTACAAACTATTCATGAGGGCACTCCTTCTGTTAAACACTCAAAACTTCAAAGGCTCACGTCTAGTTTCGAAAACCTTTCAATGAAAGATAATGAGACCTTTGATGAATTTTATGCGAAGTTGAGTGACATTGTAAATTCCAGCTTCAATTTAGGTGAAAAAAAATACCAGAATCCAAAGTTGTGGGAAAAATTTTGAGATCCTTGCCCGATCGGTTCCAACCAAAAGTTACGGCTATTGAGGAGACTCAAGATGTTGACAACCTCAAGCTGGATCAGTTGGTTGGAAATCTCCAAACTTATGAGGCACATAGGAATTTCAAAAAGAAACAAAAAGATATTGCTTTTAGTAGTGCTCATAGAGTTAGAGAGGATTCTGCTGAGGATTGTGAGATAGATTCCAAGATTATGGCTGCTTTTGTTAAACAATTTAAAAAATCTTTTTTGAAAAAGAATCTTAATCTTTTGGAATCTACTCATACTCATAAATCTAAAGGCAAAGATAAACTCAAAATTAATTCTATAGCCAAGAAGGAGAAATGAAAGATACAAGGGAACTCTGAAAGACTCCAATGCTATGAATGCCAAGGATTTGGCCACTTTGCTCAAGAATGCCCCACTCTATTGAGGAAGAAAAAAGCCCTCGCTATCACTTTGGATGATGAATCAGAATCTGATAAAGATGAAAGTGACAATGAAGATCAAGGTGATGAGGGACATAAACAATTCCTTGCGTTCATGGCAGCTTCTGAAACTGAAGGACAAACAAAGTATCCGAAGAGGTCGGTTGAGAATGCTACTGATGAAGAATCCTCGGAGAGTGATGATGAAGAGCTTGAGCAAGCTTATGAAAAGTTGTATAAGGAGTCTCTTAACTTATCCAAATTGAATGACAAACTCACTACGAAACTCAAAGCATGTGAAAGTGAGAATGTCAAATTAAAGAAAGAGATTTACGAGGCTAGGAATGATGTCCTTAAAATTTCTAATGATTGACAAGTTCTTTGTGCAAAACTCTTGACTTGTGAGACAGAGAGGAATGAGCTACAGCAAATCTATACAATATATGAAGAAAATATTTAAACTCTCGAGATGTCTCAAGTTGCTTTGGAAGAACTAATGATCAAGAAAGAGGAAGAACTCAAGTGTGCTATGGTTACCATTGGTCTTTGGAACAAAGGATCAAAGACTTTGGAGGATATCATTGGGTCTCAACAAATCTGTTATGACAAGAGTGGCATTGGCTTTGGAGGTAAGAAAGAGCAACAACAGAGTGCATCCACATCTCATGACACAAGAACTCAAGGAAAAGGAGGACAAAAGATTCAACATAAGGATAGACTTCTCAAACTTTCTAAAGTTGGTAAGGTAAAAGAAAAGAAGGTACATCCTGTTTTTATTTGTCATCATTGTGGTATGCAGGGTCATATTCGCCCTTATTGTTATAAGTTGCATGGGAGAGTGTCTTAAAAGGGTCGAAATTCGAATACTTTTTGGGTTAGGAGACAACATTACATGTCTAGGAATACCAAGATTCATGAGGGTGTTCACAATGCCACGACTCTTACCAAGTCCACTAGACCTGATTTTGTTAAGACCAACAAGATTTGGGTGAGAAAACTTGACTTGTGTTAATGTGTTTACTCTATTTAGTTTTTTGGGTCTCTGTGTGTTATTTTTTTAATGAGAAAAAAATGTGTGCATGTTTGTTTTTTGTCTTGCTTTGGTTAAGAAAAAAAAAATTTTAAAAAAAATCCAAAAAGATTTTCTTAGTATGGTTTTGCAAGCCTGAAATTTTTGAGTGGTCCTTGGTGCATATTGGAATTGATGAGAATATCCATTACATGTTAATATGTGTGTGCTTTCTGTGGTCATTACTCATTTCAGAGTGTGTGTTCTTTGATTAGTATGTCTCATTCTGTACACACTCTTGGATTAGCAAATCTTGGAGTCTTCCGCCTTAGTGTTTTTTGTTCTATGGACTTTTGGCATTGTATCTTTTGCTTTTCTAGAGGAATTGACCTATACTAGCATATCATGGGTGATGTTGAATCTCTTAACCACCTTCCATCTTTTTGCACCTCTACGGCTTTCCCCTCAATTCTTTGCAGTCCAGCCATGAGGAAAAGGCTACCTCAGAGTCACCAACCAGGCCATCATTATTATCTCCATGCTTCTCTAGTTCGGTTTCCATACTCTTGAGCGTGTCAGCCGCCGATGAGTGTGCAAAAGAAAGAAAGAAAGAAAAAAAAAATGTGCACAAGAAAGAAAAGAAAAAAAAAGAAAAAAAATGTGCAAAAGAAAAAAAAAACAAATGTGAAAAAGAGGAAAAGAAAAGGATTCATTGATTGAGGGAGAGCCTTCGCTTTTACTCACCAAATACCCCTTGATTCCTAGTGGTTTGACTTCCCGTAGTTATGCTTAGATTCTCTTGTTGGAGGTCCAGCTTTTATATCACTATTAGGATTTGAATCTAGTATTTGTCGAATCTCAAGAGTCACACACGCACTTTTATCATGGGATCTATGCTTTTCACATAATGCATCACTTTCTTTTATGAGGAATTTTCTAGAGGCTGTGCACATTGTGTTTTCAAGTAATTGTGCTTCTTGGATAGTTTTGTGTGTATTAAGGTACTAATATGAAATTCTTTGTCTGCTCCACCATATTATTTTTTGTCTTTTTCTTCTTGTTCACTGTTTTCAGTGTGTGTGGTTGTTTTTAGTGAGAGGGAGTTTGGTTTATTGTTACAAAAGTTTGTTTGCATGATCACTTTGATTTGTTTGGTAAGGAAGATTGGCTTTAGTTGTTTTGCATGTTGCTTGCATTCTTGCATGCTCCTGATATTTACATCATCATATCATTGCTTGTGTGGTTTATGATCATGCTTTAGTTGATTAAGCTTCCTTTGTCAATTCGTGACAAAAAGGTGTTGTTCATGTTTTCATGCTACATGTTCTTAATATCTCCAAGTCGCATCTATTCATGTTTTCCATCTTATGATTCAAGATAATCTTGTCATATGTTTATTATTTTTTTTCATATACTCTTATGGCACTAATAGTTGTTTTGGAGATTGTGGCACTAATAACTGTTTTGCAGATCATGACCTTGAGATAGAAGTTGGCTTTTGTTGGCTGTTATGGGTTGGGGTGATTAGGATTTTACTTGTTAGGTGTGTTTTGTCACAGCATTGCCAAAGGGGGAGATTGTTAGGTTTTATTCTTGGCAATCCCGGTTGACAAGGATTTCTATAAGAAGTTGGTTTTCTTTCAAAACTAGGATTACTTTTGTTTTCTTTAAGAAGTTGGTTTTCTTTCAAAACTAGGATTACTTTTGTTTTCTATAAGTAGTTGGTTTTCTCCCAAAACTAAATTAATTCCTCCAGATCTTCTTTTTGGTTCTTAAGGTTTATATCTGGGGATATTTTGTTAGTTTTCTTTGATGTTTTATTGAATATTCAACTTATGGTTTAAAGAGAGTACATCAAAGGTTTTGTTTGTTATACACAAGAGAGAGAGAGAGAGAGAGAGTTGTTCTTCGGTGGATTCTGAAGAATTCGAGCCTGAAGCTTCGGTGGATTCTGGAGTGGCTTATCGTAAAGACAATTCCTATGTGAAGACGGGGTTGGAAGAGGCACATAGAGGTTGGTTCAATTAGGCGTGGATTCGCTAGGTAATTGAGAGTATACCTGTATAATTCCTTTAGATCTTCTTAGTGGATTGTTTTGTGGCTGTTGCCCGTTATTTTTTAATCACAGTTGGAGGTGTCCAATTGTGGTTTTTTTACGTAAAATCGTTGTGTCGATTTGTCTTTGATTGTTTGATTGGGATTGTTATATTCTGCTTAAAATTGGTACATAATCACAAATCAACATCTAGGGTTTCTAGATTTTTCAGTTGTCCTAACTTCTACACTTGCTATTCCCTAACCAAGCAAATGGGCACAACGTTGACGCATTGTCTCCTCCAACTCCCATGCCTCATTGGGTAGCCCATAACACTCCCAATAGACAAGGACCGTCTGCACCCCATTCTAACCCACCATTCGTCTAATCACGCAGGTAAGGATCTCGTGATATGTGGAAGCTCTATAAAAATTCACCAATGGGTCTAGGGTTTGGACAACATGACCGAAAGGAGGTTGGGTAGTCCGGATATCCCGGAGTAGAAACAAAACACCCTTGTTGGCGACGTACTGTGGTGGTAAGTTCCATACTCGATAGAAATTGTTGTCCAGATATTCTCTTATCTAAACAAGCCCGATAAACATGTCCCTTCTAGGTGAGCTCCTCCAATAGCACAACCTAGTTGGGTAACCCCCACAAATACTGCCTTTCCATATGGCAGGACAAGTGGCACTATCATGTGTCTCAAGGCTACCTCAGGGCCGTCTTCTATTGAGGATTCAGGATTGGACTCCTCCATTTCCTGATCCCAGTCAAACTCAGGATCGGAATCACCCTCGGCCCCTACTTCAAATTTTTCTTCCAAGTTCTCTTCTTGCTCTTCTTCTAGGTCCTCCTCCCAGTCAATAAGCTCATCTAACATCTCAGGTTCTTCCTCCAACCATCCATTTTGATTTTCGTTTGCCATCTACAGAAATCAAAATTTTACTTATAGTAACTAAAAATGCTCACTATAACCACTAATAAGTTAGTTAACAAGCAAGCTTAGGGTTCCTCAAGGTCTTAAGGGTTTCTCAACCTAAGCTCTAATACCATGTTGTGACCAAAATTTAAGGACAATATATTAAGATTTAGAACTTAAAATCAATATTGCCAACAATATTACCAACATCCATTAATTAACAATCCAAAAATCTAAAGTTCTTAAATTACAACTTAGTCTTAGTACCTAAAAATAACACAACTATAAAACAAAGAAAACTAGAAAATTTAGAAAATAGTTCATGGAACTTAGGCACTCTTCAAGCTAACCAAGTTTAAATGTCACCTTGCAAGGCATCAGTGTTCCCTTCGATTTCTTCGGTACCTGGCATAAAATGCCAGGACAACGGGAATACCAACAAGCGACGAGCTCAATAAGATACTACAACCCGAAAATACCCACCCCGATAATAATACTCATAATTAATGAATAATGTGTAGTAACAGAATAACAAGTAGCCTTTAATAAGCATAACAGGAATGCTATCAGTTAAAATAATAACAATAGATAATAATAAATAAATAATGACAAACGGAAGCAGTATTTCATCATAAGGAAAATGCCCACCTTTCTTTTCAAATTCTCATAGATTTAGTTTATCAGATATATTTAAGTAACTCCCTGCGGAGCACTATTTCCACTCAATCGCTAAGTAATGGCCACGTGCAATTCTAACTCCCCTTAGTCAAATATTCAAATGTTACTTGCTGTAACTACCAATGATGCCCACGCACCAGGGTTACGTACCCGAGCCGTGACATCACGGTCTACCTCAAGGGAATGGTCTATGTTGTGACACTCACACCACCAACTTTATATCACCTACACCGATAAGAACTGAAATAGTTTCCCGTGCCATGTTAGGGTTCGTAACTCACTTGCGCAAGATTCTAAACCGGGCTCACCCCATAATTCAAATTTTAGTCATCAATAATGTTATACCAACTCATTAAAATTCCCAACATAAAATATTACACAGGTCACACAATAATAAATCAATGTACAAAATTTAAATAAACAATTAATTTAAACCATGGTATGAAATAATAAATTGGATATAAAAATAAATAAATCAAAATCACATACATGCATGGATTTTTAATTTACAATATTAAATAAACCACAATACACCAATGCATGGATTACTAATTTACAATATTTAATGAATTAAACCAACACAATAATTAATTTTTATCCAAATAAATAATTGAAGTAATGATCTTAAACCTGTCCAGAAATTTTCAGATTATACCTTAGCCAATAAAAATTATAAATAAATTATTTATACAATTCTAAAATTTGTGAAAATGTACAGAATATTCAATAAAGATGTTTAGGTCATTTTTCAGAAAGAATTTCCCAAAAATAAGTTATAAATAATTCTGTAAAATTCCCATAAATTTTTATGACACAGATTTATCACATTTTCTTAAATTAATTCCATACTTAAATTCATAAATCAATTCCATAATCTAAAAATTTATTATGAAACTAGACTTCTCAATTTTCATCTTTTAGTTAGAAATTACCAGATTTGGCTTAATATAGAATTTTTTTTTATAAATTTTCAAACATATTGTAAAATCTATCTTACAGTTTCGAATTTAATTAAAAAAATTTATAAATTCATACAAATCTCAATAATTGTTGCAACAATTCCTGGATGAACTAGACATCATTCTCAACAACTTTGTAGAAGAAATCATCTTCAAATTTTGAGTATAAAATTATCTAAAAATTCGTACAAATTTTTTGGCAGATTTAAAGGCCAAATAAATCGCCTTATCCTCATGCAATTTTTACAACAATCATAGCTGTCCCCCACCGATAGCCCAATACATTTATTTCTAGACAAATATTCAATCTCAAGATAAATAGTTTATTCAACACTTCCAAAGGTGTGAGATAATATATAGCGACCCCGGTCTTTTCCCACTTGATTCTTGTATCCGGACTTCAGTTTCGTAGATCCTGTCTTTGTATAATTGTTGTTATCGTCCTTTAATTTCTTATTATTGAATTATAGGATGTGTTGGGCAGGTTTGTTTCAGATTGGTTAGGTCCGTAAACCTAGTGTTGCTGTCCAGGTTTTAAGTTGGTCGCTCGAGCGAGGGTTTGGTCGCTCGAGCGAGGGTTGAGTTTGTCTTTGGTGGCTCGAGCCAGGGTTTCTTCGCTCGAGCAAGCGATTGCGTCTAGTATAGACCTAAGAGCAGTGTTTCTTCGCTCGAGCGAGCATTTTGTCGCTCGAGCATGCTTCTGGGTTACAGACCTGAAGCATTGCATTCTTGGCTCGAGCGAGCTTTTCTTATTTCGGCGAGAGCCTTTCTTAATGTCAGTCGCTCGAGCGACCATGTCTTCGCTCGAGCGAGCCTGTTTAGTTTATATAGGCAGCAACGGGATTTTGAACAGTTTTTCATCTTCTTTTTGGATTCCAAACCCTAGGTCCGACTTCTCTCTCTCCCTACTCACCTTCTCTCTTAGGTTTGATCTACTTAGAGTGTGTTTCTACCCTAGATCCTTTATTAAAAAGATAGAGTGGGTCGAGGGCTTCAGTTTAATCTAAACAATCTTGGTTTTGGAGCACTTTGGAGTTTGGGTCATCATCTCTGTCTTCTAATTTTGGGTTCTTTCTTCGAGGTAGGGATTTCCTACTCCAACTTATGAGTTTTGTTCTAAGTTTTTGTATTTTAATATGTTGGGGGTATTTTGGTAATTTTGGGGAAAACCCTAGTTGTTTTATTAAATTGAATTGTATGTTTAATTTAAGGAAAATTGGGGAATTTGGTTAAATTCATGAAATTGAGGAAATTACTGATTAAAGGGTGTTGTCGGTTAATTTAAATCACTCCCCTATTGAATTGTTGATATATTTATTTCCAGCCTAGAAATAACTGTTTTGGACTATCGGTGGAGGATAGTCTTGATTGTTGTAGACATTGCATGTGGATTAGGGATAACTGAAACTAATCACATTGGTTAAGTCATTAATTTTGACTATTGAATTAATACATAAATTACGTGTATTGATTGAGCATTGCATTTGCATATTGTGTGGGAGGAGATAGGGGATGTACTCCACGGTTTAGGGGAAGATAGGGGATGGACCTCTAAACCGGATTTTGTTTGGGAGGAGATAGGGGATGGACTCCATTAGCATCACTATTATGTGTGCTTATTTATATTGAAGTGTTTTTATTGATACCGCACTAAAATGTGTATCAAACTGGAAGTATGACGTGTTTTGATATGAGCCTGAGTCTCATTTGTGTTGTTGTTATTGGAAGTAATGTGAACATGATATATAATTCACTTTTGTAAGTTTGGCCAGGTTCTAAGCCATACCGCTAATAATGAGTAAATGTATCGTATACATTAGTGTCATGAAACTGTATACTGTTATAATTGATTAATCTGGTTAACCATCTATTGAATGCTATTGCTTTATTCAATACTTATATTTGGTTTAGTATATTCCTACTGGGCTGTGGCTCACCCTATATGAGAACATCATTTTCAGGTTCAGGTGATAAGCTACCTCCAAGGACTTAGCTTGGAAGGAATTTGGATTTTGAAGCTTTGTCTTTAATTACTTATTTTTATTTGAATTACATGTAAACACTCAAGCCGAGGGCTTAATTTGTAATTGAGTTAGTACTCATTCTTTTGTGTCCAAGTGTTGGCTTGGGAAGATGTAAGCCATTAGGGCATTTACTTTCATTGTTACATGTAATGTCTTTATTTAAGGATACTCTGATGAATGAATTATGGTTTATTTTCTTAAGTAATGCATCGTACTATTGTGTATGTTATGGGTTATTTTTGAGGGCGTTACATAATACATATCCAATTTCATCACCTATTTCAATAACCATCCAATTTAACATATTCAATGTTAATTCCAATTATTATACAAAATAATTATTTAATCAAATTAGGGCAAAAATTCCCCTTTTTCCAATCTCAACCCAAACTCCAAAATTTACTATTTTGGCACAACAAGACCTCATCTGCAAACCCCATTCCCCTTTATCTCAAATTCATCAAAAACCCCCTCATTTCATTTCACACTCAAAACCTAGATTTGTCCAAACCACAACCAAATCTCATCACCTATACACAATAGCAAATAACTAAGTTAAAAACCATATTAGAGTGTAGAAAATCCCTACCTCAAGTTTGAAGAAGAAAAGAGTTGAAATCCCCAAAATTAGCGGTGTTGAAACTCGATCTTTACCACACATAACGAAACCCTCGAGAAGTTATGCAACTTTGATGAAAAAAACTATGGCAAAATCCCAATAGATTTGGAGAAATCAAAAAACTATGGCAAAATCCCAATGGATTTGGAGAAGTTATGCAACTTTGATGAAAAAAACTATGGCAAAAGAGAAGTTTCAAATCTAGATTTTGGAGAGTTTTAGAGAGAGAGGACTGCAAAAAATGATCTGAAATATCCTCTTTACGAACTGAAATAACATGGTCCGCTCGAGCGTGGAAAGCCCCGCTCGAGCGTAAAATACGCTCATCCAAGATTTTTGCGAACCACGACCTGCCGAGCTCGAACGCCGCTAGAGCGCGAAGCAAAATTGTGAAGTCCGCTCGAGCGCAAGAGTGCTCGCTCGAGCGACGAAGCAAATTTCTGGACAATAAAGGTTTTGAAAAACAAACAACTAACTTATTCCAAACACACAACTACAACCCAATAACCAACAATAAGGGGAAGACAAGGGAAACAAGGTAAGCACAACCATCTAAACCATACCAACCCGAGTCCGAAATATCAGAAGAGACAGTTCAAAATCCGGAATCACTATATTTTAAGACTACCAATATCTTCAAATATTTGATATACAAATCATAAATTTACATACAACTATAAATAAATTTTATATTTACAAGTTTAGTCATTTTATCATATGAATATAATCTGAAATTTTAATCAGTGTGTTTGGTTTGAGTTTTCTGGATTAAGTTTTTAAAAATTGAGTTTTTTGATTTTTGTGTTTTTAGTGAATATTTTTAAAATTGCAAACACTTTTTTTACTTTTTTAGATGCACCTTACTTAGATGTATCTCAAAAGTAAAAACTTTGTGAAAAAATATTTTAAAAAATTAATAAATACATAAAAATATAAAAAAATGTACTGAATTCTTGTATTTTTTTATTTTATTTTTGGTATTTAGTGAATTTTTAAAAGATTTTTTTTACATTTTTTTTACTTTTTAGGTGTATTAATGTTAGGTATGTCTAAAAAGTAAAAAAAAAAATGCTTAAAATATTAAAAAAATTCAGTAAAAACAAAAAAATACAGAAAATAAGAAAGTAAAATTTTTTGAAAAGTGTTTTTGGAAAAATAGAACCAAGCAAGCTGAATATTTTTTTAAAAAATGAGAGGGTTGAGAGAGTTTTCTTACTTGGACATGCAAAGCTTCATTATTCATGGAGGGAAAATTTGCATGCATTCAAGAGGTCTTTCAGTGTGTGACCATAGGGCAATGAGAACATATAAAGAGAAGATAGCAAGAGATAATGCAAAACAAGTTAAATCTAAAACATGCAAGATAAGCCCTTCTCCTGTTGAGTTCATTCATACTTCCATCATGCATTATCAAGTATATCAGATTGTTTTGCATGCATTTTCAAAAAAAAAAATAAATAAATAAAGAAGTGGAGTATTCCTAAGTATCCTACCTCAAAGAAGTTAAAAAAAAATTCAAGTGTTGAGACTCCTTTCTCTTTCCTTCTTCCTTCTCTCCCTCTTTCTCTCCGCTCTTCTTTTCTTTCTCAGCCGTGTGTATGCATTATGGCTGATGGTGAAGCCCCTTATGTAGGGAATATGGGAGCAACTTTTTGTTTTATTTAATTATTTCCTTTCTTTTGGCCCCAAAAAAAAAAAAAAAAAAAAATATTCTATTTGCTTGGAATTGCCATCCTATGCCATGCTTGCTTCTCTAGAGACGTTGAGTGTGCAATTGGGAAAATAAGCATGCCTTGCATGTAGCAGAGCAACTTAGGGAAAAGAAGGGGTAGCTCACCACTTTTCTTGCAAATTGACATTTTTATTTTATTTTATTTTGAATTGAATTGAAATTGATGCCAATACAATATTAGTATATATATATAACCTTTTTAACTGGATGGTTTTCTTCCTACTAAACTCTAACTAGCTTATTTCTATTAATTTAATCCATTTAGTTTTCACAACTGCATTAGCTACAGAAATTTTTTATCACAGGAAGATAAATAATTTTATTTAAAAGAATTTAACATTGGTATTAATCATGATGCTATTAACACTATAATCTGATAATTTAATAATCATTATTAATTGACTTAATATTGTTATTAACAAACTAATTAGTTGTCCAAAAATATTCTTACAGATTACAACACAAGTCCATGCTTTTTCATATATTTGAACCTAAAACCTCACTCATCTTAGTAGCTAATTGCTCTCTCCACAACCATTTGAGCAATTGCCCGAGGTCTAGGAACCCCACCTAACTATCCCGAATTTGTCCTATCTAAAAAAATATTCATAATTTATCCCGAATGAGAGTATGTGGTTGAAATTAAATTTGTGTAGTTTGATGTCCATGCATAAAATAAATTTGAAACACAAGATAATAATTTTGAATAATTAAATCTGAATTTGTAATATTATTATTTTATTTTAGGCAATGAGGATTTGTCGTTTAGTCTAGTAGTACTAATGTTCTTTTTTTTTTTTTTTGGTAAATTACACTTTATCCCTTTATGTTTTACTTATTTTCTTACCTTAACCATTAAATTTTTTGTCTCACTTTATCTATTCACATTTTAAATTTTTTCAATTTAACTCTAAACCTAAATTCTATTTAAAATTAGATAATAAAAAAAAATCATATTGACTGCCACGTGGTATAAAAAATATATTATCATATTTAGATGGCTGTCACATGGTGTAAAAAATATATTAGTATATTTAGATTTAAGTTTGGGTGAGATGTAGGATAAATATAATAGTATATTTTACATCATGTGGTTCCTAATGTGATATGTTTTATCTAATTTTAAATAAAAAAATAGTTTTAAAAGTAAATTAAAAAAATTGAAACATATATAATCAAAGTAAGAAAAAAAATTTAAGAGCTAAAATGATAAAATACAGGAATCAAAGTGTAGCTTAATTTTTAATTTTTTAATTTATTAAAATAAAATAAAATGAAATAATTAATTTTAATTAATCTTTTGTAATAATAACTGATAATTCAATTTATAATATATTTTTTTATTATTTGTTTAATCAATAGACAAAGATTTGAAAATGTTTGATGTGTAACGGTTGTGTTAGTCATCAACCACTATAAGAAAAGTGGACTTAAAAGACGGAACTTTTTGCAATGATACAACTTGCCATCGCCAAAAATGCGACTTTTTGAGACGGCACAACTTGTCATCACAAAAAATAGAGTATTTGCGACGGTATAAAATGTTGTCGCGAAAAAAGAGAGTATTTGCGACGACAGAAATTGCTATCACAAAAAAAATAGAGTATTTGCGACAGCAGATTCTTTGTCATAAAAATAGAGTTTTCTTGACGATACCAAATTGTAGTCACAAAAAAAAAAAAAAAAAAAAAAAAAAAAGAGTTTTTGCTCTTTATGTAGGTACCGTTGCCAAAAATAAATAAATAAATAAATAATATATATATATATATATATATTGTGGCTTTGAGACGGCTTCATATATATATAGTCACAAAATGGTTTAAATAAATGCAACGGTATTTTTCTGTCACAAAAAAAAAAATTAAAAAAAAAACGACGTCGTCTTACTCTTTTGAACATTTCTCTTCTCACCCATTTTTTCATATCTCTGTCTCTGTCTCTCTTCTCTTTCTCTCTCTTACCCATCACTCTTCTCTGTCTGTCTGTCTCTCTCTTTCTCTATGTATCTCTGTCTCTCTTCTATCTCTCTCTCTCTCACGCATCACTCTTCTCTGTTTGTCTGTCTCTCTCTTTCTCTTTGTCTCTATCTCTCTTCTCTTTCTCTCTCTAACTCATCACTCTTCTTTGTTTGTCCGTCTCTCTTTTTCTCTATGTCTCTGTCTCTCTTCTCTTTCTCTCTCTCACTCACCACTCTTCTCTGTCTGTCTGTTTGTCTCTCTCTCTCTTTCTCTATGTCTCTCATCTATCTCTCTTCTCTCTATCTTTCTTATCTATCTTCTCTCTCTGTATCTCTTCTCTCTCTCTTCTCTTTTTCTCTCTCGCTTTTTTGCTCATTTCTCTCTGTCTCTCTCTCGTTTATCTCTTTTTGCCCTTTTTTTTCTCTCTCTCTCTCTCCCTCTCTTTGTCTATATCTTTTCACCCATTTTTTCATCTTGATCTCTCTCTTCTCTTTCTCTCTCTCACTCATCACTCTTTTCTCTCTGTCTGTTTGTCTATTTGACTCTTTCTCTCTCTATGTCTCTTACTCATTTATCTTTTCTCTCATCTCTTTTCTCTATCTATCTCTTTCGCTCATCTCTCTTCTCTCTATGTCTCTCACTTATCTCTCTTCTTTCTATCTCTCTCACTCATCTCTCGCTCATCTCTCTTCTCTCTGTCTCTCTTGTTCATATATCTTCTCTCTATGTCTCTCTCGCTCATCTCTCTATCTCTCTCTCTGTTTCTCTCGTTCATCTCTCTGTCTCTTTTTCTGTCTTTCACTCTCTATCTCTTTCTTTTTTTGTCTCTCTCTCTCTCTCTCTCTCTTTTCTCTTTCTCTCTCTCTTTCTCTCCCCCATTATGTTTGTGTTGCTCACTCTCTCCCTTCCATCTTCTCTATTTATTGAGCTCCCTCTCGATTTATCGATCCACTTTAGCGACCCATTTGTCTCTCTCTCGCTCACCACTCTATCTCTGTCTCTGTCTCTCTCTCTCTTTCCTCTCTCTCTCTCTCTCACTCATCTCTCTCTCTCTCACCACCCATCTCCTCTACCACCTTCACCACTACTGCAAACACCATTTCACTACCACCACTACTACCACGGTCGCCACTTCACCTCTACAACTACCATTACTACTGCCATCGCCACCATTCCACTACCATCACTACCATTACTGCCACTACTACTAGCATTACCTCTCATTCACCCCTGCTACTCCATCTACTCTACCACTACCACAACTTCACCACTAATCTCCTTTGTCATCACCACCACCACTACTACCACCATCATCCCTTATCCACCACCTTCACCACTACTGCCACTCCCTCTCCTCTACCACAAAATATTACCTCTACTTCTACCAAATAAAAAATAATAATAATTTTGTTTTCATTAAAATAAAAATAAAACAAATAAATTTTCAATCTTAGTAACTAACAAAAAAAAGATTTTTTTTAAAAAAAATTCATTAACTACAAAAAAAATATATGTTTTAACAAAAAATAAATTTTTTTGGCCACGAAAACCCCCGTCGCCAAAAAAAAAAAAAAAAAGAGTTAAACCACGTTATTTTGTTATTTAAATTTCATTTGTGACTAAATTTTTTTTTTCATTCCCACTCTGTTTCCCCCATTTTTTTTTTCCATTCCCCCTTTTGTTTCCATTCCTGTTCTGTTCCCCCCCCCAAAACCAAGCAAAAAATCCCCAATCTCAAACCCCCCGCCCAAAACCAAAAATCCCTAATCTCTTTTTACCCCTCTCTCTCTCGATCGACAGCACGCGGCAGACGACTACGACTGGCAAACGAGGCTGTTGTGTGAATAGAAAGGGCTCCTGAGTGCAAGAGCAACAGCAGCGTCGGAGGAGAAGGAGGAGGGAAGGCGGGGATAGGGATGATATACAGGAGTCTGGTGTACTACCACTGCACATACAAGAATTCAAACATACTCACCCTCCTCTTTGACGTCTTTCTTGTCCTCCTCTCCTTTCTCGCCATTCTCGGCCTCCTCTTCCGCCACCTCAACATCTCATATGTCTTTCTCTCTTTACTCTTTACTCATCTCTCTCTCTCTTTCTCTCTATCTCACACACACACACACACGCATGTTTATACGTACATACATACATATATATATATATATATATGCATTAGTTCATGTTTGACTTCCAATTCAGTTTATCAAATTTTTGAAATACTCCCATTATCTATGCTGATGTCCTAGGTTTTGCATTATTTCGATGCTTATATTTGGAAAATACACCTGCGCTTATTTTGTTAGAGACAAATTAAATTAATTGAATCGATTACAATTATCAATTTAATCTCGCTCTTCTTCTTTTTTTACATAGATTATGTACATGAATAACCTATAAAATAAGCATTCGTATTATTGAAATAGAATATAACCTCCAGTTTAAATCCCAAACAAGTCAAATCATAAATTATATATTATACATGATAAGCAGGGTTCTGACCTTAAATAGTTACAGTGTACCAAATTTCAATTTCAACCATATATATGTAATATGTAGGAGAAAACAAACAAGGCACATAATGAGCCACATCTGCTCTATATATAGAGCTGTAATAAGTACCTGCCATGAAAGAAAAAAATGGATATAGATTAGAGCCATACTATGCCTTGGAAGATTAATTAGGGTGGTGTATAGTTCACTCAATGCACTACTAGGTTGTTGACAAATCAAATCCAATAATTATTTAAATTAGGTTGGGGGAAAAAAATTCAAGTTTAAATAAAAAATCGAACAATCTCATATGAAATTGTTTCAATTTATATACCTAACAAACACGTGTGTATATATATATGATGATGATGAAAGACAAAATGAAGACACTTGAGAAACTCTTGACTCAATAATCTCTTTTGAGAATGGTAGTTGAAAAAACAAGCTTGTGTTTAGTCCATATTTCAGATCATTAAGACGGATTTGAGGTGAGTCCACAACCATGAGAAATAGACTCTTCAGTCCAAATTAATGAGTCTACTTCGCAGTTGGTAGTATATTGAGACAAAATGATAGAAACATTTGAATAAGGAAAATTTCATCCCCATAAAATTAATTACAAGTACATGGAATTAAATTTTGATTCAACCCGAGCTTGCGTTCTACAGACATATAAAATGTTGCATTATTATTATTATTATTATTATTATTATTATTATTATTGCTTTCATAATAATCATGTTTGCATTTTTTATTTCAAATTTTATAATGTTCGATTAAGAGAGGGTTTTACAAGACAACAACCTTCTGGAGATGATCAATGATGGGATTAAAAAAAAATAAGATTTGAGCAATTACTTTATATTAATAATGGATTTTTAAAGTGAAAGTTTATAATATATGACATTCACATGGGTTAGTAAGAATTAAATCAAGGATTAGGGACTCAAGTGCATGTCCTAATGAAAGTAGAAAGAGAGAGAAGGATCTGTAAAATCAAGAATATCTTTTCTTATTATTGTTATCAAATTTCACCTTACATGAGTTCATTTATATATACAGATATAAGAGTTGCTCTAACTAAGTTTGTTACAGAATTAGTTACAAGAATCGATTCTGACATCGGTTGTAAAGTTATTCTGATGGAATTGTTACAGTAGAGAGACAAATGATCTCATGTGCACAGACCATATGCTTGTACTGGTCTCTCATGATGCATACCAATAGCTGTCCTGCAACTGCCAGATAAACCAGATATAACCTTGGTAGCAGATGCATCAGGTGTAGCTGATATAGAAGTCGATGAAGCTGAAGCAGAATCTGAAGTCAAGCCGGAAGTCAAGCGGATGACTTATCGATCCCCTCAAGCTGAAAGGTGGGAGGCCAACTAAAAGCTTGGATTGAAGAAAAAGAAAACGAGACACAGGCAGAGATTTGGTAAAAATATCTGCCACTTGATCAGAAGAAGCCACATGACGAATAAGGAGGTGCTTAGCTGAAACTTTTTCGCGCACAAAATGATAATCGATCTCGATATGCTTTTGTCCGAGCATGAAACACTGGATTAGCAGCAAGAGAAAGAGCAGACAAGTTATCACACCAAAGCACAGGAACGGAGGGAGGACAGACATGCAAATCTTTGAGAAGCATTTGAAGCCAAGCAAAGACCTTGGCGAGAGCCATAATACAAGATTAAACCTTGAGAAGATCTAGCAACAGTGGGTTGCTTCTTAGCAGCCCAAGACACTAAGTTAGGACCAAGAAAGATGCAAAAACCAGAGGTAGACCTCCTATCACAAGGGCTACCAGCCCAGTCAGCATCAGAGAAAACATGAAGATCGAAACCACCAGAGGAAAAATTCAAACCAGACTGTAATGAACCTTTAACAAACCGTAACAGCCGCTTAACCAGAGCAAAGTGAGCTTGCGAAGGGTTATGCATATGCTGACAAGCCTGGTTAACAGCAAAAGCCAAATCTGGACGAGTAATAGTCAAGTACTGAAGACCACCAACTAGACTGCGATAAAGTGCAGGATTAGAAAAGGGAACATCAGAAGAAGAGGCAATTTGGTTTAGCGAAGAGGAGAAGAAATGGTTTACAATCTGTCATGCCAAGACGCTTGAGCAAAGTAGAGGCATCTTGAGATTGGGACGAAAATAGCGGAAGAAGCGAGTAATGAGAGATGCCAAGAAAGTAAGAGATTGCCCAATTCTTTAAGAAAAAAGTGAATGTAATTGAGTAATAAGATGCTTGAGATGAGAAGGGAATTGCGGATAGGAGAATGTCATCTACATAAACCAAAAGATAGGTTAAAGTGGAAGAAGTAGCTTGAACAAAGCAGAGAATTGTCACAATGACTATTAACAAAACCAAGAGTAAGTAAGAAGTTAGAAAAGTAGAAAACCAAGCTCGGGAGCTTGTTTCAATCCATAGAGATTTGTTAAGCTTGCAAACATAGGTAGAATTTGGAATGAACAAAACCGGGAGGTTGAGACATGAAAACATCTTCTTCTAAATGACCATGAAGAAAAGCATTGGACACATCCAATTGATGAACAGGGCCGATTATAGTGAAGAGTAATGCAAAGGAAAACTCGATTGTAGGAAGTTTGGCAACAGATTTGAAAGTATCTAAGAAATCAATGCCTTCTTCTTGGAGATAGCCCTTAGCAACCAAATGAGATTTGTATCTAGCAATTGAACCATCGACCCTTTTTAATTCAAACACCCATTTGCACCCAACAATATTCTCAGATAGGAGAAGGAGGCCCCAAAGTCCAAGTTTGATCTTGTAAGGCAAGAACTCCTTAAGCATAGAATTAAACCAATGAGGACATGTAAGAGCTTGTTTATAAGAGAGTGGTTCAGAGGTAAGAAGAGAATCAGAAGAAGAAGAAGTCGGAGCAGTGAAACCAAATTGAGAAGCAGCAGATTGAGCAGCCTTTGCTCTAGTAATCATAGAATGAGAATTAGTAGAAATGGGTGCAGGTAAAATGGGAATGGTCAGATGAATGCCAGGTGGAGTAGAAGAAAGAGGAGATGAAATAAAACCGAACGAGAACTAGGCGTAATGTATAAAGAATGAGAACCGTAAGCAGAAGAGATCTGGAAGCAGAATCTGAAGAAGCCAGATCTGAAGAATCAAGAAATCAGAGAAAGCTGTAAAGCAGTAGCAGAGCTGAAAGCAGGAGCTGGAGAAGATGACTTATCAAGGGAAGAAGCAGATAAACTGGAAGCAGAGGAATTAGTTGGTGAAGAGGGAGTAGAACCCCAGAAAAAAGAAGTAACAGCATCTTTAGAAGAAAGAAGAGGAGGAAGAGTTGCAGGTGAGGAAGAAAAAGGAAAAGAGAGTTCATCAAAGATGACATGTCTGGAGATATAAACAGTACCAGAGAGAGGATCCAAGCACCTGTAACCTTTGTAACTGGGATGATAGCCAATAAACACACAAGCCTTGGATCGAGGCTCTAACTTGTGAGAGGTATAGGGACGTAACCAGGGATAACATTTACATCCAAACACTTTGAGAAATGCATAGTCTGGAGCTGTTTTGTATAACACTTCAAAAGGACTAAGAGAGCCCAGTTTTGGACTGGCCATTCGATTTATCAAATAGGTGGCTGTAGCGAGAGCTTCAAACCAGAATTTCAAAGGAACAGAAGCTTGATCAAGCAAGGTAATAGCAGTCTCAATAAGATGACGATGTTTTCTTTCAGCCACACCATTCTGTGATGGGGTATGAGGACAACTCAGTTGATGAACAATACCTGTAGACTGAAGAAAAGACTGAAACTGTCTTGAAGTATATTCACCTCCACCATCAGTTCTTAAGATCTTAAGAGATGCAGAGAATTGCCTCTCAGCATAAGTTTTGAATTCCAAAAATTTAGCATACACTTCACTTTTGTAAGAGAGAGGATAAATCCAGGTGAAATTACTAAAATCATCGATAAACACAACATAATATTTGAAAGAATCAGATTGAACAAATGGCCCCCAAACATCGGAATGAATTAAAGCAAGAGGAGATGTAGTTTTATTAGTAGACAACACAAAAGGAAGTCTGTGGCTTTTGGATACACAGCAACTATTACAAAGAGAAGAACAATCTTTATGAGAAAAATGAAAACCACATTTATTTGACGTAGTATGAAAAATATCAGACGATGGATACCCTAATCTTTTGTGCCAAGTAGTAACAAGAGAATTAGGTGCAGAAAAAGCCTTAGGAGCAGCAGATAATGAAGAAGGAAAATGATAAAGTCCATTGGAGTATGAACCTTTACAGAGCACCTTGTTGCTGACATTGTCCTGAACAACAAATGACTTATCATTAAAGGTAATAGAACAATTATTATCAGAAGTCAATTGATGAACAGATAACAAGTTAGAAGATATTTAAGGAACATGAAGAAGGTTATTAAGTTTGAAGTGAAAAGAAGGAGTAGGCAAAATATCAGTGCCTGAATTGTGAATGGGAAGCGTATTACCATCACCAATCATGACCTGATCAGAACCTTGATAAGGTTGATAAAGTTGAAGATTACTCAAGTCATTGGTAAAATGAGATGTGGCTGCAGAGTCCACATACCATGGAGGAGAAGATGAAATTGAATTCACAGGTAGTGAAGCAGCAGGTATTGGAGCAGCATAGGCCTTGAAATTAGAAGGACCAGCAGTAGGATTCACAGTACATGAAGGAAATACAGGTTGAAAAGATGGATTCATACGATTTCTACACTCAAGAGCTGAGTGATTTCCTTTACCACAGATTTGACAGATCAAACCGTAGCTTTGAGGCCTTCCAGTTCTGCGACCTCGATTACTGTTGTATCTGCCTCCACGATATTGATATTGTGAAGAATGACCACCTCTGTTGTGAAATGAGAAGTTCTTAGTAAAGGCAGAACCAGAGGAACCTTGTGGAGAACTAGAAACAAAGGAACTGTGAGGTAAAATGTTAGATCCATGTGTAGCAGCAAAGGCAACAGTAAGATCAGAGGAGCTGCCAGATTTATGATAGTGTTCAACATGTATAGCCTCAGAACAAAGTAAAGCACACAACTCATCCATAGTAAGTATTTCAGATTTCGCACGAATAGCAGTTTTAAACGCATTATACTCCTCAGGAAGTCCATTGAGAACTAGAAGAATCAGGTCTTCATCACAGATAGGAGAACAAGCCAATGCCAATTGATCAACAAGATCTCTGATTTCTTGAAGATAAACTTCCATAGACTTTGTCTTCTTTGAGACTGTACTTAATTTGTTCTTGAGCTGGTGTATATGTGATCTAGACAGAGAAGTAAAACGTTTCTCAAGAGCAAACCAAAACTCACGTACGCTTTTAGATGAAGAACGGATGAATAGATTGAAGGTGTAAGTGTGGCTATGAGGCAACTAAGCGGAACAAGAATCAATGAGTTTCCATTTCAAAAACTCGGATTAGTAATACTTGATTGTTGGAGTCAAGAAGCGTAGGAGGAGGACAGATCATAGATCCATCAAGAAAACCAAAAGTTACGTAGCTTCAAAAAAATTCTGAATCTGACTTCTCCAGATGGAATAATTTGTTGATTCAAGTTTAACTGTTATCAGAGAATTCAGATTGGAGACAAGTAGAAGCACATTAGAAGGTAATGATGTCTTCTCAGATGAACCAGTAGAACCAGTAGTACTTGATGGATTGGCCATGGAAGACTTGTTAGTTTGGATCACCATTGTTGCTCGTAAGAGCTTAGAGCAGCTCTGATACCATAATGAAAGTAGAAAGAGAGAGAAGGATCTGTAAAATCAAGAATATCTTTTCTTATTATTGTTATCAAATTTCACCTTACATGAGTTCATTTATATATACAGATATAAGAGTTGCTCTAACTAAGTTTGTTACAGAATTAGTTACAAGAATCAGTTACAGCATCAGTTGTAAAGTTGTTACAGTAGATTGTTACAGTAGAGAGACAAATGATCTCATGTGCACAGACCATATGCTTGTACTGGTCTCTCATGATGCATACCAATAGCTGTCCTGCAACTGCCAGATAAACCAGATATAACCTTGGTAGCAGATGCATCAGGTGTAGCTGATATAGAAGTCGATGAAGCTGAAGCAGAATCTGAAGCTGAAGCTGAAGCAGAATCGGAAGCTGAAGCAGATGACTTATCATGTCCTAGACTAGCAGTATCTTTTGGATTAGTTCAGTGATTGGATTTAATTTAGGGAACCAAAAAAAATAAAAAATAAAAAGTAATTAACTAGTTTGTTCTCTTTGACAGGATTGCATTGTAGTAATTTAAAATGGAAATTAACAAAGGTCTAGAGAATCAAACTAAGAATCCTACCAAACAAACCGTAAAGTTTCAAATAAATTACCTTGAATGGTTTGAACTAGGATTTACAAACAAAAAATGCAAATCTAAAACTCAATCATACCTTACTAACATTTTGATGAGCTATGTGAGTCGTCATCACTATATTGATTTAATGATTTTTATTGAGTGTGTGTGATAATCTTATTCACATTTAATGTACCGAGTTGTCACCACTATATTGTATTAATAAGTTTGATCACTCATATTTGTTTTTAATGTGGTGGTGACAACTGTTATTATGGTGATAATGTACATAATAAACAAAATATGATATAAAAATGTAGCTATTGTAATATTACTCTTTTACATTGAGCTCTTTTAGCCTCAAAAAAGTTTATATGATTTTTTTTTTTTTATCACTACACAAAGCTAGCAAAACCCGTGTTAATCAATATAAATACGATCTATTATCTTTGTTTCTAGTAATAAAAATAAAATTTGAAGGGAAATATATTTACATATATCATTTTTGTTGGTGATATGCTTTTATATTACCTACCTAATAAGTCTAGAAAGATAAAAATCAAATTTTATAAGATTTGTTTATGAGATTCGCCTTTAAAGAATTCTACTTATTAACATATTTTTTGGGTCCAATTTTGTGTTTAATTTTTTGTATGTAGAAAAAGATTACCTAACCCAATTCAAACCAATTTAGGCAAAATGCCGGCCTTTGAAATGAATGAACCAAATGAGAAGACCAACACTTTTCAAGTCTAGAAAAACCAAAAAGATGATACCAACTTTTAGTCTAACTATGGTATCAATAAGAATCCATACCTACAAAACCTCAATTAGTAGGCTGGAAAATGTCTCGTAGCTCAAATTTTGTAGCTCAAAAGTGGCTCAAATGGCAAAAACGACGTCGTTTTGGCTATTTTTATGTTGTTCTGTACTCAAAACGACGTCGTTTTGGCCATTTGAGCCACTTTTGAGCCACAAAATTTGAGTTACGTAGTATTGTCGAGGGTAGGCTGTTGATGTAGGGTTTAGAGAATCAAATTTGGGACCCTTGTAGGATTATGACCAATTTGATGGTTTTGTCTCGTTGCGTTTTGAGCATCAGTGTTGTACTATTTGTTGAAAAAATGGTGTTTTATATGGCTTATTTTGGGCCAACGTTGAGGCCAAAATTGAGTGGACCCCGAATGTATTTTGGGGCGGGTCCGAAGAGGTGAAGTGTTTCTTGCCGCGTGGCAAGTCACACGGTGAAGACGGAACGTCAAAACCATTTATAAGTGAATGGGAAGTTGACGTCGTTTTCGGGTTGAACATTAATTTTTTAGATAAAAATTCTTTTGAATTTTTTCAATAAAATTTTTGTGGGAATTTAATTTAATTCTAAATTCAAATTTTGAGTTCCTGAGTGGTTTCCTAAAGTTTGTAATTGTGGGAATTTAATTTAATTCTAAATTCAAATTTTGGGTTCTTAAATGGTTTCTTAAAATTTGTACCTCTTACTTTATTTATTAAACTATTCAATTTGTTTCATATATATATATATATATATATATTCAAATAGTTTATATAAATAAAGTTGCAACAGTGTGGTAAAGTTGCTCTAAAACGGACAAATTCTCAAGTTTCCACTAACGGACAAAAAAGTTTGAATAGGCAACAGTCAGATTTCATACTGCACCTATTTATTTCCTTAATACACATGTTCGGATCAATTGTAGTGGCCTATAAATACCAAATTCTAGCAAGTGTTTTGGATCCGGGAAAAAAGAGTCTGCATCATAGAGAAACTGCTGTCCAGTATTTGATTTGTGCATAAATCTTCATTTTAGTTTTAGAATAAAATTCAGAGAATAAGAACACAAGGTTCTAGTTCGCCGTAAAAATTTGTGTGGAGTGCTACTACAAATTTTTGAAGATCATTGTATCTTGGGAGATAGACGCCACTCAACCGTAAGCACCGTAGCGGGGCGAATCTGTCTTAAGGACAGAGTGTCACACACTCGACTTGGTTTTAAATTATTTATTCGGTTCAACGAAATAAATTCGGTATGTTATTTATTTATTTTGTTTGAATTATTTCTAGTTATTTTATTTACACAGAAGATTGTTCCAACAATCTTAAGACAGATCTGAATTATTCTGTTTACAGAATTTTTCGTTTGTTTCCCTTTTTCTTTCTTCGTAAATAATTTCGAAAGAAAATTATTTTCTGTGGATTTACAAAATAATATTCTGGTTGGAAAAACAAATAGTGATTATATACTATTTGACAGATAGTAATAATATACTGTCTCTTTTCTTTTACCACAACTAATAGTACGATACTGGTGTCATTAACAATTCAGAATATATTTTTGTGAAATTTTTTCAGAAATTAATTTTGGATTTTAGAAATTATTTTCTAAGTTTTCATTAATTAAAATTCTGTTTTAGTATTTTAATTTTTGAAGTGCTACTGAAATTAATTTTCTGTGTGGAATTAATTTGGTTAAATAAAATTTTATTTTATTTCCAAATTAATTGAAAAGTAAAAGTTATTTTCTTATTTCTTTTATTTTACAGAATTTAATTTCTTGTGTGGAATTAATTTGGTTAAATAAAATTTTATTTTATTTCCAAATTAATTGAAAAATAAAAGTTATATTCTTATTTCTTTTATTCTATAGAATTTAATTTTCTGTGTAGAATTATTTTGGTTAAATAAAATTTTATTTTATTTCCAAATTAATTGAAAAATAAAAGTTAAAGTTTTTATTTCTTTTATTTTCTGTGTGGAATTAATTTGTTTAAATAAAATTTTATTTTATTTTCAAATTATTTGAAAAATAAAAGTTACATTCTTGTTTCTTTTATTTTTACAGAATTTAATTCTATGCATTTGGTTTAATTTTCTGTGTAGTGTAAATTCTAATTATAATTTTGTTTTATAAATTAAAATTAATGACTACTGAAACAAATGCCCAAACAAGTACTACTGTGGTGGCTGCAATGACGCCAACCCCCTCTCCTGTGGTAACAGTGTCAATAAATCATGGAGAAAAACCAGAGAAGTTCTTAGGAACTGATTTTAAAAGATAGCAACAGAAAATGTTGTTCTATCTTACAACTCTGAACCTGGCTCGTTTCCTCCGTAAAGATGCTCCTATCCTGAAAGAGGATGAAACTGACCGGCAAATGGTTGCTACGGTTGATGCTTGGAAACATGCTGATTTCCTTTGCCGGAATTATGTCTTGAACGGACTTGACAACACATTATACAACGTCTACAGTCCAATCAAGACAACAAAGAAACTTTGGAAATCGTTGGAAAAAAAGTACAAAACAGAAGATGCCGGCTCAAAGAAATTTGTGGTTGGCAGATTCCTAGATTTTATAATGGTTGATTCAAAAACTGTGATCAGCCAAGCTCAAGATTTCCAACTCATTCTGCATGACATTCACGAAGAAGATATGTCTCTCAGTGAATCCTTCCAAGTTGCAGCCTTAATTGAAAAATTACCAAAAGGCTGGAAGGAATTCAAGAACTACCTCAAACACAAGCGCAAAGAAATTTCTATGGACGAGTTAATTGTGCGTTTGAGGATTGAGGAGGACAACCGCACTCAAAAAGCGGCTGGTAAGCTTCCTATGGAGTCTAAGGCAAATGTGGTGGAACATGCTTCAAAAACCAAGAAACGAAAGTCTTCTGGAGCAAGTTCATCACAAGGCTCTAAAGGGGGGGATAATAAAAAGTACAAGTTTAATGGCAAATGTTACATCTGTGACAAAGAGGGACATCGGGCCAAAGATTGCCGTAGCAAAGGCAAAAGCAAGAAAAGAACAAGCAAGAAGCCTGCTCAAGCCCATATGACCGAAGTAGACAAGATTTCCAATTGTATAGATGACATCAATCTTTCTACAGTTGTTTCCGAGGCAAATCTTGTCGGAAATCCTAAAGAATGGTGGGTGGACACTGGTGCTACTCGCCATATTTGTGCCGACAAAAAGATGTTCACATCTTACTCTACAGTGGACAATGGTGAACAACTTTTTATGGGCAACTCCTCAACTTCCAAAGTTGAAGGACAAGGAAAGATTGTTCTCAAGATGACATCAGGAAAGGAACTCACTCTCAACAATGTGCTGCATGTACCGGACATTCGCAAGAATCTTGTTTCCGGATCTTTGTTGAGTAAGAATGGGTTTAGGCTAGTATTTGAGAGTGATAAATTTGTACTTACTAAGAATGGGATGTATGTAGGAAAATGTTACATGTCTGATGGACTTTTCAAGTTAAATGTAATGACCGTTGTACCTTCAGTTATTAATAATACTACATCTTCTTCTTACTTGCTTGAGTCTTCAAATTTATGGCATGATAGATTAGGACATGTTAATTATGGATCTTTGCGTAAATTAATTAATATGGAATGTTTACTTAAATTTGACATTGATTCAAATCATAAATGTGAAATTTGTGTTGAGGCAAAATTGTCTAAAACTCCTTTTCATTCAATTAAAAGAAGTACGGAACCACTTGAATTAATTCATAGTGACATTTGTGATTTTAAATCAATTCAAACTAGAGGTGGGAAAAAGTATGTAATCACTTTTATAGATGACTATACTAGATATAGTTATATTTATTTAATTCGAACCAAGGATGAAGCTTTGGAAACTTTCATTCAATATAAGAATGAAGTTGAAAATCAACTTGGTAAGAAAATCAAGAAACTTAGAGGTGATAGAGGTGGTGAATATGAATCACCTTTTGGTGAATTTTGTAAAGAATATGGAATAATTCATCAAACCACTGCTCCTTACTCACCTCAGCAAAATGGAATTGCTGAAAGGAAAAATAGGACTTTAAAAGAAATGATGAATGTCATGTTAATCAGTTCTAGATTACCTCAGAACTTGTGGGAGGAAGCAATACTTTCTGCTAATTATATTTTAAATAAAATGCCTCGAAAAAAAGTGAATCAAACACCTTATGAATTGTGGCATGGAAGAGTACCATCCTACAAATACTTAAAAGTGTGGGGGTGTTTGACTAAAGTGGCTATTCCTAGTCCTAAAAAGACTAAGATAGGTCCTAAGACCATTGATTGCATTTTCATTGGTTATGCCAAGAATAGTAGTGCATATCGGTTTTTGATTCATAAATCAGAACATACCGAAATGCATGTAAATACTATTATTGAGTCTCGGAATGCATTTTTCTTTGAACATGTATTTCCAAAGAAGACTGGACAAGAGACTAGTACTAATAAAAGATCTTTTGATGCTATTACTAGTCAGGATCAAGAACATGATCAAGAACAAGAGTTAGATCAAAATGAGAAAGAGGAACTTAGGCATAGTAAACGTGCTAGAACCTCAAAATCTTTTGGTCCAGATTTTCTAACATATTTGTTAGAAAATGAGCCTTTAACTTTTAAAGATGCTATGTCCAGTCCTGAAGCTCCTTTATGGAAAGAAGCTGTCAACAGTAAAGTTGAATCCATCTTTGCAAAATCACACTTGGGAATTAGTAGACTTGCCACCAGGTTGTAAACCTCTTGGGCACAAGTGGATTTTCAAAAGAAAATTAAAAGCGGATGGATCAATAGACAAATACAAGGCAAGACTTGTAGTCAAAGGTTTTAGACAAAAAGAAGGTCTAGATTACTTTGACACATACTCACCGGTTACTAGAATAACATCCATTAGAATGCTAATTGCCATTGCATCTCTATACAATCTAGAAATTCATCAAATGGATGTTAAAACTGCTTTCTTAAATGGTGAGCTAAATGAAGAAATTTACATGGAACAACCAGAAGGGTTTCTGTTCTAGGGAAAGAAAAGAAAGTGTGTAAATTGGTTAAATCATTATATGGTTTAAAACAAGCGCCAAAGCAATGGCATGAGAAATTTAACAAGGCAATGATGTCAAATTGATTTAAAATTAATGAGTGTGACAAATGTGTTTATTTTAAAAACACAGATAAAGGTTATGTCGTTGTATGTCTTTATGTAGATGATATGCTCATCATTGGTAGTAATAATGACATGATTAAAACTACCAAGAAAATGTTGAATAAACATTTTGATATGAAGGACATGGGCATTGCTGATGTAATACTTGGTATAAAAATTACCAAAACATCGGAAGGATATGCTTTGTCACAATCCCATTACATTGAGAAAATACTTGACAAATTCAGCAAAGATGATGATCATCTTACTAGAACATATGTAGATGTTAATTTGTATCTTTCTAAGAATGTACAGGAAAGTATTTCTCAATTAGAGTATGCCCAAATTATTGGAAGCTTAATGTACTTGATGAACTGCACTCGCCCAGATATAACTTATGCAGTAAGCAAATTAAGTAGATATACGAGTAATCCGGGAGTAGAACACTGGAAAGCAATTATAAGGGTTCTAAGATATCTCCGATTTACTCGTAACATTGGGCTTCATTATACTAGATATCCAGCAGCACTTGAAGGATACTGTGATGCAAATTGGATATCAGATACTAGAGACTCGAAGTCCACTAGTGGGTATGTCTTTACTCTTGGTGGGGCGGCTGTATCTTGGAAATCTTCCAAACAGACTTGTATTGCTAGGTCTACTATGGAATTTGAATTCATAGCCTTAGACAAAGCTGGAGAAGAGGCAGAATGGCTTCGCCACTTCCTTGAAGATATTCCAATATAGCCAAAATCGGTGCCTGCTATATGTATACATTGTGATAGTCAATCAGCAATTGGTAGAGCACAGAGTCATATGTATAACGGTAAGTCACGACACATTCGTCATCGACATAACACCGTGCGACAACTACTCTCTAATGGAATTATTTCCATAGAATATGTTAAGTGTAAAGACAACATAGCGGATCCACTAACCAAAGAGTTAGCAAGAGAGTTAGTTGAGAATTCATCGAGGGGAATGGGACTTAAGCCTATTAAATAAGAGTTACCACAACGGCAACCCAACCTAGTTGACTGGAGATCCCAAGATCTAGGTTCAAAGGGACAACCGAGTTGTGAATGACTCAGAAGGATCACTGGGGAGTCTAACTCCTACCCATTTCTTTGATGAAATAGTGATGTCTGCAGAGTTTAGGTTAAGTAATACTTTTAATGATTATTATATCTAGGTAAACCTAGTGAAGTATGGCAGGATACTTTTCATAAGAATTACCTATGTGAGTGTGAACTGGGCCGGTTCTATAAGATTTGTAAAGGGCTACAAGTCTTTAGAGCACTCATGAAAGACCAGGTTGTTCAGGGCCAAAATGAACACAATAGTGAGAACTAAACTGTGTCTGGGAATATACTGTGTGAGTTCTATTGTCTTGGTTTACACAAACGGCTGAACAGTTCAAGACATCATGTTCACTAGTTAGCTAGTAAATCCGATAGTGTCTCACAAAGGAAGGTTCAAAGCCAAAAGCTACCTATCCTTTGCAGAATATTTCCAATTTTTGTACTCTCTGTAATTAGATCATGTTGTTGCATTTTCTCTCCATCAAATTCCGTTCATGTGGAGGATTGTTGGAAAATGGTGTTTTATATGGCTTATTTTGGGCCAACATTGAGGCCAAAATTAAGTGGGCCCGAACGTATTTTGGGGCGGGTCCGAAGAAGTGAAGTGTTCCTTGCCGCGTGGCAAGTCATACGGTGAAGACGGAACGTCAAAACCATTTATAAGTGAATGGGAAGTTGACGTCGTTTTCGGGTTTAACATTAATTTTTTAGATAAAAATTCTTTTGAATTTTTTTAATAAAATTTTTGTGGGAATTTAATTTAATTCTAAATTCAAATTTTGGGTTCCTGAGTGGTTTCCTAAAGTTTGTAATTGTGGAAATTTAATTTAATTCTAAATTCAAATTTTTGGTTCTTAAATGGTTTCTTAAAATTTGTACCTCTTACTTTATTTATTAAACTATTCAATTTGTTTCATATATATATATATATATATATTCAAACAGTTTATATTAATAAAGTTGCAACAGTGTGGTAAAGTTGCTCTAAAACGGACAAATTCTCAAGTTTCCACTAACGGACAAAAAAGTTTGAATAAGCAACGGTCAGATTTCATACTGCACCTATTTATTTCCTTAATACACCTGTTCGGATCAATTGTAGTGGCCTATAAATACCAAATTCCAGCAAGTGTTTTGGATCTGGGAAAAAAGAGTCTGCATCATAGAGAAATTGTTGTCCAGTATTTGATTTGTGCATAAATCTTCATTTTAGTTTTAGAATAAAATTCAGAGAATAAGAACACAAGGTTCTAGTTCACCGTAAAAATTTGTATGGAGTGCTACTACAAATTTTGAAGATCATTGTATCTTGGGAGATAGACGCCACTCAACCGTAAGCACCGTAGCGGGGCGAATCTATCTTAAGGATAGAGTGTCACACACTCGACTTGGTTTTAAATTATTTATTCGGTTCAACAAAATAAATTCGGTATGTTATTTATTTATTTTGTTTGAATTATTTCTAGTTATTTTATTTACACAGAAAATTGTTCCAACACTACTTTAGCAAGAAACTTGGCACACACGACTGCCTAGGCACGAGAGACTTGTGGGAGAAGATGGGGCTTAAATCGGGTTCCCGATTGGGAGTTAGAGTCGGATTTTCGATATAGGCAAACTAGTTTCTTAAGAAACTTGAATTCGAGGTGTTAACACCCCAAAATTGCCAAACGGCGTCGGTTTGGCACGAAACTTGGCACACACAACCGCCTATGCATGAGAGACTTGTGGGAGAAGACGAGACTCCAATCGGATTCCCCGTTTTGGAGTTAGAGCCGTATTTCACTCTAGGCAAACTAGTTCCTTAAGAAACTTGAATTTGAGGTGTTGACACCCCAAAATCACCAAATGGGGTCAAATTGGCACGAAACTTGGCACACACAACCGCCTAGGCACGAGAGACTTGTGGGAGAAGACGGTGCTTGAATCGGGTTCCCGGTTTGGGAGTTAGAGCCAGATTTTCGGTATAGGCAAACTAGTTGCTTAAGAAATTTGAATTCGAGGTGTTGACACCCCAAAATCGTCAAACGGCGTTGGTTTGGCATGAAACTTGGCACACACAACCGCCTAGGCACGAGAGACTTGTGGGAGAAGACGGGACTCCAATCGGGTTCCCGATTTGGGAGTTAGAGCCGGATTTCACTCTAGGCAAACTAGTTCCTTAAGAAACTTGAATTCAAGGTGTTGATGCCCCAAAATCACCAAATGGGGTTGGATTGGCACGAAACTTGGCACACACGACTACCTAGGCACGAGAAACTTGTGGAAGAAGACGGGGCTCTAATCGGATTCCTGATTTGGGAGTTAGAGCCAGATTTCGATATAGGCAAACTAGTTCCTTAAGAAATTTAAATTCAAGGTGTTGACGCCCCAAAATCACCAAACGGTGTCGGTTTAGCACGAAACTTGGCACACACGACCGCCTAGGCACGAGAGACTTGTAAGAGAAGATGGGACTCCAATCGAGTTCCCGATTTGGGAGTTAGAGCCGGATTTCACTTTAGGCAAACTAGTTCCTTAAGAAACTTGAATTTGAGGTGTTGACGCCCCAAAATCACCAAACGACCTCGGATTAGCACGAAACTTGGCACACATGACCGCCTAGGCACGAGAGACTTGTAGGAGAAGACGGGACTCCAATCAAGTTTTCGGTTTTGAAGTTAGAGCCGGATTTCAGTCTAGGCAAACTAGTTCCTTAAGAAATTTGAATTCGAGGTGTTGACGCCCCAAAATTACCAAATGGCGTCGGTTTAGTACGAAACTTGGCACACACGACCGCCTAGGCACGAGAGACTTGTGAGAGAAGACGGGACTCCAATCGGGTTCCCGGTTTGGGAGTTAGAGCCGGATTTCTGTCTAACCAAAATTATTTACTTAATTATCTTTGTAGTTATATAGTAGTTAATTTTTTTATTGTTTTTGTAATTAAAATATTAATACATAATTATATTTTCATTAATTATTTTTATTTTTTGTTTACAGATATTTCCCGAGTAGCAGTTTACTTCTTGTGGAATGCAAACGGGAGTTAGATTGTGACTAACTTTTGTTTTTATTACCTACGAAAGAATCATGAGGAAAACTTTTGTTTTTGATTTATGTTATTTTGATTTGTGAACAACATTATGTATTTAAACATTATACATGTATTATGCAACATTATGTAGTGAGATAATTTTGCTGGTGTGTTGTTATGAATGAAAGAATATTTTTATTATAGATGAATTGTTGTTTTTATACTGGAATTTTTATATTATTATATAATTATCGATTTTTTTTTAGTTATTTTTCATTTAATACAGGTAATTTTCATATTTTTAATATTTTTATTACTGTTTTTTATTTTTTTATTTTTTTTGAGACGGCACCACACCGTCTCAAAAAAACATAAGAACTAGTTTTTTTTTTTTTTTTTTTTTTTTTTTTGCGATACCAACATTGCCGTCGCAAAAGCTATTGCCAATAGTTGGAAAAAAAACCTTTCGCGACAATCTTGTTTGCCGTCGCAAATAATATCTGCTGTCTCAATAACTTTTAGCGACGGCAAATACCCCAGTTGCAAATAACACTTTTTTGCGACGGTATAATTCCGTCGCAAAAAAAAGTAACTTACCATCGTAAAAAAAAGGCGACGGCACTTTGCCGTGGCAAAAAACTTTTAGCAACACCTTTTATTGTGACTCCCCTTTTGTCATCACAAAAACAATTTTGAGATGGCGTTTTGAGTATTTGCGATGGTAATTTATCGTCGCAAAAAGTCAAATTTTTTATAGCGAACCAACCATAGATTCAACAATGGTGGCTGGAAAAATTATCGATTGGTCCTAATCATGTCCTTAATCAAACATAAACATTCATCTTCTTTTATATTTTTTAATTATTAATAATTCTTCGATGATATGGGACCTTTTAACACGGCTTTTTGACCAGTAATACTATAAATTTATATTTAATTATTTAAAAAATATATAAAATTATTATTTTATAATTTAAATTTATCTTATATATAAATTTTATAATATAAAAATTCAACATCAACCACACATTTTCATTGCAAAGATAAATTTATAATGGTTAAGGTAGAGAGTTTCTACACTCATTCTTGATTAACGGTTTGTTATTCTTATCAATAAATATGGTGTTTTGAGAAGTTGGTAAAAAATTAATTTTTTGACTTTTTTAATGACTTTTTTGGCAAAAAATTGACTTCTTTTATGACTTTTTTTTGTGACTTTTTAAAGAAAATTTGATAAAAAAAATAAAAAAATAAAAAAAACTAAAAAAACTAAGGCTCCGTTTGGTAAGCCTCTCAAATTATAGTTTTACCTATTGATTGAGTGTGGTGTTTGTTTTGAGCTTTCAAATCATAATTCTACACCTATTTCACAAAACTCATAACCAAACACATAATTCAAAACTCTTTTCAAAACTTAATTCAAATCAATATTTTAATTTTTTAAATATTTTAAAAATATTTTAATTTTGTTAAGATTTTAAATATTTTAATATTTAAGTATGTTACATTTTTTTAATTTTTTTATTTTTTGAATATTTTAAAATATTTTAATTTTTAAATATTACAATTTTAATTTTTTAAATTTTAAAATATTTTATAAAAATATTTTTAAATATTTTAATTTTTTCTTATGTATTTGGTTACAATTTGAGTGTAGAGTTGTGAGAGTAGCATAGAGTTTCGAGTTATATATTTGATTATGAATTTTAAAAATAATTTCTTAATTGAGTTTTGTTTAATATGCTTGGTTACGATTTGAGTGTAGAGTTGTTTTTAAATTTAAAATTTTAAAATTTTAAATTATTTAAATTTTTTGAATATTTATTTTAATTTTTTACTTATTAAATTTTTTAGATTATTTAAATTATTTAAATATTTATGATTTAAATTTTTGAATATTTATTTTGAAAAAAAATTATTTCCTTTGTAGTATTTTCAATTAAAAAATTGATTAATGTTATTTTCTGTTAATATTAAATTTTTTTAATTAAATTTAAAAAAGAGTTTGGTTATGAGTGCTGATAAGAATTTTCAATAGTGTGAAAGTAGTGTGTTTTGTTATGAGTTATAACAATTTGAATTAAGTTTTGAAAACTCTTTCCAAAATTTATTACCAAACAAATTTTCTTAATTCACATGTCAAATCAAACTTTCAAAATTCAATTCTACATTCAATTCAAAACTCAATTCAACACTCTATTCAAAAATTATAACCAAATAAATTTTCTACACTTAAATCGTAATTTTAAAATATACAAACTTAAAATACAATTCATATTCTCAAATCATAATTAAAAAGTCTTACCAAACGGAACTTAGGCCAAGTTTGGCAACTCTAAAAAAAGTCAAAAAGTTAAAAAGTTACTCAAAAAGTTAAAAAGTTATCACTATTCACCAAAATTCAAAAATTATGGCTGCACAACTCCCGATCCTAATTTTTCTCTACACACTAATTTAAACAATTTTTTAATACATATTTTTTCATAAAAAGTCAAAAAATTAACTCAAACATTTATATTTTTTTTTCAATTTTTTAATCTAAAAAAATAAAAAAAAAATACACTTATTTAAGACACCTCAAACAACCCCTTCACTTTTTAGCAAATTTTCAAATTGCTCCATACCCTGACCCAGAAGACACTGCAAAAGTTTACGAACACCAAGTGGCCACATGCCATTTTGTCCTTATTAGTATATTTTGAGTGGTTCTTAAAACTACGTACCATCAATGATGGAGTCTTTAGTCAACAATTTATATACGACTCCACACTTCTATTAAGACTTTTTTTTTTTTTTTTTGGGTTAAAAGTGAGTTTTTAGTTTTTTAATTTTTTTGAATTGTTTGTTTTATATTTTTTTATACATTTTTTTTAAATTAAAAAATTAATTTTTAACATACTTCTCAAAATAGATCTAATTATTATTTTCTATGAATTTATTACTTACCAAAATTTAAAATAGTTAAATATTTTTTATAATAATTTTTTTAAACAGCTAAAATCAATTAAATTTTTTGAAATTAATAAAGATCAACAAAATAAAAGTTTGGGGAGGAATTTGTACCATTTCAAAAGGATTGTATTCCAATTAAATTGACACATAGAACAGTCAACCAATATATTTTTCATATTATTTGTGTAGCTACACTGTGGAGTGAGTTATGAGGTATCTAATTTAAGAAGTTTGATATTTTTGATAATATTTTAGAATCTTAATATATTATATATTTTTTTATTATACTCATTTTGATATAAAATATATAATTATTTTAAATTATAAATAGATTGCCGGGGACGATAAAAAGAAAGTGAATTGTTTCGATTGAAATTCTCACAATGTGTTTATAGAACAGGAAATGACCTAGCGTGGGAGTGTTTGGAAAGTTTATTTATTAGCTAAAAAAGTCATTTACTCTTTCAATTTTTTTGGTTTTAGTGATTTGTTTTTTCAAAATTATATCAAAATTTTTAATTTTTCAGTTTGTTTTACATAGACAAATCTAAATAGCCAAAAAGAAAATAATTTAAAAGCCAAAATATGCTTAAAAACTCTACTATTTTTTGCTCTTTTTTTTTTTGTCTTTTCTAAAAATTTTAAAAAAATTAAATTTTTTAATTTGTCTCATTGAACTGAATTTAGAAACTCAATTTTTTTTAAAAAAAAAAATTTAGTACAAGAGAAAATATAATTAAAAAAATAACTTGTCGGTAGCTTTTTGTATTGCCTATCATTGTTTTTATGTATATGTTATTCGGTGATGATAGAGAGCTCTACAGTTAGAATTTTAAACTCAGCTCTAGTGACATGGAAAATAAAAATAAAAAATAAAAAAAAGAAAGAAAGAAAGCCCAACAATGATAGAGAATTCTAATTTTGGAACTCTAAAAAGAGCTTAATGATGTGGCAAAAGAGAAAAACAAAACAAAGCAAAACAAAAATAAAAACATAGGCACACATATCACATCACATGTGAGCCTCACTCCTTACCACATCACTAGAGCTCTCTTTACAGCTCTTAATCTTTATTCAAGAAGGCTAAAACATCACATCAGTTGAGATCCACCACCCCTAGAGCTCCATTAGAGCGCTTATTTTAGAGTTCTAAAACATTTTTGATATGTTATTTTTGTTGTCAAATAAAGATTCAGATCCCTCCAAGTCAGAAGTGGGGACGCTGGCTGTGTAGTAAAATGGGCCCATTTCGGGGTTCATTTTGATAATCTGAACCGTTCATATTTTAGAATACATCAAGAGAAGATACCTGGAAAAATCAAGTTAATCGGATATCGTTTACCCATTCATCCACTCACATTTGTATCTACAAAAAAAAAAATAATAATAATTATGATTTAAAGTATTAAAATGAATGTAAATGTGAGTAGATGAATAGGTAAACGATATCCAATTAACTTAATTTTTTGTAGTTATGTTCTACTTGATGTATTCTAAAATGTGGACTGTTTGAATTATCAAAATGGACCTTGAAATGGACTCATTTTGCCGGACAACAGCATTTCCAAATCCATCAAAGCCACATATTTCTATATAAAATTATAATATAAAATTCCATTTTCCTGCTTGTATATCGTACTCGAAAGGAAAGGGCAATCAAAAATTGCCTAGAATGGAAATCTAAGGTTTATATTTAAAGGGTTTAGATTGTCTCAAGTTAGCCATTTAATTTGAGAGAGTATTTAAACTTTGTGAGTTTATTTTGTGCCAACCTTAGTGATTTAAATCATTTATCTTTTAAAATTTATTAGTTAAAATATTTACGTAAAAAATTAATATGATCAGATATTGATAGTTATATATTTGAATTATATATTTTTTTTAAAAATAAATTGAACAACAGGTATAATTTCAAAAATATCTATCTATTTTTTGTAATACAAATGCTATTCAAATATATAGTTACCGAAATTTAATTATCTTCATTTTTTCAAGAATGTATTCTAATAAATGAATCCTAAAAAGTGAACATGTTAGATTATTGAGATCGGTCTCAAAATGAACCCACCAAATCTAAACGCTCTCTCATATTTAGGAATTGTTTGGGGAGTGACTTTTTTTACTAAAATAGCCAAAAATTCAAATCAAGTTATCACATCATTCTCTTTATTTTTTTTATACATCTTTTCAAAAAAAATTAAAAAATCAATTAAAATAACCAAATTCCCAAAAAGATGATACCATGAATCAATCTTCAAATTTGATTATAAATTTTAAATAATTTTCTAGTGGTTTTTTTTTCTTCTGAGCTCTGGACCATATTATACAGAGGGAAATATGCTCCACACAAGTATTGCCATATTTACATAATCTTTCGCACGTGTGAAGCACTTCACACTCACATATAGGCCTATAAAGAATCAACCATACAACAAACTAAACCTTAGGTCATCCCTGTGAGTGAGACAAACCATTTTCCATAGAAAAAATGGAGGGGGTCAAAACCAAGCCCCTTCTTCACACACTTAGGTTCTCCCCTCTCATTGCCCCGAACCGTGTTTTCGCCGTAGTTTACACATGTGCCATTTTGGCTCTCTTCTATCACCATGCAATCACTGTCTTCCACTCCACCACTTTACTCTCCTTCTCCATCTCCATCACCTTATTAATCTCCGATGTAATTCTAGGGCTCATGTGGGCTGCCAAGCAGTCTTTTCGCATGAATCCGGCCCATCGCCAAGTTTTCCCGAAAAATCTTGAGAAAATCATGAAAGAAAATGACTTTCAAGCTTTGGACATATTTATATGCACTGCAGATCCGTATAAAGAGCCACCGATGAGTGTCGTGAACACGGCCTTATCGGTCATGGCTTATGATTACCCGACTGAGAAGCTTTCGGTCTATGTATCGGATGATGGAGGCTCTGCCATGACTCTCTTTGCTTTCATGGAAGCTGCTAAGTTTGGAAGCCACTGGTTACCCTTTTGCAGAAGGAACAAGTTAGTAGAGAGATGCCCCGATGCGTATTTTAGATCAAACCATCATCAGAGCTCTGAGGCTGAGCAAATTAAGGTAATTAGTACTAATAATATTAGTTGATTTAATTTTTCTTAGTGTTTCTATATCATCTCAATCTTGTTTGATAAGGTTGCTGCACATGGTCAAAATTCAAAATCAACGGCTTAAAATATCAGGGTCATTATAAATTTTTTGAAATTTGCTGAATCATTTTTAATTTCGATGTTGGTCTTTAAAAACTATTAATTGTAAAATAAAAATATCGGTTGATCTGTTTCATATAATTTTTAACTATCTTCCTAAAATATTCTATGTATCATCCTAGAAGGTGGGATGACTGTCAAAAGAACATGGATGAAGATTGATCATTAAGCATTTATTTTTGCAACAGTGTTGGGACCCCAGTGGGGGTAACTCCCAGCACCCCACCTCCACGTGAGGGGCTGTGAAAGTAAGACTTAAACCAATAAAAAAAAAAGTGAGATGATGGAGGTCTAAGTCTTTTTCGTCATTTTTGCTACCCTTTGAGGCCATTTGATAATCAAATTAAGTGCAGAGTAAGATTTGGATGTGGTCCAATGATATGTAGTCACATTATTTTAATAGTTTATAATTACATTTGGATGTGGTCCAATGATATGTAGGGGTTGTTTGGGGTGTTCTAAATAAGTGTACTTTTTGTTTTTTTAAACTAAAAAATTGAGAAAAAAAATATGAATGTTTGGGTTAACTTTTTGACTTTTTATAAAAAAAAAATATGCATTAAAAAATTGTATAAATTAGTGTGTAGAGGAAAATTAGAATTGAGAATTATGCAGTCGTAATTTTTAATTTTTGGTGAATAGTGATAACTTTTTAACTTTTTGAGTAATTTTTTAATTTTTTGATCTTTTAACTTTTTTTAAAAATTGTCAAACTTGACCGTAGTCACATTATTTTAATAGTTTATAATTACATTTTAAAGTGTGGTGAGTACGTGGTTAAAGTTTAAATTAATAGATCGTCATCTAAGGCCTTGTTTGGCATAACCTATATAATCCATCTTTTTATCTTTTTATCTTTTTTCCATCACATCACCTCTTTACTTTTCTGCACATCTTTTCGTAAAAAGACAAAAAATATACTTTTTTAAGACACCCCAAACCAACCCTAACTATACTAATATAGGCATGAAAAGCTAAAAAAGTTAAATGCAGAGTATGTAGACATGAAAAGCTTAGATATCATAAATTATTATACCAGCTCAGCTGCTGTCCAAAACTTGATTGACTTTTCTTCGGTCTGTTTTCAGTATCTGAGTCTATTGGCAAACGTTAACAAAAATATTTTGGCATTGTTTGGGAAATTGGTTTAGGATTAAAATAGGCAAATAAATAAATAAATAAAATATATTTTTTAGTCTTAATAAGATAAAATATCACATCTAACTCATAATTTTTATATTTTTTCTCTTACAAAAAAGTCAAAAAAGTCAAAAATTCTTCTCAAACCAAACTTTTTAGCCCCAGATTAAAATAATCAAAAAAATTAAAAAGTCAACCCATTTCCCAAACCAAGCCTGCCTATGTTTGGAAAGTTGGGTTAGAGGATTTTTTGGCTAAAATAGTTATAAAAAACAAAATAGGATTCTTAATCTAATAAGACAAAACATTACATCTAATTCATAATCATTACATTCTTTTTCTTACAAAAAAATCAAAAAAGTCAAAAAGATAAAAAGCCAACTCACTTCTCAAACGAAACCTATATTAACAACTTGACATCAAAGGGATAGGGGAGTGGGCGATGAGATCAAACAATTTTATAACTTTGTATTATCTCTACTCACTAAGAAACTAAATAAGAGAGGTCAAGACAGACTTCAATGAGGCTAAAGAAGTATGAGAATTCACAAAAAAGGTATCAAAATAAGCTAAATCGTAGATTAACTTTTGTTCCACCAACTATATAATCCGAAGAAAAAAAAAAAAATCATTACATATCATCAGATTTTTTGTCGTTTTATATTACCAGATTGCATGACAATATCTTATTTGTCTTCATTATTTTTTTTAATGATTATACCAATTAAAAGAAACCAAATAGAAATTAATAATAAAAAAATGATAACAGGTAGCATTTTTTATGGCAGCGACATTACAAATTTAGAAATTACCCAAAAATATCAATATGTGATTCAGATTCATTCTATACATAGGTCTATAATACAATATGTGATTCATATTCATTCTATACATAGGTACATAATTCACATTTTCAATTTTCATCAAACATTCCATTCTTGACCCCAAAAATTGGGATTGTAATTCTGGGTTTCATAGTTATAATAAGAAGCCAGTAATAGGATTGTTTAGTTATTAATTTGTTAATAATTTTAGTCATTGAGCTTCTGTCAAAGGAAATTATTAATAGAGATGGAAAATTATATTCATGTATAAAATTTATACAAAAAATTTGATAAGAATGACATTGTAAAGAAACTCATTTTCAATGGTGTTTTTGTTTTAAAGTGAAAGGTCTAAAACCAAATTATTGTATATGAATTTTTTGTTTGCATAGCATTACTCGAGATTGATTAAGCTCAACTAATACTTAGTAACAATTTCATTTTCAATAATTCTATGAACCCCATCTTTTTTTTTTCTTTTTTTTTATGCACAAGATAATAGTTAATATGTTAGTAATTAGATTATAATGCAGGTCAACACCTCTTTATATATTCGAACCTGAAACTTCACCCAAGGTCTATGAACCCCACTTAACTATCCCGAATTTGTCATATCTAAAACTATATTCCTAATTTATCCCGAATGAGAGCGTGTGGTTGAAATTGAATTTATGTAATGTGGTGTCCATGCATAAAATAAATTTGAAGCACAAAATAATAATTTAAAATAATTTCTAAGTAATTAAATCTGAATTTATAGTATTATTATTTCATTTTAGGTAATGAGGATTTGTCGTTTAGTTTCGTAGTACTATTATTTTATTATTTTTTTTGATAAATTACACTTTACCTCTTTATGTTTTACATATTTTCTTACCTTAACCATTAAAGTTTTTATCTCACTTTGGCTTTTCATATTTTAAGTTAAAATTTAACTCTAAAGCTAAATTCTATTTAAAATTAGATAAAAAAATATCATATTGATTGTCACGTGGTGTGATGTAAAAAATATATTATTATATTTAAATGGCTGTCACGTGATGTAAAAAATATATTATTATATTTAGATTTAAGTTTGGGTGAGGCATAGGATAAATATAATAATAGATTTTACTTAATGTGACATATTCTTTCTAATTTTAAATAAAAAAATAGTTTTTAAAGTAAATTAAAAAAAATTGAAACATAAATAATCAAAGTAAGAAAAAAATTTAAGAGCTAAAATGATAAAATACATGAATCAAAGTGTAATTTAATTTTTAATTTATTAAAATAAAATAGAATTAAATGAAATAATTAAATTTTAACTAATCTTTTGTAATAATAATTGATAATTCAATTTATAACATATTTTTTAATATTTCTTTAATCAATAGACAAAGATATCAAAACGTTTGATGTGTGACGGTTGTGTTCATCATCAACCAACCATAGATTTGATGATGGTGGCTGGAAAAATTATTGATTGATCCTAATCATGTCCTTAATCAATCCTAAACATTCATCTTCTTTTATATTCTTCAATTATTAATAACTCTTTGATGATATGAGACTTTTCAACATGACTTTTTGACCAATAATACTATAAATTTATATTTAATTATTTAAAAATTATATAAAATTATTATTTTATAATTTAAATTTATCTTATATATAAATTTTATAATATGAAAATTCAATATCACACATTTTGTATTCCAGAGATAAATTTATAATGGTTAAGGTAGAGTTCCTACACTTGTTCTTGATTAACCGTTTGTTATTCTTATCAACATATAGGCGGTGTTTGGCAACTAGGTTTTTGGGTTTTTTTTTTTTTTTTTGTTTTTTTTACTACAAAACAAATGTTTTACAAAATAAAAAAAAAATCAATCCAAACAAAATATCATATCAAATCCCATAATCATTTTACTTTTTTTTTTCACAAACATCACATCCAACCAAAAAAAAAATTCAACTATATTTTCAAACACAAAAAAAAATTTCTCCAATAATATCCTATAACTAAAAAAACTTACAAAAAAATTTACTTCCCAAACACCCACATACCCTGACCAAGAAGACACTGCAAAAGATTACGAATACCAAGTGGCCACATGCCATGTTGTCCTCATTAGTATTACGGTCCAATTTAAAGCACTAAATTGAAAGTTTAAAAGGACCACTAACAAGGTGACATTGTAAAGAAAATAAAAAAACAAAAGTCAAACTATCACATTAGTAATGGAGTCTACATAACGTTACATCATTAATAATATATTAATGATGTTAAATTAGTGGTACGAAACATTTTTCTTAGTATTATTATTAGTATTGTGATTTGAGTCGTTCTGCAATCTACATACCGTCAATAGTGGAGTCCTAGTCAACAATTTATATACGACTCCACACTTCTATTAAGACTTATCTTTTGTTAAAAATCAGTTTTTAGTTTTTTGATTTTTTAAAATCATATTTATTCTGTTTGATTTTAGTTCTTAGAATTTATTTTTTTTTTAAATTTACTTTTTTATTTTTCATATTTTTTTTTCACTAATTTTTTTTAATATTTTAAGTAATTGTTTTTTAATTTTTAGACACTTTTAATATAAATATACTTAAAAAGTATAATATTTGTAAAAAAAATTTAAAAGAATTTACTAAATACCAAACATAAAAAATATAAAAATTCAGTATATTTTTCATATTTTAATATATTTATTAATTTTTTAAAATATTTTACTATTTAGATACATGCATCTAAAAAAAGTAAAAAAAAAATGCTTAAAATTTTAAAAATGTTCAATAAAAACAAAAAAATATGAAAAACAAAAAACTCTGTTTCTAGAAAATTGAATTTAAAAAACTGAAACCAACATTAATTGCTTTTTTATTTTTTTATACATTTTTTTAAAAAAAATTTAAAAAAATCTAAAAGTTAACTGTTAACCTATTTCTCAAAATGGGTCTAATTATTGTTTGCTATGAATCTATTACTTAAAAATTTTAAAATAATTAAATATTTTTTATAATAATTTTTTTAAACAGCTAAAATAAATTAAAATTTTTGAAATTGATAAAGATCAACATATAGAATACAACAAAATAAAGTTTGGTGAGGAATTTGTATTGTTTCAAAAGGATTATATTCCAATTAAATTGACACATAGAACAGTCTACCAATGTATTTTCCATGTTATTTGTGTAGCAACACTGTGGCGTGAGTTATGGGGTATCCAGTTTAAGAAGTTTGATATTTTTTTATGATAATTTTGAATTTTAATATATTATATATTTTTTATTATACTCATTTTGATATAAAATATATAATTATTTTAAATTATAAATAGATCGCTGGGGACAATAAAAAGAAAGTGATTTGTTTCGGTTGAAATCCTCTTAAAATGCATTTTATGCCCCATTCACATCGGTGCAATGTGTTTATAGAACAGGAAACGACCTAATGTGGGGGTGTTTGCAAAGTTTATTTATTGGCTAAAAAAGCCATTTATTCTTTCAATAATTTTTGGTTTTAGTGATTTTTTTTCAAAATTATATCAAATTTTTTTATTTTTTCAGTTTGTCTTGTACAAACGAATCTAAACAGCCAAAAAAAATATTTTAAAAGCCAAAATATGCTTAAAAACTCTACTATTTTTTGCTTTTTTTTTTTTTCTTTTCTGGAAATTTAAAAAAAAAATTAAAATTTTTTGATTTGTGAATTTAGAAAATTTTTTTTAAAAAAAACATTCAATACAAGAGAAAATATAATTAAAAAAGTAACTTGTCGGTAGCTTTTTGTTTTGCCTACCCTTATTTATATGTATATGTTATTTTAGTTGTCCTTTTACTGCATTTAATATATATTTGTTTTGACAACTTGATTAAAAATTATTTTTTAACCTTTTTTTTTTAAGTTACAATACTTTTTTTTATATTTTTACACATTTTTTTTTAAAATTTAAAAATTTAATTTTTAATCTACCTTTCAAAACAAACCATTGTACCGTATGTACAAGTAAGAAATCATAGGACATGTCCTAATAAAAATCTTATGATACCTTCACTGAACTTAAAATTTTTTGCTAGTAGATAAGACTGCCAGGTTGTTGGCTGTCTCACCCTCATTTGACAAGAGTACAAGTTTGTTTGTTTGTTTGTTTGTTTATTTTTTAGTTTAAATTTGAAATTTTTAGAACAATTATCTAAAATTTTGGTTGTTTTTGGTTTGGCTTTGGAGTCATAATTTCAAATGCAAAATTTTCAAATCACTTTTTAAAATTCATAACCAAACACACAACTCAAAACTCAATTCAAAATTCTTTTGATGATATATAATGTTGAAGATGGTTAGTGATGGGATTATTAAATTATTTTTATAAAAAATCTTTAAAAAAAATTTATATATTTAAAAAAATATCTAAAAAAAAATTATTATTATTATTATTTCAAAAAACAAGTTGCAATTGCAAAAAATAAATAAATAAATTGCACTGTTCTGTTCAACCGACTGGATGTCCAGGAGGATGTCTAAACGGATGACCGGGTAGACTTAATTAGCTCTTTCCAAAATTTAAAATTTAAAAATTCCTTTCAAAACATTTTTCAAAACTCATAACTAAATAAATTTTCTCTTTTTAGAACTCAACTCACAATTTCACACTCAAATCACAACTCTAAAAAGAAAATATATTATTATTATTATTATTATTATTTCAAATAACAAGTTGCAATCACAACTCTAAAAAATATATATTATTATTGTTATTTCAAATAACAAGTTGCAATTGCAAAAAATAAATAAATAAATTGCAATGTTCCGTTCAACCGACTGGATGTCCAGGAGAATGTCTGGACGGATGACCGGGTAGACTCAATTAACTCTTTTCAAAATTTGAAATTTAAAAATTCCTTTCAAAATATTTTTCAAAATTCATAACTAAATAAATTTTCTCTTTTTACAACTCAATTCACAATTTTATACTCAAATTACAATTCCAAAAAGAAAATCATAATTTTAAAATTAAACCAAACGCAAACTTTATTTTTCTAAGCATAAGGATAAGGATAATTTAAGAATTATATTATTTCTATTTATTGGCCTATCTACTCATTTATTTGTCGATATTTTTATTACAAGTTGTCATCAATGACTTTTTGGGTGAATATTTTGACCACATCAACTCGTCACTAATGATAATTAACAATTGACAATGGTTAATGATTGATAATAGTGTATGAAAATATCATAACGAGGAGTGTTTTACAAACAAATTTTTCAAATAAATTTTTCTTACAAACTGATGTGTTACCTAGAATATTAATAAGTTGAGTCTCATTTCACATTTTAAAGTTGTATCACTTCATGTCACATCAGTTTATAAGAAAAGTTTGTAATTTTTTTTTGTTTGTATAACATTTTTTCTATTATAACCATAATGACTATATCCATTAAACATATCCTTAACACCAAAACAAAATAATTACTGAATTTAATACCATATATACATATAAAAAAGAACTTATCACTAATTTTTTCCGTTTTTATCACTATAGATTTTTGCAGCAACTCTTGTGCAACTAAATGTTGGGGAAAATATGTAATTCTCCACAAGTAAATTAATTAATGGGAATAAAAATTAATGTGGAAAAATTAAATCAAAAGTAACACAAGAATTTTTACGTGGTTCCCTCAATGTGAGGTACGTCCACAGGATCGAAATCTGATTCCACTATCAATCAAATAATTTTCCAAACGATTACAAACGAGACACGAATGGTCTCACAAAACCACCTTTAGGTGAATTCCAAATAATTACAAATAAACAAGAGGAAAGACCTCACCAAATAGATGAACCAAAATCTTCAAAACTAGAGTTGAAGAACATTCAAAATAACAACCCAAATCAATACCTTCTGCACACCAAAGTTGTCAAAGCCCTCAAACAGTGCTTGAAAACAACCTACTGACTTGAATTTACATCAAACAAATTGTTGCTACACACATGCAAAGTGCACCGAATTGATTACCAAGTGTTACCTCACCGGATCAATTAGTTGCTGCTACTACACCCATGCCTCGGAGGAAATAAACAATATATATTTATATATTGTTAAATTTTGGATTTGTTTTATCAAAATTCTAGTTATTACCAAACTGAATTAAGTCTCTAAAAATTAGATATAATATATAAAAAATATATTATAACTAATACCAAACCAAATTAAACTCTTCTTTTAACAAACCAATTGGGTCTCCAACTCCAATAAGGAGATATACCCCAACAATTCTCTCTCTATCGACTTAGGTGGAGACATCAACCATACCTGCCAAAGTTCGGCACTTTAAATGTTTGTCCCTCGACAAAGTTTTAGTCAACATATCCGAAATATTATCATCTATGTGAACCTTTTCGAGTTGTAACAATTTCAAATCTAACTCATCATGAATCCAACGGTATCTCATATCAATGTGTTTCGATCTAGAATGAAAAGTAGAATTTTTACTCAAGTGAATAGCACTTTGACTATTACAATAAAGCACATACTTTTCTTGCTTCAAACCCAACTTTTGCAAAAATTTCTTCAACCATAACTCTTCTTTGCAAGCTTCCGTAATGGCAATAAATTCAGCTTCGGTAGTTGAGAGAGCAACACATTTTTGTAATTTAGATTGCAATGCCACAGTTCCCCTTACAAAAGTCATCAAATACCCCGAAGTAGATTTTCTAGAATCAACATCACCGGCCATGTCAGAATCTATGAACCCATCAAGTATCGGCTTACCATCCCCAAAACACAAACACACCTTCGAAGTCCCTCGAAGATACCTTAGAATCCATTTTACTGTTACCCAATGTTCTTTACCTGAATTAGAGAAAAAACGACTCACCACACCAACGGCGTGAGCAATATCCGGCCTTGTACAAACCATGACGTACATTAAAGAACCAACTACTGAAGCATAAGAAATTTTCTGCATCTCTTCCTTGTCTTTCTCACTTGTAGGACATTGATTCGAACTAAGCTTGAAGTGACCTGCAAGTGGACAACCAACCGGCTTTGCTTTATCCATGTTGAACCTCTCAAGAACTTTATCAATGTAGCTTTCTTGAGACAACCAAATTGGCCCCTCTTTACGATCACGAACAATTTTTATACCAGGAATTTGCTTTGCCGGCCCCAAATCTTTCATAATAAAAGATTTACTCAACTCTAACTTCAACTTGTTAATCATAGTAGATTCTTGACCCACAATTAACATGTCATCAACATAAAGCAAAAGAATAACAAATTTACCATCCGGGAAATTTTTCAAAAACACACAATGATCCGAAGTGATTTTAGAGAAACCATTATTCATCATGAAAGAGTCAAATTTTTTGTACCATTGCCACGGGGCTTGCTTGAGGCCATACAAACTTTTCTTCAATTTGCAAACAAATTTCTCTTTCCCTTTTTTCACAAAACCTTCCGGTTGCTCCATGTAAATTTCTTCTTCAAGGTCACCATGAAAAAATGCGGTCTTCATATCAAGTTGTTTAACTTCAAGGCTCATACTTGCAACCATGTCAAGTACAACCCGAATAGAAAACATCTTCACAACTAGTGAGAAAATCTCATCAAAGTCAATACCTTTCTTTTGCCCAAAGCCTTTCACAACAAGACATGCTTTGTATCTCAGATTCTTCCTATCATTCTTCAATTTGAAAACCCACTTATTTTTCAGAATTTTCCTCCCCTTAGGCAGCTTCACTAAATCATAAGTGTGATTTTCAAGTAAGGAATTCATCTCCTCTTCCATGACCTTTTTCCAATCATCTTTCTTTACATGCTCAACTGCTTCTTGGTAGCTCTCAGGCTCCCCTTGATCAGATATCAATACAAATTCATTGGGATGATACTTTCTTGAAGGTTGTCGGTCCTTTATAGCTTTCCTCAACTCAAGTTGTGATGATGGTTCTTGAGTTGGATGCTCTTTCTCAATTTCTGGCTCAACTTTATTAGAATTAGCATCATCCTCTACATCTTCAATAGGTGGCTGGACATCTCTCCCATTTTCATCATCAACTGAAGATAAAGGAGATGGATCTATGTCAATGAGATCACTAGTTTTTGGCTCCGATCGATCACCTTTGCTAAAGTCTTCAATTGTTCGGTCTTCAAAAAACACAACATCACGGCTTCGAATGACTTTCTTGTCAACCAGATCTCACAATCTATACCCGAATTCATCACGTCCATAGCCAAGAAAAATACATTGTCTTGACTTACTATCAAGCTTGGACCTCTCATCCTTTGGAATGTGAACAAAGGCTCGGCAACCAAACACTCTTAAGTGCTCATAACACACATCTTTACCGGTCCAAACTCTTTATGGAACATCACCATTCAAAGGATAGGAAGGAGACAAATTGATCACGTCAACTGCTGTCTTCATTGCCTCACCCCAAAAGGATCTTGGCAATTTAGCTTGTGAAAGCAAACACCTTGTTCTTTCCACAATGGTGCAGTTCATCCTCTCGGCAACGCCATTTTGTTGTGGAGTTTTCTTAACCGTCTTTTGGTGCCGAATACCTTGGCTGCGACAATACTCATCAAATGGCCCAATGTATTCACTACCATTGTCTGATTGGATGCATTTCAATTTCTGCCCAGTTTCTCTTTCAACCTGGCCTGAAAATACTTAAATACTTATAGAACTTGATCTTTAGTTTTTAGTAGAAAAACCCAAACTTTCCTTGAATAATCATCAATGAAAGTAACAAAATAAAGTGCACCACTATGTGTTCTAACTTTCAAAGGACCAAAAACATCCGAATGAATCAACTCCAAAACATTTTCTTTTCTAAAAGCAAAATTTTTATGAAAAGAAACTCTATGTTGTTTACCCGCCAAACAATGAATACAAGTTTTAAGATGTGTACCTTTCAAATCGGGTAGAAGCGCTTTCTTGAACAAAACTTGTAGCCCTTTTTCACTCATATGCCCAAGTCGCTTGTGCCATAATTCAGTAGAAGTATCATCTTCAAGTGCATTGACAACACTTTTACAAATTTTTCCTTGCATTGAATAAAGTGTATGAGTCTTCTTGCACTTAGCCACCACCAAAGAACCCTTTGTGAGCTTCCATATTCCATCATCAAATTTGTTGTTGAAGCCTTCATCATCTAGCTTCCCAGTAGAGATCAAACTGAGACGAATGTCAGGAACATACCTCACATCTGTAAGCAACAACTTGCAGCCCAAATTTGTTTCCAAGCAAACATCACCCATGTCAATAATCTTGGATAAACCTTCATTACCCATTCAAACAGAACCATAATCTCCTTTGGTGTAGGTAGTGAAGAAGTCAACTCGAGAAGTCACATGAAAAGAAGCACCAGAATCAATCACCCAATTACTCTCTTGGCCCACAAAATTGATACAATCATCTTCACAAACGACCATGAGATCATCTGTAGTAATTGTCATTGTGTCTTCTTGCTTCTTATCCACACTTTTGTCACGCCTTTTCTCCTTGTTCTTGAGCTTTCGGCATTCCCGCTTCATGTGCCCTTTCTCATGGCAATAATAACACTCAATATCTTTCTTTGAAAAAGAACTATCTCTTGATTTGTCACGGCTTTGATCACGACCATGAGGAGTCTTACTCCCCCCCTTGTTTTACTTCGTCCTCTCACAACAAATGCTTCTGAATGAGAGGAACTCGCTGATTTTCTTCATTCAACAAGCTACTAGTGACTTGGCCCATTGTGACAACTCCATCAGGTGCCGAACTAGTAACCGTCACAACCAAAGTCTCCCAACTTTCGGGCAAAAAACTAAGTAGCATCAAAACCTGTAACTCAGCATCAAAAAAAATTTTCATAGAAGCAAGTTGGTGAACAATACTCTTTATTTCATTCAAATGTTCTGTAATGGGGCTGCCATCTTTATATTTTAAATTAACCAACTTATAAAACAGAAAGGCTTTATTTGTGGCTGATTTTCTATCATAAAGACTCTCAAATTTTTTTCATAAATCATGTGCCGAAGTTTCAGTACCAACATGATGAAACACACTATCATCAATCCATTGACGGATAACACTAACGGCTTTTCGATTAAGCCTATTCCATTCATCATCTTTCATACCCTCGGGTTTGCCACTGTCACCCTCAATGGGTCCATACAAATCTTTACAAGATAATAGGTTCTCCATTTTAGTTTTTCAAGTTACCCAATTGCTTCCATTGAAGCTAGACATACGACCCACATTTCCCTCCATTGATTTACACAAATAATTAAACCTAAATAAACCGTAAGCTCTGATATCAGTTGTTAGGAAAAATATGTGATTCCCCATAAGTAAATCAATCAATGGGAATAAAAAATTAATGCAGAAAAATTAAATCAAAAGCAACGCAAGAATTTTTACGTGGTTCCCTCAATGTGAGGTATATCCACGGGATCGAAATCTGATTTCACTATCAATCAAATATTTTCCAAACAATTACAAATGAGACACGAATGGTCTCACAAAACCACCCTTAGGTGAATTCCAAATAATTACAAATAAACAAGAGGAAAGACCTCACCAAATAGATGAACCAAAATTTTCAGAACCAGAGTTGAAGAAGATCCAAAATAACAACCCAAATCAACACCTTCTGCACACCAAAGTTGTCAAAGCCCTTAAACAGTGCTTGAAAACAACCCACTGACTTGAATTTATATCAAACAAATTGTTGCCACACACATGCAAAGTGCACCGAATTGATTACCAAGTGTAATCTCACCGAATCAATTAGTTGCTGCTGCTACACCCATGCCTCGGAGGAACTAAACAATATATATTTATATATTGTTAAATTTTGGATTTGTTTTATCAAAATCCTAGTTGTTACCAAACTGAATTAGGTCTCTAAAAATTAGATATAATATATAAAAAAATATATTATAACTAATACCAAGCCAAATTAAACTCTTCTTTTAACAAACCAATTGGGTCTCCAACTCCAACAAAGAGATATACCCCAACACTAAACACGGCCAAAACCATGCAAATAGTTGTGTTCATTAGACCACATCATATCTAGAAGAGGGATTTTGATTCTCTCAATAAAAAATTTTATATCATTTTATATGATTAAAGTGTATCATTAAAATTTAAAATTAACAGTTGAAAAATCTAGAAACCTCCTAGATGTTGATTTGTGATTATGTATCAATTTTAAGCAGAATATAACAATCCCAATCAAACAATCAAGAGAAAGAGACACAAAGATTTTACGTGGAAAAAACCACAATTGGACACCTTCCAATTGTGATCAAAAAACCACGGGCAACAGCCACAAGAACAATCCACTAAGAAGATATAAAGGAATTACACAGGTATCACTCTCAATTATCTAGCAAATTCACAACGCCTAATTGAACCAACCTCTATGTGCCTCTTTCAACCCCATCTTCAGCACGGAATTATCTTTCTGATGAGCCACTCCAGATTTCCTCCAAAGCTTCAAGCTCGAATTCTTCAGAATTCACAACTGAAGAACAACTCTCTCTTTTGTGTATAACAAACAAACCTTTGATGTACTCTCTTTAAACCATGAGTTGAATACTCAATAAAACATCAAAGAAAAAATAACAAAATATCCCCAGATATAAACCTTTAAGAACCAAAAAGAAGATCTGGAGGACTTAAATCCATTACTTAGTTTTGGGAGTAAACCAAGTATTTATAGAGAACCATAAGTAATCCCAGATTGGGAAAGAAAACCAACTTCTTGTAGCAAAACCAACTTCTTGCAGAACTCCAAAGTAATCCTGTTTTTGAAGGAAACCAACTTCTTAAAGAACTCTTGTTACAACCTTGGTTTTGATCCATGGAATTTGACAACAAAATGTCCTAACAATCTCCCCCTTTGTCAAATCCTGGATAAAACCAATCTAAAACAAATTTCCTAACAAAATCTCTCAAGCAGCACCACCAACTATGAACCAACACTCAAATCTATGCTCTTGAACAATTATCCTGAAATAAAATAACCACACACAAGCCAACCAAAATATGTGGAACTGGATTAAATAACAAAATATAAATCAATCCATAAACAAAATACTAACAATCCAACTGTACCAAATACGGATATAAGCAAAAGTAAAATACTGTACCATCAACCAAACTACTGTACCATCAATATACATCAAATATTGGTAATGATGAACCAAACTCCCCCTCATTAAAAAAACAACCACAAACACTAAAAACAAAGAACAAAAAAAAAAAATAACAAAAATAATATGGTGGAGCAAGTAAGGAATTTCAGAGTTGTACCTTAAAACACACAAGATTATCCAAGAAGTACAATTACTTGAAAACACAATGTGCACAGTCTATAGAAAATTCCTCATAAAAGAAAGTGATGCATTATGTGAAAAGCATAGATCCCATGATAAAAGTGTGTGTGTGACTCTTGGAGTTCGACAAACACTAGATTCAATCATAGTAGTAATATGAAAGTTGGACCTCCGACAAGAGAATCTAAGCACAACTAAGGAAAGTCAAACCATTAGGAATCAAGGGGTATTTGGTGAGTAAAAGCGGAGGCTCCCCCTCAATCAATGAATCCTTTATTTTTTCTTTTTTTTCACATCTTGTTCTTTTCTTTCTTTTGCACATTTTTTTTTCTTTTGCAATTTTTTTTTTTCTTTCTTTCTTTTGCACATTTTTCCTTTCTTTTGCACATTCATTGGCGGCTGACACGCTCAAGAGTATGGAAACCGAACCAGAGAAGCATGGATATATTAAGGAAGGCCTGGTTGGTGACTCTGAGGTAGCCTTTTCCTCATGGCTGGACTGCAAAGAATAGAGGGGAAAGCCATGGAGATGCAAAAAGATGGAAGGTGGTTAAGAGACTCAACATCACCCATGATATGCTAGTATAGGTCAATTCCTCTAGAAAAGCAAAAGATACAATGCCAGAAGTCCATAGAAAAAATAATCACTAAGGTGGAAGACTCCAATATTTGCTAATCCAAGAGTGTGTACAGAATGAGACATACTAATCAAAGAACACACACTCCAAAATGAGTAATGACCATAGAAAGCACACATATATTAACATGTAATGGATATTCTTATCAATTCCAATATGCACCAAGGACATCTCAAAAATTCAAACTTGCAAAACCATACTAAGAAAATCTTTTTGGTTTTTTTTTTTTTTTTTTCAACAATAAAGCAAGACAAAAAAAAACAAAACATGCACATTTTTTTTTTTTTTATTAAAAAGAACAGAGACCTAAAAAACTAAAAAGAGAAAACACATTAACACAAGTCAAATTTTCTTACCCAAATCTTTTTGGTCTTAACAAAATCAGGTCTAGCGGTCTTAGTAAATGTCATGGTGTTGTGAACACCCTCATGAATCTTGGTATTCCGCCTAGACAAGTAAGGTTGTCTCCTAACCCAAAAAGTATTCGAATTTCTACCCTTTTGAGACATTCTCCCATGTAATTTATAACAAAAAGGGCGAATATGGCCATGCATACCACAATGATGACAAATAAAAATAGGGTGTACCTTCTTTTCTTTTACCTTACCAACTCTAGGGAGTTTGAGAAGTTTTTCCTCTTGTTGAATCTTTTGTCCTCCCTTTCCTTGAGTTCTTGTATCACGAGATGTTGATGCACTCTGTTTTTGCTCTTTCTTGCCACCAAAGCCAATGCCACTCTTGTCTGAACAGATTTGTTGAGACCCAATGATATCCTCCAAAGTCTTTGATCCTTTGTTCCAAAGACCAATGGTAACCATGGCACACTTGAGCTCTTCCTCTTTCTTGATCATCAGTTCTTCCAAAGCAACTTGAGACATCTCGAGAGATTTAATCTTTTCTTCATACATGGCATGAGTTTCCTGTAGCTCATCCCTCTCTGTCTCACAAGTCAACAGTTTTGCACAAAGAACTTGTTGATCATCAGTTATCTTGATGGCATTGATCCTAGCCTCGGAAATCTCCTCCTTAAGTTTGACATTCTCACATTCACATGCTTTGAGTTTTGTTGTCAGTTTGTCATTTAATTTGAATAACTTAAGAGACTCCTTATACAGTTTTTCATAGGCTTGCTCAAGCTCTTCATGATCACTCTCCGAAGATTCATCATCAGAGGTATTCTCAACTGACCTCTTCAAAGACTCTGTTTGTCCTTCAGTTTCGGAAGCCGCCATGAAAGCAATGAATTGTTTATGTCCCTCTTCGCCTTGATTTTCGTTGTCACTTTCATCTCCATTAGATTCTGATTCATCATCCCAAGTGATAGCGAGGGCTTTCTTTTTCTTCAAACGAGTAGGGCATTCTTGAGCAAAGTGGCCAAATCCTTGGCATTCGTAGCATTGGACACTTTCAGAATTTCCTTGTATCTTTCCTTTCTCCTTCTTGGTTATAGAATTAATTTTGTCTTTATCTTTGCCTTTGGATTTATGAGAACGAGTAGATTCCAAAAGATTAAGATTTTTATTCAAAAAAGATTTTTTAAATTGTTTGACAAAAGCAGCTATAAACTTGGAATCTATCTCACAATCCTCATCAGAATCCCCAACCACTTTATGAGCACTACTAAAAGCAATATCTTTTTGTTTCTTTTTGAAATTTCTATGTGCCTCATAAGTTTGAAGATTTCCAACCAACTGATCTAGCTTGAGGTTGTCAACATCTTGAGCCTCCTCAATAGCCGTAACTTTTGGTTGGAACCAATCAGGCAAGGATCTCAAAATTTTTCCCACAACTTTGGATTCTGGTATTTTTTTCACCTAAATTGAAGCTGGAATTTACAATGTCACTCAACTTCGCATAAAATTCATCAAAGGTCTCACTATCTTTCATAGAAAGGTTTTCGAAACTAGATGTGAGCCTTTGAAGTTTTGATCATTTAACAGAAGGTGTGCCCTCATGAATAGTTTGTAAGATATCCCAAGCCTCTTTTGCGACTTCACAATTACAAATACGGCTAAACTCTTCAGGTGTGACAGCGCAAAAGAGAGAATTGATAGCTTTACTATTCCAGCTACTATTTTGGTAATCAGTTGTGTCCCACTTATCAATTGGTTTGGGGAAAGTTACTCCATCAACAGTAATTGTTGGTTCAGTCCACCCATTCATGACGGATTGCCAAACTTTTTCATCAATAGATTTTAAAAAAGATCTCATCCAAGCTTTCCAAAAAGAATAATTGGATCCGTCAAGTAGGGGTGGTCGAACCATAGAATTTCCCTCACGAATTGAATCCATTATCACAAATTAAACAAGATCTCGTTCTAAAAATTTTTAAAAAAAAAAAAATAAATAAAGCGTTCTAAAAGAATTTTTTTTAAAAAAAAAATAGAACGACCCGCTCTGATACCAATTGAAAAATCTAGAAACCTCCTAGATGTTGATTTGTGATTATGTATCAATTTTAAGCAGAATATAACAATCCCAATCAAACAATCAAGAGAAAGAGACACAAAGATTTTACGTGGAAAAAACCACAATTGGACACCTTCCAATTGTGATCAAAAAACCACGGGCAACAGCCACAAGAACAATCCACTAAGAAGATATAAAGGAATTACACAGGTATCACTCTCAATTATCTAGCGAATTCACAACGCCTAATTGAACCAACCTCTATGTGCCTCTTCCAACCCCATCTTCAAAGACGGAATTGTCTTTCGATGAGCCACTCATTCCTCCAAAGCTTGTGCTCAATTCTTGAATTCACAATCAAGAACAACTCTCTCTTTGTGTATAACAAACAAACCTTTGATGTACTCTCTTTAAACCATGAGTTGAATACTCAATAAAATATCAAAGAAAAAATAACAAAATATCCCCAGATATAAACCTTTAAGAACCAAAAAGAAGATCTGGAGGACTTAAATCCATTACTTAGTTTTGGGAGTAAACCAAGTATTTATAGAGAACCAAAAGTAATCCCAGATTGGGAAAGAAAACCAACTTCTTGTAGCAAAACCAACTTCTTGCAGAACTCCAAAGTAATCCTGTTTTTGAAGGAAACCAACTTCTTAAAGAACTCTTGTTACAACCTTGGTTTTGATCCATGGAATTTGACAACAAAATGTCCTAACAACAGTTATAATTAAAATTTTCTTAATCATTTTTTATTTAAAATATAAATATGTTGATGTGAATTTTTAACTGTCATTGATTATGAAAGATAAATCTCCATTCTGAACTAATCATGTGGCAGAGAGATTTTTTGAGTGAAGGACAGAGGAGATCAGAAAGAAGAATTCCCTACCCACCTAGATGACTAAAAATGTATCATTTATAGCTTGATACACCTCTATATTTTTTTAATTTTTGAATCATGTTATAGATGATGTATGAAAGCATGAAGGCAAGGGTGGAGAATGTAGTTGAGAGAGGGAAGGTTGGGGATGAGTACATCGCTAGCCAACAACAACGTGAGGCTTTTAACAAATGGAGTTCTCAAGGATTTACTCGCCAAGACCATCCTACTGTTATTCAGGTAAATCTCTTATTCAATTTGACTGTCCCTTTCATTTCGAATTTTTTTTTGATGTTTTGTTTTGATCTTAAATTTATAAAGTAATTTATGAAAAGGAATAGAAAAGTATAGCCGCCGCGGGGGGGGGGGCTTGGTTTGAGATAGTAATTCTTGGGCCAAGTCTACTTAATTTAAGAGTAGGCAAATTCGGGAAAAAAAAAATTATTTTTTTATAATTTAATCTAGGATTATTTTAAAATACACACATTTAAAAATGAGTTTTTTTTTTTTTGTTGATAAATCCTCTTTTTAAGAGTTTTATTCCATCCAATCCATATTATTTTTGATTATTTCATTAGGTCCTATTTGAGGTATCATGCCCCCTATTAATATTGATATTTAATGTTGATTGTCATTATATTTTGGTAGGTCGCATACATTAAGATGTCATTATATTCATATTAATTTAAAATGAATTTTTATCATTGTGTTATCAATTACATGATGTGAATATTCATATTATGTAATTGAAATGAATATTCACATTAATTTGAAATGAATTTTTGTCATTGTATTGTCAATTATTTGATATGAATATTCATACTAAAACATACGAATGTGAACGTTCACATCACTACATTAGATGAGAGAGAATGTTTACATTGTGAACGTTCACATCACTACATGTTGTGAATAAGAATTTGTTGTCAATTAAAAATATAACAGACGTTATTTTTAATGTGTTGTAAATTAAAAATAAAAAGGTTCACATGTTGTGAACGTTTACATCACTACATTAGATGAAAGAGAATTTTTCAAAAAGTTGTTGTGAACGTTCATATCAGATGAGAGAGAATGTTCACATTATTTTTAATGTGTTGTTAATTAAAAATATATTCACATCAAATGAGAGAAAATGTTCACATTATTTTTAATTTGTTGTCAATTAAAAATATATTCACATTATATAATAATACAAAATAATAACATCAATGTTATTTAATTTGTATATGAAATTTCCTATGCCTTGGTCCTTTCCCTTCTCTCTCCTCTCCCCAACATTAAATATCAATATTAAATATAAGGGCATAAGAGCCTAAGAAAATAGTATAAATCAAGAAAAATAATTTTATAAAATAAAAGTATAAACACATGGGACTAAATGGGTTTAAAAAATTCCTTTATAGACTTCTTAGGTTAGAAAACTTCTAAATGAGATTTATCAATAAAAATTCCTTTTAAAAAAATGTTTACTATATGTAAATTATGATATATGTGGTGTTAATTACTACAAATGTCATAACTAAATTATTTTCATTTATAATTAAAAAAAAAACATAACGCGTCATAACCAAATACATATAAGGCATAATCAAAATAATCATCACAACAAATCATAACCAACATCATAATAAATTATAACCAATGGTTATAACTAAACACTAGGCATAACAAGAGCTCATAATTAAATTAACCAATACCACAATAGATCATAACTAAAAATTACAAAGATCATAACGAAATATATATTATAGAATTTTCTTTTTAATCTATTATATGAGATAAAATAACACACTTTTAATATACAAATTTAATCATAGTATTGTATGTGGTCTAAGTTTAACACCAGCTTCATGTCAATGTGTTTACAAGCACTACACCTCTGTAATGAAAAGCAGGTTTTGTTGGAGATTGGGAGAGACAAAGACATCACAGGCGAATCAATGCCAAATCTAATCTACGTATCCAGACACAAAAGCAAAACGTCGCCACATCACTTTAAGGCTGGTGCTCTCAATGCCCTTGTAAGTTTTTACTTTTCCTTCTCAGCAGTTTTGGGTATGGTATTCTCATCTGATGGCTTTCATGACTTTATTTTTGTTTTGCCTAACAAAATGAAAAAAAAAATACCAATTCATAATGATGATGTCACGTGATATTTTATTGGAAAATGCAATCCTTCTAAATAAATTTATATTGAATTAATTATGAGAATGACATAGAGTGATAATTTTGTAAATAATATATGCATCTTGATGGGTGTTAAATTTTAAAGTGATAGACTCACAACTCAACTTATCATTTTGCACATATTTTGTATGGATTTAACTTATTTCAAGTTGGTTATTTTAACTTGAAAGATCGTTTAGACTTGCTAGGTTTATTTTGGGACTAATTTCGGTAACTCAAATGATTCATTTCTTAAGATTTGTCAAAAAAGATATTAATGTAAAAAATTAAGATGGTCGGATATCAATAGCTATATGTTTAAATTAAATTTGTATTATAAAAAATAAATTGGTATTCTTTTTTTTTTTTGATTGAAGAAACTCAATTACATCCAAAAAGAATCAAGCAGATTAGCAAGCTCTAATGGAGTGTGCCTGACCCAATCAAGAGGGAGGGAACGCCTAAGCCCAGCTCTAGCAACCCAATGAGCCACACCATTTGCCTCTCTTGGGCATCACTTGAAAGACCAACTCCAGAATAAGACTTATCAAATCTAAACGCTCTCTCAAGTTAAGATGATAATTTGAAAGACCAACTCCAAATTATATTTGTCATTCATTTTTTTAAAACAAATTTGATTCAAACTTATAATTACAGATATCCAATCACTTCAATTTTTTTATATGAATATTCTTCTTAATGAGTCCTAACAAGTGAATGATTGGGATCACCGAAATCGATTTCACAATAGGCCTACCAAGCCTAAACGCTCTCTCAAGTTAAGATGACAATTTGAGAGAAATCAAACCATATATATATTTTATTTGTATATCATTACACTATTTTATCCGTATTATAAAAAAAAAAAAATCTTTTTCTAGAATTAAGATTTCGTCCCAAAAATGTACTATTCCCTCTCTTATGCTTTAATAGCTTTTAAATTTAATATTAAATTATGTGATTATAAATAATAAGATTCAGACATTTTGTAAGGCAAAAAATTCCAGCTCATTTTCCATAAGTTTCACATTGCATATGTACTATAACAATCATTTGTCAAGTGACCTCTGAATAGAAGTCAATGGCCATGTTGAGTGAGATTCTACCTTAAACAACAATGTTACAGAGCTCTAAAAACACACATCTAAACACACCTCTAATGAGGTGGAAAATGAAGAAAAAAAAAATAAAAAAATCAAGACACATGATTGGTTGTGGCAGTGGTGGGATCCACTGCCACATCATTAGTGGTACCTCTAATTAGAGGTCCCAAGCATTTTTCCTACCTTAAATGATCGATGAGCATGTTTAACTAAGGAAAATAATTTTGAAATCAAATTTTTATACAAGAGCTTATTATTTAGATTAAAAGTATGAACTAGAATAATGAATATAACTCAAAATGATGGATCAGAAAAAGTCACATTATTTTACATAAAATGCATATACAAAAATTTTAACTGACTTGATATTTTATTAATAAAAGGGACAACTTATAATGAAATTAGAAAATCCAAAAAACGGAATGTAATTTTTAAAATTATAAAAACAATTCGTGTTTTGAGTAAATTTCAAAATATGCATTTGTAATTTATCCATAAATAATAAATAAATAAGTTGTTGATAATGTTTTTTTAATTTTAAGTTTCTTTATTTATTTTTGAAGATTCGAGTATCAGCAATCATGACAAATGCTCCTATAATCCTGACCCTAGATTGTGACATGTATTCCAATGATCCCCAAACGCCTCACCGCATGTTATGTTTCTTCTCGGACCCTAAACTTAGGCCCAATTTAGGGTACGTTCAGTTTCCTCAGATCTTTCATGGGCTCAACAAGGATGATATTTATGCTTGTGAGTTTAAACGCTTGTTCCAAATCAATCCTGTGGGAATGGACAGCCTGCAAGGCCCAAGTTATGTTGGGACGGGATGCTTTTTCTCTCGCCGAGTCTTTTTTGGAGGCCCATCATCTTTTTTGGCTCCCGAAATCCCCGAATTGAGGCCGGACCATGTTGTAAGCAAGCCCATCCAAGCCCAACAAGTATTGGCATTGGCACACCAAGTTGCAGATTGCAAGTATGAGAACCAGACCAATTGGGGTTCCAAGGTAAGCCAAAATCTCGTTAATTAAATTTGAATTATACAATTTCTTTTTTTTCTTTTTTTTTGTGTGTGTGTGTGTGTGTGGATAAATCACACTGACATTTATTGAAGTTTCAAAAAAATATAGTAAGTCTTCATAAATTTGATTTATTAAAATTGAGTTTTCCTGGGTTGTGTTTTATGTATAGATTTAGAAAGGAAATGAAAAGATGAGAGAAATGCATATGAAATATAAGCTAATTGTTTTCTCTGTTTTTATCGCCTTTTCTTTTTTCTTTTAAATTCCTACCCAAATTCATTATCTAAATACAACCCTAAGATTTTTAATTCACATAACAATTAACCCATTTTTTATCGGTAATTGGTAAGTCATATGTACGAAAAAATGATACTGTCATCTCTTTTACATTGATATATATATATATATATATATATTAGCATGTTTATTTTTTTATCTTCACAATATGTGCATTAATTTTGGTTCCTTTAACCTTATTAAAAAGGAAGTTAACATATGTGCCAAAGCTGATTTCTCTAAAACTCAAAGAAGATAACTGTAATTTACCTTTTTTTTTTCTCTCTAAAACTGTAAGATTTACTGTTACTATTATTTTTGTTAAAACATTGAGTTGGTTGCAAAATATGCAGTTGGGCTTCAGATATGGGTCACTGGTGGAGGACTACTATACTGGTTATAGGCTGCAATGTGAGGGGTGGAGGTCTGTGTTTTGCCATCCAAATAGAGCAGCATTTTTAGGGGATGTACCCATAAACCTCAATGATGTCCTAAGTCAAACCAAGAGATGGTGTGTGGGCCTACTTGAGGTGGGCTTATCCAAACATAGTCCAGTAACTTTTGGTTCCAAGGCTATGGGGCCTCTAATGGGTCTTTGCTATGCACACTCTGCTTTCTGGTCCATTTGGTCAATTCCAATCACCATATATGCTTTCCTCCCTCAGCTCACTCTCCTCAATGGAATCTCCATCTTCCCCAAGGTATGTACCTACCTCCACTAGTCAATTCAGTTCTACTTAAGTCTTCAATAAATTGATATCAATGACAAAGAAAAATCTATATACACATAATTAAATTACAAAAATCCTACATCACTACTGAAAAAAACATTTCTTGTGACCGCCACAAATCGTCACAAATAATTAAAAAACAGTTGCAAAAGACTTTTTGCGATGGCCAATGCAACTACAGATGGGGGACGCAAATGTGGGAGTGACAAATACTTTTTGCGACGGCAAAGGAACAGTCGCAAATTATTTGCAACCACCTTAAACTACTTTTTGCGACAGCTATTTTTCCGTCGCAAAAAAAATAAAAAAATAAAAAACACGTTTAGCGACCATTGTTTTACTATCGCAAATAATTATTTCTTAAAAAAAAATCATATATGGGTTTGCTACAACAAAAAAATCAATTACAAGCACCAAACAATTTTTTGTTAATGAAAAATAACAAAATTAACAAATTAATTAAATTTATAATAGACATTATCCATTAACCATCCTTAAATACACTGTACTAAAAAAATTCAAGTCTTCAAAAAAAAAAAAAAAAAAAAAAACATAATCTTTGGCTCTCAGCATCACCCGCTCGATCATATTAACTATTCCCTCAACAAAATCTGCAAAAACATATATCAAACTTAACCAGGTGCCTTCATACTATAAAATGCTATGTAGTTAAACACAATATAAATTCAGAGAGACATGGCCATTCTTCAAAGAGTGAAATCCCAACTATTGAAATTCTGAAAATAAAATAATATATGAGTTGAGTTTATTGGGGGCCAACTAAAATTGTAGGCAAAAAGTTACTAAACCTTTTGGAACCAAATAGACTCGTCAAAAAAATGTAATAACATAATTAAATATTTTTAAAAAAAATTCCTTCATTTTGTCTTTAAAAGTATAATTTTTGTAGGGTGATCCACAATCTATAAGATGCTAGTCTGTGGGAGTAAATCCAGTAGAAAACCAGAACAGAGACAATATGAATGATACCCAAATCAAAAATTCAAAATTTCCACAGCCCATCATCAAAAACCTATAAATTACAGTGGGTTCTTCAATCTCAGTTCCAATTGGACATCTAGGATTTTTTTATACAATAACAACAGCACAGAAACTTGCAGTACCCAAACCAATAGCACAAAAACTATCAAATACTCATTAAAGAGAAGTGAAGAAAGAAGAGAAAAGAGTGCACCTTTGAGATCATGGGAGTTCCAATAAAGAGAGACTGAGCCTCATTTGGGAACAGACTTTTTTAGTAACTTTTTGACTTTTTGACTAAAATATGATGTAAAAAAAACTAGTATGTTTGGGATGACTTTTTGACTTTTTACAAAAATATGTACAAAAAGTAGAGAAAAAATGGAATCTTTGACATTTTAGTATATGTTGTTGGCTTTTTGGCTTTTTTAATAACTTTTTGGCTTTTTGGCTAAAAAAGCCACTTGCCAAATGAGGCCAACTGAAATGAGAGAGCCAAAAGAATGTAGGGTTTGAATACTAAAGAACTGGAAAATATAGGGAATAATACATTCAAAGTACTCAAAACACAAGCACAAAAACTATCAAATACCCATTAAAGAGAACTGAAAAAATAAAAGAAAAGAATGCACATTTGAGATCATGAAAGCTCCAATAGAAAGACATATTTGAATCTGAAAGAGGCAAAAGAAAGGAAAATCTGATGCAACCATTTCAAAGTTGTCCAAACACTAAAGATTATATAAAATTATATAAATCTTGGCAAATCCAGACTGGCTTCAACTGTTAGAGCAACCCCCAAATGATGACAAAGTCAATAGATTCATTTTTTTTTTCTTTTTTTTTTCTAGTCAAAAAGTCTTATTCAAACTCCAAAACTAAAGCCATATATGTGTAAATATCAATGCACCTTCCCTATTAACATCCACCCAACCCTAGCTTCATCAAATTAATTGGAACTGAAGATTGAATTAAATAATCAACCAGTAAGCATTATGCAAACTATCAACTTAAAAGATGGATCTAGGGGTGGGCCTATGTTTGGATAAAGGGGGGCCATGGCCCCTCTTGGGTCTCAAAATTTCTCTTGGGCAGACTTTTTGCTTCCTATAAGAGTGCTAAGCCATCATTATAGGCCCAGAACGATTAGTATAAAGCAGTCTGAAAAGGTAATAATTCATATGGAAATTGATATCAATAAACATTTAAAAGTACCTTGGATGCAACTATGTATCCAAGCAGGTTGCCAAGACAGAGGTCTTTGCAAGGTGAAGCACCTAATGCAAATGTAAGCCCAGCCAAATATGCTTGCACACCTGACATGTCAGATTTTTTAAAATGTTAGTTGCACTTTCAAGCTATAAGCACAGCCGAGAGTAGGCCAAACCCTAGTGATGAATACTTGAGAAGCTGATGGTAAAATTAGAAAGTCCATTACCTGAAGGGAAATTAGCAGAAAGAAGACGAGGATCAAAGTTGTTGAAAAAGAAAGTCAGAACTCAATTATCTGCAATATCGGCCAGCAAGACCATGGGAAAAAAAGGGATATTAGCCAGAAATAAATAGATAAAAACAATATCTATCTACAACTTAAGTGATTCTGTTTAGACATACTTAAGTATGCCATGCTAAAGGAAACCAATTGGGTCGAATAGATAGCATGGCTCAAGTTTTATGTAAGTTGAAAACTTAAACATGGATATACAGCCAAACCAAAAGTCTATGCTTTTGGAAGAGCCACCTTCTGAAAATTAATCACATAAGGTAGCAATGTGTAGGTTTAGGTTTAGGTTTAGGTTTAGCTACCTTAGAAAGGACATTGTGTGAGTGATTTTCCGATCACACTGCCAACTCAGTATTCAGCTGGAGAGTACTGGCATAATAGATGACACTTGGCTGACCTGCAACAGAAAGAGAAGATTTCGGCGGTGGTTCGTCCACTCGGGGGCACTCCAACGATCAAGTCAGTATATCTCTCAAAGATAATCAACTGTTAAACTCACTATTCTGAATGTAAATTGCGTACCTTAGATCCATCGGGGTGCCTTTCTTTTATAGTTAACTCAATCCTTGTCCCAACAGAAGCCTGGCTTCAATGGACTTTAGCTCAATGCTTATCCAGGACTCTTCAAAAGATAGAGACAAACTCCCTAAGAGCTTCATCTTTATCCAGGCTGAGTCCCCCCATAATCTAGGACTCTTGTGCCTTATCCGCTTATCTCGGATTCCGATATCTTCGGAGATAACCTCGGCCTTGCCAAGATCACCTCGGCATCGCCAAGATCACCTCGGCATCATGACCAAGACACGTGGCACCTCGGCTGACACGTCGGCATCACCTTGGCCACGTGTTGGTACTCAGAAAATATATCCCCACAACTGCCCCCAAGGTTCTATTACCTCGGCATTCTAAGGTGATGGAACCTATATTGGAACTTTCTACCAATACATCGGTTTGAAGTCTCTCAGCCGAGATCATCATATAAGCCGACATGCCTCTTTAAAGATTAAAGATCCCAAGATCTTCTTCACGTATGAGCTGTCATGCAAAATAACTCAACCGTTTCACCCACGCGTCTTCCCTTTACCGGATAATCAGACGCTTGTAAGTCATCTCGCACCAGATCGCGCCCGTCGACATATTCGTTGTTCCAGCGCATTAATTGCCCTTTTGCCGTCGCTTCAAATTTTTGACAAAACTCGCTTTTCTTCGCCTCTTCACTTTTCATCGCCTCTGGCTTTCTCTCTCTAGTTTTCAAACCCTCCATTGTTTCAAGCTTTCAAGCTCATACCACCATCAGATATCTTTCTCCCATGAGGCTCTTTTCTCGCTACTGCCCGTCTGACTTCGGCGATCTCAATTCCGGCTTTACCTCCTCGGTGAGTTACTGTTTCCTCTTGATTTAGTATCTTGTTTCAGTTTTTTGAAGATATCTTGAATTCCTGTCATTTTTGCAAACTTGCTTGTAACTTTGATTAGTTTAATCTGTTCATGTACCTGAGTATGATTGCCTCATGATTCTGTTTTTGCCCAATCTCTTCTTAAGTATTCACAACCTGCACACACATTTGCCCACTTTTGCCATTATTCTTGGCCTTGTACCCTTTCACACACTCTGTCACAGTGTTTTTGATAGTTCACCCTTGTTCTTGATTCTGAAACACGTTCTTGTTTTCTGTTTTCTGTGTCTTTTTCCTGATTCCTGCCTTCAATCTTTGTTCCCACAGACTTAGGTTTTGGGATTTTCTTGTAGAACCCACAATTTTTAGGAAAAACTTAAACGAATTCCTTCTAGATCCATACAAACCCTTACCATAGTACATTTTTAGGTTTTTAGTCGAGGTCCTTTAAACCCTCCAAAAATACTTCCTCCTGAAATTCGATACCTCCATTTAGGCCGACGTTATGGGTATGTGAAAGCATAGGGTAGACACCCCATCCAAATTAGAGTACTTTAGGCGAGAGTTTGACATCCCAGCCGACGTCCATCTGAGGTTGGCTAGGGAGGATGACTCCATCATGCCAACAACTGACTCTATGCCCTTCCCTGTGGTAGCCTTCATTGAGTGCGGACTCCGGCTCCCACTCAACACCCTTTTTCATGAGATACTTCACTACTATAAGTTGAACCCGATGTAACTTGCCATCAATTCCTATCGAGTTATTCATGGTATCATAGCCTTAGCCAAACAAGAAAACGCTAGAATTACCTTAGTCGACATCCAATACTACTATACCATGTGTGGCCTCAAAAAAGATACGGGCTATGTTTACTACTTTAAGCCGAGGTCCACAGAGTATAAAATCGTAGCCGACCTCCCAGACTCCAACAAGGGGGCTGGAGACGATTACTTCATTACCTCGGGGAACTGGGAGTTTGCTCTAGACGAGGACCTCCATCTCTACCCTCTTCCTCGTTCAGTCTTTGTAGAGGGCAATGGTAAGAGCCCTGTGTTCATACTTACTTGTTTTTAAAGTCTTCAATACTTTGTTCGTTTCTAATGTCTGCTTTTTCTTGTAGCTCTTCCTCAACCACCAAAGGGCTTCCGTCAGTCTTTCTTTCCCAGCAAAGACTTGAGGAAACTCTTGGATCTACCAGTCCACAAACGAAAGGCCCCTCTGCTTCTCAACTTCATCCCCACTTACAAGTCGGCTCTTTCCGACGTCCCAAAAAAGAAGAAGAAACGCCTTTCTCCACCTTCTGCCACAACTCCACAAATCGTGTCCACATCTTGAACAGACCAAGGATCAACCTCTGATCTAGCTGAGCAGTCGTCAACCTCGGCTCCATACCTGATCCCACCATCTCAACACAACGCGGCATTTAACTATTTTTTTTCACGAGATGGGCCGCCAGAAAGCAGTTGCCAAAGATCTCTTGGCCAGCATCCTATCCTCTGTTGAGGCTCAACCAGCTCCAACCCAACCTCCAAAATGTAAAAAAGAATAAAAAGGTTTCATAAAGGCAAAGGTGACTCAGGTTGACACTGAGGACACCTTGCCGATCTCAAAACTGGCTGAGAGTGATAAGACCACATCTGCTGCCGAGAAGAGGCCTGCCAAAGCCCAACCGTCCGAGTCCATCCGATCAAAGAGGACGAGGTCTTCTTCTGCAACCACCTCGGGGTCTCGAAAGCATGATTCCCCCTGGGCCCCCCAAATCACTCTGGAAGATAAGCCAGTTATGGCCAGTGATAGTGCCGATGACATTAATGTCAGCGTTGCCCTTAGTACCGCTTTACTTCTTCCCGGTGATCTCAATCGAAACGCTGAGTTGAGTGAATATGAAAACTATGCTCTGATGCTCCAACGCTCTGTCCAAGTGGGTGCCTTTATTTGGTCATTTTTCTTTCTTGTACTTAGAAAAATTTTCTAATAACTTTTATTCACTTTCAGGCCATCCAGTATGCCCATTCCTTCTCAGTACAATCTTTCGAGAATTGGGAGAAGCTGGCCGAGAAAAAGAGGGAGGTCTCCACTCTTCAGAAGACTAACAAAAACTTGCAATCAAAGATGAAGACCCTGGAGGATCAGGCCGAGGTCGCTATCAAAGCCAAGGACGATGGCGAAGAAAAGGTTGGTGCTGTTGAGGCGATAAACAAAGTCCTTCAAGCCCAGCTGAAAGAGGCCGAGGACAAGATGGCCGAGGCCCAAAAGGAGCTTCAAGACGCCCTGGCTACCAAAGAGGCCGAAGTAGAGGCCGCCGATGAGAAGGCATATGCTGAGGGGGTGGCCGATGTTACGGCAGACTACGAAAAGCAGGTGAAGCAGGCATGCAATAGGGGCTTCACCCTTGGCTGGATGACCTTGCTGAAAAGGCTTGATGTCCCCGAGGACTCCTCCCTTAGGAATGCCGATGTCCTTCCTCTGCCATTCCCCCCAACTCCAAGCCAATCCGCCGACGACGAGTCTGAGTCCGAGGAAGAGGAGGAGGTTTTGGTGAGGAAGTCAAAAGACGTTGCTGGGGCCAAGTCTCTTCCTCAAAATGAGCAAGTCCTAGACTTGACTTAAGATGAGGAGGTTGAGGAGCTTCCCAAGGAAGCTACCCCTGAGCAGGCATCATTGGACGTGCCTCTCGCCGATAAGAGCCTTGTTCAGACCCTTCAAGAGATTGATACTGAGCTTGCGGCCGAAAAGGTGGCCGAGATGTCCTCCCAGCAGTCTTCCAAGATCCAAACCCAGCCTGCTAATGATTCTGGGAAATCTTAGTTTTGATGTCTTTTTCTTTTGTTTTTTTACACTTTGTACTTCTTTGTTTTTGAGACAATGTAAGCTCTTCATATGGCCGACGTGCCTTTTAATGAATACAACTTCCTTCTTTCTTGAATGTTTGCATGTTTGTCTTCCCTTTATTGCTTCTTGTATGACTTTCATACTTAGAATAATTTTGTGTCTTCAAGAAGCACCGTAGTCTTGTGCAACCTTCTCGGGGTGAAACGTCTTAGTTTACATCGGCAGGTACATAATTACTTAGCTTAATACTCCCTTGGTTTTAACTTGTAATTTTTTCTCAAATTTCAACAAGTGTTTAACATCATCTCGGTTTAACTTTAACTTGTAAACTTTTCTCAAGTTTCAACAAGTGTTAAACATCATTTCGGTTTAACTTCAACTTGTAAACTTTTCTCAAGTTTCAACAAGTGTTAAACATCATTTCAGTTTAACTTCAACTTGTAAACTTTTCTCAAGTTTCAACAAGTGTTAAACATCATTTCGTTTTAACTTCAACTTGTAAACTTTTCTCAAGTTTCAATAAATGTTAAACATCATTTCGGTTTAACTTGAACTTGTAAACTTTTCTCAAGTTTCAACAAGTGTTAAACATCATCTCGGTTTAACTTCAACTTGTAAACTTTTCTCAAGTTTCAACAAGTGTTAAACATCATTTCGGTTTAACTTCAACTTGTAAACTTTTTTCAAGTTTCAATAAGTGTTAAACCTATTTTTCTTCTCTCTCTGCCCCCTGATGTGAACCTATGTTTCACTTGGGTTCTCATTATACATATATTCCAAAAACAACGTTATGTATCTTTATCAGTCAAAATCATATATAAACAAGCTAAAAACTTCATCTATTTACTTCGGCAAAATGACAAAAAATTCTAATGATAGAAGAATTTCAAATTGCAAGTGTTCCAAGGCCTTGGCAATTCTGTGCCCTCATTATCTTCAAGCCAGTATGCCCCATTGCCCAAGATCTGAGATGATTAGAGGGTCCTTCCCAATTTGGGCCAAGCTTCCCCTCTCTGGGATCCTTCTTGTTGCCGACGACTTTCCTCAAGACGAGGTCACCGATTTGAAACTCCCTTGGGTTGACCCTTCTATTTTAAGCTTTGACAAGCTACTGCTGGTATGCTGCCAGCTGAATTGCAGCTCTCTCCCTTCTTTCCTCTAGTAGGTCCAGATCTTGGGCTAGGAGTACATCATTAGTCCCGTTCTCTACTCCCTAGGTTTTGATCCCAGGGATGCCGACTTCCAGCGGAACGACAGCTTCTGTGCCATAAGCCATGGCAAAGGGGGATTCCCCCGTTGATCTTCTCGGCGTAGTCCGATATGCCCAGAGCACACTTGCTAGTTCATCCACCCACTTTTCTTTTACTGCCTGCAGCCTCTTCTTTATCCCATCCAAGATAACTGTGTTGGATGCTTCTGCTTGTCCATTGCTTTAAGGAAAGCTTGGGGTTGAAAAGTAGTTCTTGATCTTGAACTTTGCGCAGAAGCTCTTAATTAGCTTACTGTCAAATTGTATTCCGTTGTCTACGACTATTGCTCTTGGGATCCCAAATCTTGTGATTATGTTCTTCCATATGAAGCTTTTTACATCCACATCTCGGATCTTGGCTAAGGGCTCAGCTTCTATTCACTTGGTGAAGTAATCTGTTGCTACCAGCAGGTACTTCCTTTGCCCAGTTGCTTGGGGCAGTTGTCCGACAAGATCCATTCCCCATTGGGCAAACAACCAAGGACTGGATACTGGGTTCAGGTCTGTTGTTGGTTGGTGTATCAGAGGTGCAAACCTTTGGCACTTTTCACACTTCTTGACATAGGCCTCTGCATCTTTCTGCATGTAGGGCCACCAATACCCCTGGGTAATGGCTCTATGAGCTAGTGATCTACCCCGAGCATGGCTTCCGTAAATTCCTTCATGTATTTCATATGAAAAATCTTCAACTTGTGAAGGATGTACGCACCTCAACAGGGGTCCAGTGAAGGATCTTCTGTAGAGATGTCCTTCTGCTGTCAGACTAAATTTTGCCGACTTCAATCTGATCTTGTGTGCCTCCTTGTGGTCATCTGGCAGCTTTCCTTCTTTTAGGCATGCAATAATTGCATCCATCCAACTTGGTCCCACGTCCACACACATTACTTCATGCTCTGTGGTCAGTGGTTCGATGCTCGGGCCCGACAAGTAGTCAACCATTATTGTCCTCGCTTTTCCAGGTTGTACTGCCCTAGCTAGGTTGGCCAATGCATCGGCGTGACTGTTATCATCTCGGCTAACCTGGAGTAGTCGGCAGTTCTAAAACAAGGCTGACAACCTGATAACCTCCTTTGCGTAGGCTGACATCCTTTCATCTCGAGCTACAAACTCGCCTATTATCTAGTTAACTATGAGTTATGAGTCACAAAAGACAATTACCTCATCTGCTTGTACTGCTGCTGCCAGTTTCAGTCTTGCAATGAGTGCTTCGTACTCTGCTTCATTGTTTGAGGCCTTGAACCCCAAACGAATCGATTGTTCTATTATATGCTCATCTGGAGATATCAAAACTACTCCTGCCCTGCTCATCTGGAGATATCAAAACTACTTCTGTCCCTGCTCCCTATCGGTTTGAACTCCCATCAACGAACAGTCGAAAGGAGTCGCCGATGTAAATGCTGCAGGGTCTAAGTTTTTCCTTTTTCCTTTGTTCTTTCGCCTTTGGTTGGGCTCCTCCTTGCTTGTTTGGACATCGTTCACCTTCGCTCAACGGAGCCCGATGTTCGATGGATTCTGGCGTGAACTCCGCCACGAAGTCGGCCAAAACTTGGCCTTTGATTGTTGCTCGGGTGCAGACTCCAGTCATATCGCCCAAGGCGCCGCCATCTGGCTATTCTTCCTGTCAAGTCTCCTTGTTGCAGCAAGGACTTCAAGGGGTGTTCAGGTAGTACCACAATTTTATGGGCCTGGAAGTAATGGTTCAGCTTCTTTGAGGCCATTACTAAAGCCAGTGCCAATTTCTCTAAGGGTAGATACCTTGTTTCTGGGTCGGCCAGGTTTTGCTTACATAGTAAACAGCCCTTTGTTCCCCTTTTTCTTCTCGGACTACTACTGCGCTTATCGCATGTTCTGAAACTGCTAAGTATAAAAACAGCTCCTCTCCAAGTTCTGGATTTGAAAGAACTGGCCGTGGTCGATACTCTTTAGGTCCCTAAGGCCCAAGATTCTTCGGTCCACAGGAAATCTGTGGCTTTCTTTACTAAGTTAAAGAAAGGTCTACACTTGTCTAAGCTTCTGCTGATGAACCTATTCAGGGCTGCAGCCCTTCCGGTTAGCATTTGTACCTGTTTTGCCGACGTCGGGCTCTTCAACTCCAAGATGGCCTTAATCTGATCTAGACTGGCCTCAATGCCCCTTCTGGTCACCAGGTATCCTAAAAACTTACCAAATCCAACTCTAAATGCACACTGTGATGCATTGAGTCAGAGCCGATATGCTTTAAGGATTTCAAAGACTGCTTTGAGGTCGGCCAGATGACCTTCTGGTTCCTTGGTCTTCACGACCATGTCGTCGATGTAAACTTCCACCGTTCGGCCAATCAGGTGTCTGAACATCTTGGTTACCATCCTTTGGTAGGTTGCTCATGCGTTTTTCAACCCGAAAGGCATCACCTTGTAACAGTACAGCCCTTTGCGAGTGATAAACGCAGTCTTCTCTTCATCTGGAGGGTACATGGCTATCTGATGGTACCCCCTGTACGCATCCAGGAAGCTCATCCTTCCATGCCCCAAAGTGGCGTCTACCAGCTGGTCAATCATGGGTAGAGGAAAACTGTCTTTGGGACAGGCCTTGTTCAGGCTGGTAAAGTCAACGCAAACCCTCCATTTACCATTCTTTTTCTTCACCACTACTGTGTTCAATAGCCATGTCGGGTAATTTACCTCACGAATAGCCCTGGCTTCCAATAGTCTATCTACTTCCTCCTCCACTGCTTCAAAGTGCATCAACGTTGGTCTTCTTGCTCGTTGGATTACAAGTTTGGCTGACCTGTCAACGTTCAGTTTATGGCAAGTGACCTCGGGGTCAATGCCAGGCATTTCGTAAGGCGTCCAGGCGAACACCTCAATGTTTGCTCTTAAAAAAGCTTCAAACTCTTTTTCCTCTTCGTCGGCTAAGCTCGAGCCGAGAAAAAAGAAGCGTTCTTCATCCCCCTCCTGGACGAGGATTTTCTTCAGTGCTTCTTCACTCTTCTCGGCTGGCTCCTTACCAACATCCTCTAGGACCTCCACGTCCTCATCTTCGATCTCTGCCTTCTCTGGTTCTCGAATGCTGCAGGTGGATTTCATTGCTGCCATGGAGCAATTCTTTGCCTGCAGTTGATCTCCTCTGACCTCCTCAATCCCATGCTCTGTTGGGAACCGCAATAGTTAATGCAATGTTGAGGGAACAGCCCCCACTGCATGCAACCATAGCCTTCCCAAAATGATGTTGTAAAGGGAGGGTGTGTCGATTATGATGAATTCTGTTGTTACCTTTTTCGTGCCAGCTTGCACATCTAAGCTTACTGCGCCTAGTGGCCATGTCGGCGTTCCATTGAACCCACCATTGGGTCGTTAGATTGTTCCATATCGTCTGGGTGAAGGCCCAGCTCCTTGTAACATCTGACCTACATGATGTCACAAGAGCTGCCTTGGTCAATCAAGATGCGCTTCATTTGACATTCCCCAACCTGGATGGATACTACCAAGGTATCGTTATGTGGATGCTGCACCATCTCAAGGTCAGCTTCTGTAAAGGACACTACTGGTCCCTAGCTCTCCTCTGCCCGATGTCTCTTCTCCCCGACTTGGTAGACATGCTGCAGGTGCTTTACCCTCTGAGTCTCTCCCCTTATTTCGTTCTCTTTGACCTTCGAGTGAATTACATTAATTACCCGAGGTTCTCCTGCTTGAGGTTACTGTGCTAGGGGAGGCAGAGCCGCTGGTGCCTGAGGCAGTCTTGCCTGCTCTTCTCTTGTCCTGGCTTCATCGACAAAGTCTCTTAGATGGCCTTGCCTCACCAGGTCTTCTAAGTGTGCTTTCAGGGCTTTGCAGCCCTGAGTCATATGCCCATCTTCATTGTGGTAGGCACACTGCCTGCTAAGGTTTCTTCCCATAAATTCTCCTGGTGCCTTCGCTGGTGTTCTAAAATAGGGTTGATTCCGAATTCGATCCAGGACTTTGTGAATTGAGATTCGGAACACGGTTGTCACTACCTTTGTAGCCCTCAGTTCTGTCTCTTGCTTGCTCGATCCATTGTTACCTCGGCCTCGCTTCGGTGAGCCATTTCCTTTCTCTTGCTTTGTATCCTTAGTCCCCGACGTGTCTTCCTCGGCTCTGGCATACTTCTCGATTCTCGCCATGAGCTCTTCCATGCTTTTTGGCAATGTCTTTGCCAAAGACTTTTGTAGTGGACAGTTGTCTTTTAGGCTGTTTTTGAAAGATACGACCGCCACCTCTTGATTACACTCTGGTATTCGGTTGAACACCTCAAAGTATCTTTTTACATAGGCCCTAAGGCCTTCATCCTTACTGATCTTCAGAGCCATTAATGCGTCCACCCTCAATGGCTGCAGCTTGTTTGTCACGAACCTGGCCACAAACATCTCGGCCAGACCTTCCCAAGTCGTCACGCTTCCTTTTGGTAGTTTGTGGAACCAATCTAATGCAATCTCCCCGAAGGATGAGGGGAATACTTTGCAGAGCAATGGCTCGTTCCCAGTGTACAACGCCATCGCGTTTAGGTATAATCTGACGTGAAAGTTGGGGTCCGACTTCCCATCGTATATCTGGAACCTCGGCATACTGAATCTCTTCGGGACCTCAACCTTGTCTAGCTCTACCGAAAATGGTGTTCTCGGTTTAATAGTTGAGGTTACCTCGACATGATCTTGCTTCCTCTTGAGGTAATCTCTTAAGTCCTCTTTGCTCCGCCTAGGAGCTCAGCTATCTCCTGATTTCAGTCTCTTAGGTGCATTGCTTTCAGCTTCATTGTGAGCCCTTTTTGATCTTTCCCCGTTGGTCACGTCGAATCACAACTCCTGCCTCTGAACATGCCGATGTTCTCTGGGGTCTGCCTCCTTGATGCGATGTGTCCTTCGGGACTCTTCCCTTCCTGGTTCTCCACGCCCGACCTCTCTTGAAGGTCGGTGAGAATGTCTTTCACTTCTGGGATGCTGGGGGGCAATTGGGATAGTTTTCTGTCCTCCCTTCTGGGCATTGGCCGCTGGAATCAGCATGTCGTGCAGCGGGAATGGTGGATGCATGACATTGTTTTGCATCATGAAGTTGACGACCGATTACAGGTCCGCCAACTTGTTTGCCATCTCTTTAACCTCTTCGTCCCTCCGCAGGCATCTATCCTTCCATACCTGAAGGTCATCCTCTTTGTAGTACCCACTTCGATCTAGCTTCTTTGGTGCGTCGCCATCTTGGCCGACGTCTTTGTTGCTGTGATTCTGGTCACGAGTTTCTGTATTGCGGTTGTCTCCTTCGACATCAAGGTCGATAGGTCTACCACTCCCAGCAGGAGTGTCGTCCCCAATCTTTTCCTTATGTCCATTGCTGGCCATCTATTCTCCTTTTGTTTCCACAAACGGCGCCAAATTGTGTGAGTGATTTTCTGATCACACTGCCAACTCGAGATTCACTAGATAATCTTGGCGTAATAGATGACACTGGTGACCTACAAATGAAGAGAAGATTCTGGCGGTGGTTCGTCCACCCGGAGGCACTCCGACGATCAAGTCAATATATCTCTCAAAGATAATCAACTGTTAAACTCATTGTTCTGAATGTAAATTGCGTACCTTAGACCCATCGGGGGTGCCTTTCTTTTATAGTTAACTCAATCCTTGTCCCAACAGAAGCCTGGCTTCAATGGACTTTAGCTCAATGCTTATCCAGGACTCTTCAAAAGATAGAGACAAACTCCCTAAGAGCTTCATCTTTATCCAGGTTGAGTCCCCCCATAATCTAGGACTCTTGTGCCTTATCCGCTTATCTCGGATTCCGATATCTTCAAAGATAACCTCGTCCTTGCCGAGATCACCTCGGCGTCATGACCAAGACATGTGGCACCTCGGCTGACACGTCGGCGTCACCTTGACCACGTGTTGGTACTCATAAAATATATCCCCACAGACATGGTATGCAACATCGAAAGAGAAGAGGAAAAAGAATGTGAGGAAAAAGAATTGTTTACTCATGTAGTTCCTATAGTTTCTAGATTGGTTACTTCAGTTAGACTAAGAACTGATTTGCCATTGGCAACTTTGTGGTTATAATTATTTCAAATTGTCACATTTCCCCTTTCTCGTTCAAAAAACTTACAGTTATTTGGTACAGAACTATCACGATGAAAGTAATATATAGAAAAATCTCTTTCATGGAGTGGGCCTTTGTCACGACCCAAACCCGGTACCCAAAGGCTCGGCGTCGTAACAAGATAAAATAAAATAATTCAAATAATTTTGTAGTCGCAGCGCAAGCGAATAAATTAAATAAAATAATTGGGTACCAACTACTTATTTAAAAGGAAACAAAATATAGTCATTTGAAACTTTATTGTATTACAAGAGTTCAAAACAAAACAGACAGAAATAAAAAAAAGATTTAAAAAAAAACAGCGATTCATTTTTCATCTTGATCCCGCTAAATCTCGTCACCTGAAAGGGTAACAGCTATAAGCACATAGCAGAGTGAGAAATATTATACTGTGAGTATAGGGGCACAAAATAGCCATGGATAATTATTTAAGCTAAAACATTAACATAATTTGAGTTGCATACACAAATTAATTAAGTGCCAGAAACTGAAATAATTAACTATAACCACGGTACATAACAGAACAGAACAGGGGTCACTAAGTGACAATCACTACAGGGGTCAATGGATCCATGACAAACAAGGGACCACAAAGTGGTCAAACAGGGGCCTATGGTTATTTAAGTCCCCCAAGGCATGGGACTTCCGTGGTGGTACTTACAGAAAATATTTGTTTATAACGTCATTGTCAAATAATCTCTAAAATTTAAACAAACATATCCATGGATTTTAATTTAAGCAAATAGAGTTCAGAAAATAATCCACATAATTGAAACATTAACCAAACCATAAAACATAATTTATATCAAATAAATTGTGGTAACTCAAAACATTCGTAAAATATATTATGGTAACTTAAGACATGTAGAAAACATATTATAGTAACTCAAGGTATAATAAAACTCACCTAAAAATTACTCCTAAATTATTTTGAGCCTGCTCTCCGATTCTTGTGTTCCTAGCTAGAAAGCTCTATGTTGATTATAGCACTGTGTCACTGTGTTTTGATGCCTTCTCCTACACCACCCTTCCTATTTATAAGGGACCAAGAGTGAGGCCCAAGCAACACGTAGGTACGTTCTCTCAATGTCACATGTACATAGAGGCTTCTATTTAGGCCATTTGTTTGGCTTTGCTTTTGTCTCACGCATTCACCAAGGGCTAATGGCAGCCATATTGTTTCTACTTCCTGCCACATTATTAGTTTGTTGGCATTTGAGGGGTGAAGCCACATGTCCTATATCATGAGTTATCAAAATTAGTTTGGCTTTATAAAATTCTTAAGGGTTATCACTCTTTGGTGATTCATAATGATCCCTAAAATTACGTATAATTATAAGTTAGGTTCACGTCTAAAAACCTCACTACTAAACTATAAAACCTCACTTACCACTTACTAAAATGTTTAATGCGTGGTGTGTCGCAAACAATTTAATTGATAAATTCCCAATTTCCTTTTTTTTTTTCTTATTATTATTATTTGATTTATTTATTTATTTTGGAGTTCTATTTATTGCAATTTTAAAAGAAAATTCGGGTGTCACAGCCTTAAATCAAAGCAAAGAACAACAAATTCTTCGCATAGGAGAGATTAAAAAAAAAGTACTGAAAATGAGTACATAAGATGTAAAATGAGATTATTGAGCAATCATAGCATTGATACAATTAATCACCTCTAGGAGGTTTAGACCCATAATTACGGCCAAACCAGAAGCAACCACAGGTAGTCCCTGCCCTATCTGTCCATACGCCTTTCCAGCAAATGATGCTTATATGCCAAGGATTGCCAGCGTAGTGGCCAATCCCAATGAAAATACAACCGAGTTCCCAATGACCTAAACAATGAAAAACATAAAACTTAAACATAAGAAAAAGAGCCTGTCATCACACACACACACACATATATATATATATATACTGTTATCACCAATGAGCATGCCAAATTGAGTACCATAAGCAAGAGAAGGGTAAAAAAGAAAAGAAAAAAAAAAAGAAAAGAAAACCACCAAATGCAAGGAGCTTAGAAAACTAATCTAATTCTAAATGTTTTCAGTTTAATAAATAAAAACGAAAGAAATATAATCAAAAGTAACTTCTCCAAAAAAACTACACCCAATTCTTAGACACTTGGCGCTAGGGTGGTAGAAGTGGCAACTGTTCAAATTTCCATCTACCAAATTTATCTGTTAAAAACATCTAGCAGTATTTTAGCTTAGCTCACCGTCACAGTTCTAAGCTAATGCTGATTTCTGAAATGATCCAATGATCCCTGACCACATAATCACATAATATGGAAACCACAAAATTATAAGCGAAAGATGAGAATTAAAAGAAGTTATTTACCTCTCTTTTGCTTTTCCCTGAGCCAAAAGCTTCTGGATGATTTCAGCAAGTCCAAGAATCTGCATCAGACATGGCATGCCAAGTGTATTAGTAACAACCCAGTATCAAATTATTTTACCACAAAATTTAACACCAAATATTTGTTACCAATATAACCAAGGGCCAGTGGCAAAACACAACACTCAGTGTACAAGGAGAAAGGCTAGTTACAAGCCCCGCGCCAAATATAACAGCCAAGCTGCAAAGAGGAACACGCATGAACAGCAGATAAAACTATTAAATATATAATCCCCAAATGACCAAATTCAAACTTAGAAACAATATACAGAATATGAACCTAGTAAAACTAAGAGCCGATAGCTGGTACTGAACAACTTCATTAGCCTGTTGTCCAGCTGAATATAGGAAGCCTCCAAACCAATCTCCAACACTTCCATCTGCTAAAGTATAAGCGAAGCGACTCCTTCCTTACTTGAAGAAAGACACCGGTATTTCACGAGATTATATGGGAGAAAAAAAAGTAAAACTTGCATATAAGACTCGTAAAAAGCGAATGATCTACTATATACTTACCTAAGCATGATTGACAAATCAAAAAACAAAAAAGACTCAGTTTAAACATTAACTGAATTTAAACAAGACGGCAAAAGCTAACAAGAAGTTCTCACCATAATATTCTCCATACTTACAGCCTTTGCTGCGTTAGCCACAACCAAATTTGCTGCTGAAAACATCAAAAATAGAAACAAGTATCGAAAGTTATATGCTTGCACCCAAACATCAAAGGAATGGGTATAATTTTATATGAAGGAAAAGAAGATGAGGACAAATATATTTGAAAAATTCCAAATAAATAAAGAACCCAAATGATCAAAAGCTAACCAACACCAACTTTTTTGTTGACTCCAATAAGAAGCTAAGAAAAATTCTACATGTTGTTTAATTATACAGAGTATAGGTATCAGCTTCTGATTCACACATTCACTGCAATTTAGTTCAGCTTTCAAAACTCAAAATCATACAAAATTAAAAAACCAAAATCAAAACCCTAGAATCTTTTGTGTTCTATACCAAACACTTGAAAAAGCATCCACACAAAATCAATTTACAAAACCTAAAGAAACAGAACAAGAACACTCCAGATTTATAGATTACTATAAAATAAGCGCCAATCGACCAAAATATAAATTAACATTACACTTTTAATAGCGATCAAAATGATAAAAATCGAACAAATTCGAATGAATCAATGAGAACTCACCTCACACTCAGATAATCAGTGTGATCTTGAAAGCATCTTCGATGACATCACAAATGTACAATAACAGAGATTGGAAAGCTCAGTACGTTATTAGAGAGACAGAGAGATTTGCTGCACTTTCTCCTTGAATGACCGTCGGTGGAGAGTGGGGCGACACCGGTGGGAGGATGGCAGAGTGAGGTGACTCCAATGAGAGGAAGAGATATAGTGTAAGAATGAAATAGGGGGAGTTAGGGCTTCTATTATTTATGATGGACAAACAGATGCACAAAAACATAACACTAGGTCATTTTGCCATAGTTTAGTATCTTTCACAACTGATGGACCCTTTTTGCAACGGGTAATTTGTTTCCATCGCTAATGATAACGCCTTTTTGCTCATTTATCAGCGACAATCATTTTCTGTCTCAAAAAATACTATTAGCGACGAATTATTTTATCCATCTCAAATGTGTAGCTTTTGCAAAGGAAATCAATCCGTCACAAAAAGTTTCGCAACGGCTTTATTTGCCGTGGCAAAAACTTACTTTTTGCGACGATTTTTAAACCGTCGCAAAAAGTTTCATGTCTAAAGGCCCCTTTTCGAGTAGTGTTTGCCTCCTTCCCAACGTCTAAGTAACTTTTACCCTGCCCCCTTCTAAAATTTCATCTTAATTTAGCTTATTCCAGTATTTCCAATTAGTCATCTATCTAACTCTTAGATTTTTTCTTAACTTATCTTAGATTTTTTTTGGTTTTGTACCCAAAGTAATTAAGAATTGCATTTGGGATAAAACTTTTCTGGTTTGTGTTAGTGGTGGCAATGGTGATGGTGGTAGCATTAGTGGAGTGGTGGAGGTGATGGTAATAATAGTGGAGGCATTTAAACGGTTACTTATGTTCAACTCACCCTGATTCACGATCAGATATGTATCTAAGAATGTATTGTGGATCATACCAATGATAATTAGCTAGTTCTAGATCACAAAATAATAAATATAAAAATTTAGAAATTCCTAAAATCATTGTATGATGGCAAAATTGAAGTAATATCATTTTGATGACTGAAGATAATCAAACATATCCATCAAATATAATTCTTCATCAATAATCAATCATTTTGGAGCAATTTTTTCATCAAATTTGAATCTGATAAAAAAATTGATGAACAATTGGAGATGCACAACCAAGAGAGACAAAATTGATAAAATTATAAAGCATTATGAAAGATCCTAATGAATCTAACCTCTGAGAGAAACAAAGAACTCCGAATACGATTGCCTAGAGTTGGAAACTAACCTGCTCAATATGTCCTTGAGGAAAATAAAACACACGCTCGCCTTCACAAGGCATTGTTACGAGCGGACAAAAAGAGAGTTGAATCGATGAAGATGTGTCAAACATTAGAGAGAGACAAAGAGAAGTGTTTAGGCTTACTGATTATGAATCTCAATTATGAATCGATCGAAATCTTCATCAACTGCAGATTGAAATCTTCAAATCTTCATCAACAATCGATCAAAATCTTCAAATCTTTATCAAAGTGAGATTCGAGTAAGAGAGACAGTGAGATTCGAGCGAGAGACAGATTTTGAGAGAGAGAGAGATAGAGAGTTCAGATTTGGGAAATAAGAGAAAAAGGGGACATAGGTCAAGTTTAACTGATTTGGGGGTTTTTTTTTTTTTTTTTTTAAAGTTAAGAACACGATTGGGTCAAGTAAATTGAGATTTTGATATAAAAAATGATTTTTTTGGACGGTTAAATAATCAGTCGCAAAAAAACAGACGCAAAAAGACATATTTCAAGTAGTGCATGATGAGCAGAAATATAATATATATATATATATATAGAAAAAAATATTAAGAAAATTTAAGCACTTAAAATTTCAATATATAGTATTGATTTAAACTGTGTATGGTGAGCCAAACTCTCTAATTCACATATTTCAAATTCATAACACTTTTTTAGGATTTACATAGCATTATTGCATGTTAAACCCACATTGGGTAAAAATAATAAGGATAATAGGTTAAGTACTCTCTATCCCCAAATATCTATGTTCCTCTCTCCTAATCCATTCATAATTGTTAGATCATGCAAGAATTTTGAGATATGAAAATATTAATACATATTTAACGATGGTGAGTGAATTGAGATTAAGGGATAAGGATATTTGGGAACAAAACATACTAGCACATTTTTGTTTGGGTACATTGCACTAATCTCCACTAACATTCAGAGAAAATACAAGTTTAATAATTTTAACATAATTACACTTATCTTCTTTATGGTAAGGTTTAAATGACTAAAGCTAATATCCCTTTTGACATAATTACACTCACTTGTATTTGATGTGGGGGCAGTTTTGTTTGTTTGTTGGCTGGATCTGCTTCCTTTTGGTCTGTTATATGTTTTTAGTATTATTTATTTATTTATTTATTTCGCTCTTAAGTTTGGTGCCTTGCCGATTTCTTGCATAGCCTTGAAGCTACACAGATTGTACTCTTTTGGTCCTATGCTATGTCGGTTGCACATGATTTGCTTGTTCCCATGTCCCAAATCTTGTCTCTTTCACATTTTTAATAAAAATTTATTTGCCATTCAAAAAATAATAATAATAATTAACTGAAACTAATATAAATTGTGTGAACACACAAAGATAAATAATGTAAAATATATGACATCATCTTTTTTTCACCTATATGATTAACAAATTTTAATGAAAACATGATTAAGTATTATGTGAATTAAAATTTTATGGAAGCTCATTGTAATTATATCAAACTCATGAGATTTTATTTTATTTTCTTCAAACCTCAAGGGATGTAGTGTAATGTTTTTTGTTTTTGTACTTTCCTGTTATTCTATTTTATGTATGTAAACTAACCCCAAATTGTAATTAAACTAATGTTACAGGTTTCGGATAACTGGTTTTTCTTGTACATTTTTCTATTTATTGGGAGCTATGGACAAGATTGTCTTGACTACATCTTAGCCAAAGGAACATTTCAAAGGTGGTGGAGTGATCAAAGGATGTGGATGGTGAGGGGAGTCACATCTTACATGTTTGGATTAATAGAATTCATATTGAAATACTTAGGCATTGCCACACAGGGATTCAATATCACCAGCAAAGTAGTAGACAATGAACAGGGCAAAAGGTATGATCAAGGGACATTTGAGTTCGGAGTTGAGTCGCCCATGTTTGTGTCACTAGCAATAGCAGCAATAATCAATTTAATCGCGTTTGTTGAAGGGTTGATCGGAGTTTTGAGGGGCAAGAACTCGGAGGGACTGTTTGGTCAATTGTTGATTTCGGGTTTTGTGGTGTTGAATTGTTGCCTAGTTTATGAGGCTATGGTGTTGAGGACTGATAAAGGAAGGATGCCTACTAAGACTACCATCATTTCCACATTTCTTGCATGGGCTCTATACACAGCAGCTTCCCTTATACTAAAGACGTGAAATTAAAAGGAGGGTTGTTATATTGTTTTACTTTTCATTTTATAGAAAATGAAGAGACAGAGAACTTGAATTGCATTTGCATGTAATCCTGATTAACAAGGGATATGATTTGGGGAATACTAGTTTATTGTAAACTACATGATTTTGTCAACATTATTGTCTATTTAAGATTGTGTTTGGCCTTGTGATTCATAATAAAAAAATAAAATTAAAAAATAAAAAAAAAATGCTAGATACTAACAATCTAAGCGAACTAACATTTTGGTTCCCAAAAAAAAAAAAGTGAACTAACATTTCTGGTGATTATTGCCTATTTTGTGTTGCTAGTGATCCTAACATTTTGTCGCAATTCATGAGTACCTTTGAAATAAGCACTCTCTGATCTACTACTAATAATTATTGTGTACAAAATGTGTATAAAGAAGTATTTTATGACATTAGGAACTAAGAAAAAGTAATAAGAGTATTGTTATTCATGTTCAAAAATTAGATTTACTTTCTAGGTGGCTTCCCTCTCCACATTTATAAAAGGGGGAAATTTTTAGAAAGTGCTTGTTTTGGATAACCCCATTAAGATTAAATATTAAGAAGTGTTATGCAAAAAGGAAAAAAATTTGTATCATTTTAAAACAAAATCACACATCAAGTATTCTTTTAATTATAAAAATGCCACCATCACATTGTTCTAACCCACTTAATTCAACAATAGTACCCATGTTATTGAACATAATTATGTTTTGTTTAATTTTTGTAACAGCAATGATAGAGAGCTCTAATGATGTGACAGTTTCAAAAAAAAAAAAAATACACATATCACATCACAAGTGAGACCCCACTTATTTAGAGCTCCCCTAGAGCTGAAGAAATCATATCTAAACTCATGTACAAATTAGCTCCACTTATTTTTATTAATATGTCTATTTAGAAGTTAGAAGACAAAAGGAAAATATATAATTTCACAAAAATAATGTGGTGTTTAAAGTGATAGATTCAATCAAAGCCACATATTTCTATATAAAATAATAATATAAACTTTCATTTTCTTGCTTGTATATTGTACCCAAATGGAAAGGGAAATCAAAAATTGCCTAGAATGCAAATCTAAGGTACATATTTAAAGGGTTTAGATTGTCTCAAATTGGCCATTTAATTTGAGAGAGTATTTGAATGTTGTGAGTTCATTTTGTGCCAACCTTAATGATCCAAATCATTTATCTTTTAAAATTTATTAATTAGAATATTCATGTAAAAAATTAAAATGATCAGACACCGATAGTTATATATTTGAATTATATTTATTTTTTTAAAAAAAAATGAACGACATATATAATTTTAAAAATATCTCTATTTTTTGTAATACAAATGCTATTCAAATATATAGCAATTGATATTTAATCATCTTGATTTTTTTTTCAAGAATGTATTCTAATAAATAAATCCTAAAAAGTGAATAGGTTGGATTATTGAGATTGGTCTCAAAATAAACCCACCAAATCCAAACACTCTTTCATATTTAGGGATTGTTAGGGGAGTGACTGTTTGGCTAAAATAGCCAAAAATCCAAACTAAGTGATCACATTATTCTCTCTATTTTTTTATACACCTTTTTAAAAAACTAAAAAACTAATTAAAATAACCTAATTCCCAAAAGATGATACCATGAATCAATCTTCAAATTTGATAATAAATTTTAAATAATTTTCTTTTTTTTTTTTCTCCCTCGAGCTATAGCCTTATACAAAGGAAAACCATCTCCAACGGTTAAGAAAAACCATCACCAAATTTGAATTTGGTTAAAAAAAACAACTTTTTTGGCTCCAACAGTTTCATCAAACTGATATCAAAACGAGAACTGCTCAAAAATTTCACCAAACCAAGGAGCTGGGCAGATTTCACCAACTCACTGTGCGTTTACATTGGAGGTGGGTCCACCAAACAACCAGTCGGACGTCCCACCGGTTGTCCCATCGGTCGTCCCTTACATACAAAAAAAGCGAAGCTGCTGTGCAGTGCTTCAGTGTTTTGGGTAACATTTGTTTTTCTCATTTTCTCTCATTTCAATATAGCTCTTTGAATGATTTCACAGTCGTATCTTACATGTTTGTTGAAAGTAATGGTTCTTTCAAATTCCCCAAACCCATGAATCAATTATGCAAAGAATTCTCTTCCGAAGCAGGTGATTGGATTCATTTTGAAGGTACAAAGATATCAGAGCTACCTATCTAAAATGAGTATGATTTGGATTCTTTCATTGTTGTTGCTCCTTGTTGGCATTTTTGCAAATGGGTGTAGTGGAAATGTTTCTTCAAGACCTGCTGTTGTGAATATTGGAGCTACTTTCACATTTGAATCCACCATTGGTAGAGTGACCAAGATTGGAATTGAAGAGGCTGTGAAAGACGTGAACTCCAATGCTAGTGTTCTCCCTGGAACCAAACTTGTGCTACAGATGCAAGATTTCAATTACAGTGGGTTCCTTGGCCTGATTAGAGGTACTCTAGTATTACTCTGTTTTTTCCCCAAACTTCAATTACCCTCTATTGGTTGCTAAGAGAAATTTCAATCCCTTAACCGGTCGACCTGTCGGCCGTCTCACCGGACGTCCCCAGTCTTTTGATGCAAGCTACAGTGCAACCGTTGGAGCATCTCGTATCAGATTCAGGAAATTACATTTTTTTTTTCTGAAATTTGATAAAAAAAAAAAAAAAAATAGTTCACATTGGAGATGCTCTAATATAGAGGAAAATATGCTCCACACAAATATTGCGATATTAACATAATCTTCCGCACGTGTGAAGCACTTCACAACTCACACATATAGGCCTATAAAGTATCAACCATACAACAAAGTAAACCTTAGATCATCCCTATGAGTGAGACAAACCATCTTCCATAGAAATGGCGGGTGTCAAAACCAAGCCCCTTCTTTACACACTTAGGTTCTCCCCTCTCATTACCCCGAACCGTGTTTTCGCCGTCCTTCACAGCCCCAAAAGAAAAAAAACCACACACACACACATCACATCACAAGTAAGACCCACTTGTTTAGAGCTCCCTTAGAGCTCAAGAAATCATATCTAAACTCATGTACAAAGAAAAATATTTAAGACCACTAATTTAGGAGCTTTAATTGGTAGGGCCCACCTCCTGATATGATGTTTTACCCCTTTTTTTATTTGTTTTTCTTCCCCTATCAACTCTTTAGAGCTGGCAGTAGTGCTGCTGATTTAGTGGTTTGTATCACCACTGTATGTACAAATTAGTTCCACTTATTTTTATTAATACGACTGTTTAGAAGTTAGAAGACAGAAGAAAAATATATAATTTCACAAAAATAATGTAGTGTTTAAAGTGATAGATTCAGATCAAAGCCACATATTTCTATATAAAATAATAATATAAAATTCCATTTTCTTGCTTGTATATCGTACCCGAAATGAAAGGGAAATCAAAAATTGCCTAGAATGCAAATCTAAGGTACATATTTAAAGGGTTTAGAATGTCTGAAATTGGCCATTTAATTTGAGTATTTAAATTTTGTGAGTTCATTTTGTGCCAACCTTAGTGATTCAAATCATTTACCTTTTAAAATTTATTAGGTTGAATATTTATGTAAAAGATTAATATGATCAGATATCGATAGCTATATATTTGAATTATATTTGTTTTAAAAAAAAATAAACGGCAGATATAATTTTAAAAATATCTATCTATTTTTTATAATACAAATGCTATTCAAACATATAATTACCGATATCTAATTATCTTGAATTTTTTTTTTTTTTTTGAAGAATATACACTAGTAAATGAATCCTAAAAAGTGAACAGGTTGGATTATTGAGATCGGTTTCAAAATGAACCCACCAAATTCAAACGCTCTCTCATATTTAAGGATTGTTTGGGGAGTGACTTTTTGGCTAAAATAGTCAAAAACTCAAACCAAGTTATCACATCATTCTCTCTATTTTTTTTATACATCTTTTCTTCAAAAATTAAAAAATCAATTAAAATAACCAAATTCCCAAAAAGATGATACCATGAGTCAATCTTCAAATTTGATTATAAATTTTAAATAATTTTTTGGTGGTTTTTTTTTCTTCTGAGCTGTAGACCATTTACACAGAGGAAAATATGCTTCACAGAAGCATTGCGATATTTACATAATCTTTCGCACGTGTGAAGCACTTCACAGCTCACATATAGGCCTATAAAGAATCAACCATACAACAAACTAAACCTTAGGTCATCCCTGTGAGTGAGACAAACCATTTCCATAGAAATTGAGGGTGTCAAAACCAAGCCCCTTCTTCACACACTTAGGTTCTCCCCTCTCCTTGCCCCGAACCGTGTTTTCGCGGTAGTGTACACGTGTGCCATTTTGGCTCTCCTCTATCACCATGTAATCATTGTCTTCCACTCCACCACCTTACTCTCCTTCTCCATCTCCATCACCTTATTAATCTCTGATGTAATTCTATGGTTCATGTGGGCTACCAAGCAGTCTCTTCACTCAACTGGTACAATCAAGGAAACTGAGAGCTAAGACTAGCATCCCTTTTCCATACATCAACCCATAACATTATTCCCCTACCATTGCTAATTGAAATTTCCATATTCGCCCTATAAAAATTAAACAAATTAGAGTTATTGTGTGCTAATCCCACTATATCCTTCTAAGTTTTAGACACATTACTTGAATCTGGGAGCAATGGAAGCCACTTTCCTCCAACAGAACCATATATAGTACACAAAACTATTTTCCATAATGCACCCTCCTCCAAAACAAACCTCGACCACCATTTTAATAACATACATTGATTTGCCACTCTTAAATCTTTGCTTTCCAAAGCCCCTTGTTTCTTAATCATTAAAACTTCTTGCCATCGTACCAAATGAACTTTTCGCAGAGTTTCTGTATCCCCCCACAAGAATGCTGCTTGCATTTTATCAATTTCCTTTGCAACATACTCTGGTATCTTAAATAATGACATGTAATGGATGGGTAGTAAAGACAAAACTGATTTTATCAGAACCATTATACCTGCAAATGATTTGCATACGAGATCTACTCAAGTCTGACCTCCTAGCGGTGAAGCTACACTCATAGGTGTTTCTAATCGTTCAGGCTCTAATCCTAAAGTTGCAACACATGAAGCAGATATGAAAGAGTGTGATACTCCAGAATCAAACAAGACTTGCACACAAGAGTTCATAAGGATGAGTATACCTTGAATCACTAAAGGATTTCCAGTGTCTTCTCCTTCTTAGAGTGCAAAGATTCTACCGGTGGCACCCTGATTTGGCACCTAAGGTTTCCTTGCATTGGTATCTCCTGGTTGTTGAGTCCTTGATTGTCCCACATTCCGATTAGTCAAGGTGACCTTTTTTGGATTAGAATTTTGCGCAGCTCGTGTTCCCTGAGTTAGCGCGCATTTGTTTCGTTAAGTGGCTTCCCCTTGATTGATGTAGTAGCCTGACCTTTGAGGGCAATTGTTCCTAAAATGCTCTTCTTGGCCACATTCATAACACCTTCTAGCCCCTTCCCTACCATGTTGTTCAAGATTGTATCCTTGTTGTTATTGTGGCCCCCTAGCATAGGGTATCGAAGGAGCAGGGGCCATATTGTTCCTTGAGGGTCCTCCGCTTCTTTGCTGGTTGGCCCTAGACTGCTGACCTTGAATCCTTGTATTGTCCATTTTCTCTCTTTCTAAAGTAAGAGCAATATCTACTACTCGTCTTGGATTCCCGAATCAAGTCCCCATTCAAAGTGCCTTACTTTGTCTATTTCATTTGCTACTGTAGCTGTGGCATGGCGAGAAAGGGCCTCAAATCGATTGGCATACTATGTCACAGTCATGCCCCTTTGTTTCAATTGGAGAAATTCTTGGATCATTTCTTGCCTTACTGAGTTGGGGAAGTACTTTTCCATAAGCAATTCCTCGAACTGTCTCCAAGATAGTTCTGCCACTTGACGGCTTTCCTTGATCATTGTCCACCAGAAATCAGCCTCCCCGTCGAAGAGAAATGAAGCGAGGGACACTTGGTCCTGCTCATTCTAAATCTCTAGCATCTCCAATATTTTCTTCACTTGCCTTATCCATGCCTCAGCACTGTAGGGATTGGGTTCTCCAAAAAAAATTTGGGGCCTAAGTTTTTAAAATTTCGCTATTAATTCTGCTTAGTTGTTTTCACGCCTGGGTTGGTTTCTTAGTTCATTAGTAATTTCCCGAACAAAATTCATGATGTCACTATTGTCGTTGTCATTGTTGTTGTTGTCATTGGATCCATTTGCTCTAGTTCTTCCAACCATTTTCTGTACGAAGGATATTATTGTTACATCCTTTATTTATTTATTATATATATATATATATATTTAGATAAAATGCAAGTAAGACAATCTAACACACAAACTTTTAAATGCTAGGATTTTATTAATGAAAATAAAAGATCAGTACATTCATAAAAATAAAAATAAAAAATCATTCTATCCCTTCTTATCTCATTGTGGTGTTCTTACCAAAAACCCTAAGTTAGAAACTAGGACTATTACAATTAAGTGCTACAAAATTTGTTGTTGTTGTTAGGTTTTATTCTTGGCAATCCTGGTTGACAAGGATTTCTATAAGAAGTTGGTTTTCTTTCAAAACTAGGATTACTTTTGTTTTCTTTAAGAAGTTGGTTTTCTTTCAAAACTAGGATTACTTTTGTTTTCTATAAGTAGTTGGTTTTCTCCCAAAACTAAATTAATTCCTCCAAATCTTCTTTTTGGTTCTTAAGGTTTATATCTGGGGATATTTTGTTAGTTTTCTTTGATGTTTTATTGAGTATTCAACTTATGGTTTAAAGAGAGTACATCAAAGGTTTTGTTTGTTATACAAAAGTGAGAGTTGTTCTTCGGTGGATTCTGAAGAATTCGAGCCTGAAGCTTCGGTGGATTCTGGAGTGGCTCATCGTAAAGACAATTCCGATGTGAAGACGGGGTTGGAAGAGGCACATAGAGGTTGGTTCAATTAGGCGTGGATTCGCTAGGTAATTGAGAGTATACCTGTGTAATTCCTTTAAATCTTCTTAGTGGATTGTTTTGTGGTTGTTGCCCGTTGTTTTTTAATCACAGTTGGAGGTGTCCAATTGTGGTTTTTCCACGTAAAATCGTTGTGTCGATTTGTCTTTGATTGTTTGATTGGGATTGTTATATTCTGCTTAAAATTGGTACATAATCACAAATCAACATCCAGGGTTTCTAGATTTTTCAATTGGTATCAGAGCAGGTCGTTCTATTTTTTTAAAAAAAAATTCTTCAGAACGAGATCTTGTTTGATTTGTGATAATGGATTCAATTCGTGAGGGAAATTCAATGGTTCGACCACCGTTACTTGACGGATCCAATTATTCTTTTTGGAAAGCTCGGATGAGATCATTTTTAAAATCTATTAATGAAAAAGTTTGGCAATCTGTCATGTATGGGTGGACTGAACCAACGATTACCGTTGATGGAGTAACTTTCCCCAAACCAATTGATAAGTGGGACACAATTGATTACCAAAATAGTAGCTGGAATAGTAAAGCTATCAATTCTCTTTTTTGCACTGTCACACCTGAAGAGTTTAGTCAGATTCAGAATTGTGAAGTCGCAAAAGAGGCTTGGGCTATCTTACAAACTATTCATGAGGGCACTCCTTCTGTTAAACACTCAAAACTTCAAAGGCTCACGTCTAGTTTCAAAAACCTTTCAATGAAAGATAATGAGACCTTTGATGAATTTTATGCGAAATTGAGTGACATTGTAAATTCCAGCTTCAATTTAGGTGAAAAAAAATACCAGAATCCAAAGTTGTGGGAAAAATTTTGAGATCCTTTCGACGGTTCCAACCAAAAGTTACGGCTATTGAGGAGACTCAAGATGTTGACAACCTCAAGTCGATCATTGGTTGAAATCTCCAAACTTATGAGGCACATAGGAATTTCAAAAAGAAACAAAAAGATATTGCTTTTAGTAGTGCTCATAGAGTTAGAGAGGATTCGCTGAGGATTGTGAGATAGATTCCAAGATTATGGTCGCTTTTGTTAAACAATTTAAAAAATCTTTTTGAAAAAGAATCTTAATCTTTTGGAATCTACTCATACTCATAAATCTAAAGGCAAAGATAAACTCAAAATTAATTCTATAGCCAAGAAGGAGAAAGGAAAGATACAAGGAACTCGAAGACTCCAATGCTATGAATGCCAAGGATTTGGCCACTTTGCTCAAGAATGCCCCACTGCTGAGGAAGAAAAAGCCCTCGCTATCACTTTGGATGATGAATCGAATCGATAAAGATGAAAGTGACAATGAAGATCAAGGTGATGAGGGACATAAACAATTCCTTGCGTTCATGGCAGCTTCTGAAACTGAAGGACAAACAAAGTATCCGAAGAGGTCGGTTGAGAATGCTACTGATGAAGAATCCTTGGAGAGTGATGATGAAGAGCTTGAGCAAGCTTATGAAAAGTTGTATAAGGAGTCTCTTAACTTATCCAAATTGAATGACAAACTCACTACGAAACTCAAAGCATGTGAAAGTGAGAATGTCAAATTAAAGAAAGAGATTTACGAGGCTAGGAATGATGTCCTTAAAATTTCTAATGATTGACAAGTTCTTTGTGCAAAACTCTTGACTTATGAGACAGAGAGGAATGAGCTACAACAAATCTATACAATATATAAAGAAAATATTTAAACTCTCGAGATGTCTCAAGTTGCTTTGGAAGAACTAATGATCAAGAAAGAGGAAGAACTCAAGTGTGCTATGGTTACCATTGGTCTTTGGAACAAAGGATCAAAGACTTTGGAGGATATCATTGGGTCTCAACAAATCTGTTATGACAAGAGTGGCATTGGCTTTGGAGGTAAGAAAGAGCAACAACAGAGTGCATCCACATCTCATGACACAAGAACTCAAGGAAAAGGAGGACAAAAGATTCAACATGAGGATAGACTTCTCAAACTTTCTAAAGTTGGTAAGGTAAAAGAAAAGAAGGTACATCCTGTTTTTATTTGTCATCATTGTGGTATGCAGGGTCATATTCGCCCTTATTGTTATAAATTGCATAGGAGAGTGTCTTAAAAGGGTCGAAATTCGAATACTTTTTGGGTTAGGAGACAACATTACATGTCTAGGAATACCAAGATTCATGAGGGTGTTCACAATGCCACGACTCTTACCAAGTCCGCTAGACCTGATTTTGTTAAGACCAAAAAGATTTGGGTGAGAAAACTTGACTTGTGTTAATGTGTTTACTCTATTTAGTTTTTTGGGTCTCTGTGTGTGTTTTTTTTTTAATGAGAAAAAAATGTGTGCATGTTTGGTTTTTGTCTTGCTTTGGTTAAGAAAAAAAAAATTTAAAAAAAATCCAAAAAGATTTTCTTAGTATGGTTTTGCAAGCCTGAAATTTTTGAGTGGTCCTTGGTGCATATTGGAATTGATGAGAATATCCATTACATGTTAATATGTGTGTGCTTTCTGTGGTCATTACTCATTTCAGAGTGTGTGTTCTTTGATTAGTATGTCTCATTCTGTACACACTCTTGGATTAGCAAATCTTGGAGTCTTCCGCCTTAGTGTTTTTTGTTCTATGGACTTCTGGCATTGTATCTTTTGCATTTCTAGAGGAATTGACCTATACTAGCATATCATGGGTGATGTTGAATCTCTTAACCACCTTTCATCTTTTTGCACCTCCACGGCTTTCCCCTCAATTCTTTGCAGTCCAGCCATGAGGAAAAGGCTACCTCAGAGTCACCAACCAGGCCATCATTATTATCTCCATACTTCTCTGGTTCGGTTTCCATACTCTTGAGCGTGTCAGCCGCCGATGAGTGTGCAAAAGAAAGAAAGAAAAAAAAATGTGCACAAGAAAGAAAAGAAAGAAAAAGAAAAAAAATGTGCAAAAGAAAAAAAAACAAATGTGAAAAAGAGGAAAAGAAAAGGATTCATTGATTAAGGGAGAGCCTTCGCTTTTACTCACCAAATACCCCTTGATTCCTAGTGGTTTGACTTCCCGTAGTTATGCTTAGATTCTCTTGTTGGAGGTCCAGCTTTTATATCACTATTAGGATTTGAATCTAGTATTTTTCGAATCTCAAGAGTCACACACGCACTTTTATCATGGGATCTATGCTTTTCACATAATGCATCACTTTCTTTTATGAGGAATTTTCTAGAGGCTGTGCACATTGTGTTTTCAAGTAATTGTGCTTCTTGGATAGTCTTGTGTGTATTAAGGTACTAATATGAAATTCCTTGTCTGCTCCACCATATTATTTTTTGTCTTTTTCTTCTTGTTCACTGTTTTCAGTGTGTGTGGTTGTTTTTAGTGAGAGGGAGTTTGGTTTATTGTTACAAAAGTTTGTTCGCATGATCACTTTGATTTGTTTGGTAAGGAAGATTGGCTTTAGTTATTTTGCATGTTGCTTGCATTCTTGCATGCTCCTGATATTTACATAATCATATCATTGCTTGTGTGGTTTATGATCATGCTTTAGTTGATTAAGCTTCCTTTGTCAATTCGTGACAAAAAGGCGTTGTTCATGTTTTCATGCTACATGTTCTTAATATCTCCAAGTCGCATCTATTCATGTTTTCCATCTTATGATTCAAGATAATCTTGTCATATGTTTATTATTTTTTTTCATATACTCTTATGGCACTAATAGTTGTTTTGGAGATTGTGGCACTAATAACTGTTTTGCAGATCATGACCTTGAGATAGAAGTTGGCTTTTGTTGGCTGTTATGGGTTGGGGTGATTAGGATTTTACTTGTTAGGTATGTTTTGTCACGGCATTGCCAAAGGGGGAGATTGTTAGGTTTTATTTTTGGCAATCCCGGTTGACAAGGATTTCTATAAGAAGTTGGTTTTCTTTCAAAACTAGGATTACTTTTGTTTTCTTTAAGAAGTTGGTTTTCTTTCAAAACTAGGATTACTTTTGTTTTCTATAAGTAGTTGGTTTTCTCCCAAAACTAAATTAATTCCTCCAGATCTTCTTTTTGGTTCTTAAGGTTTATATCTGGGGATATTTTGTTAGTTTTCTTTGATGTTTTATTAAATATTCAACTTATGGTTTAAAGAGAGTACATCAAAGGTTTTGTTTGGTATACACAAGAGAGAGAGAGAGAGAAAGAGAGAGAGAGAGAGAGAGAGAGAGAGAGAGAGAGAGTTGTTCTTCGGTGGATTCTGAAGAATTCGAGCCTGAAGCTTCGGTGGATTCTGGAGTGGCTTATCGTAAAGACAATTCCGAGGTGAAGACGGGGTTGGAAGAGGCACATAGAGGTTGGTTCAATTAGGCGTGGATTCGCTAGGTAATTGAGAGTATACCTGTATAATTCCTTTAAATCTTCTTAGTGAATTGTTTTGTGGCTGTTGCCCGTTATTTTTTAATCACAGTTGGAGGTGTCCAATTGTGGTTTTTCTACGTAAAATCGTTGTGTCGATTTGTCTTTGATTGTTTGATTGGGATTGTTATATTCTGCTTAAAATTGGTACATAATCACAAATCAACATCTAGGGTTTCTAGATTTTTCAGTTGTCCTAACTTCTACACTTGTTATTCCCTAACCAAGCAAATGGGCACAACGTTGACGCATTGTCTCCTCCAACTCCCATGCCTCATTGGGTAGCCCATAACACTCCCAATAGACAAGGACCGTCTGCACCCCATTCTGACCCACCATTCGTCTAATCACGCAGGTAAGGATCTCGTGATATGTGGAAGCTCTATAAAAATTCACCAATGGGTCTAGGGTTTGGACAACATGACCGAAAGGAGGTTGGGTAGTCCGGATATCCCGGAGTAGAAACGCAACACCCTTGTTGGCGACGTACTGTGGTGGTAAGTTCCATACTCGATAGAAATTGTTGTCCAGATATTCTCTTATCTAAACAAGCCCGATAAACATGTCCCTTCTAGGTGAGCTCCTCCAATAGCACAACCTAGTTGGGTAACCCCCACAAATACTGCCTTTCCATATGGCAGGACAAGTGGCACTATCATGTGTCTCAAGGCTACCTCAGGGCCGTCTTCTATTGAGGATTCAGATTGACTCCTCCATTTCGATCCACCAAACTCAGATCTAATCACCCTCGGCCCCTACTTCAATTTTTCTTCCAAGTTCTCTTCTTGCTCTTCTTCTAGGTCCTCCTCCCAAATAATAAGCTCATCTAACATCTCGTGTTCTTCCTCCAACCATCCATTTTGATTTTCGCTTGCCATCTACAAAAATCAAAATTTTACTTATAGTAACTAAAATGCTCACTATAACCACTAATAAGTTAGTTAACAAGCAAGCTTAGGGTTCCTCAAGGTCTTAAGGGTTTCTCAACCTAAGCTCTAATACCATGTTGTGACCAAAATTTAAGGACAATATATTAAGATTTAGAACTTAAAATCAATATTGCCAACAATATTACCAACATCCATTAATTAACAATCCAAAAATCTAAAGTTCTTAAATTACAACTTAGTCTTAGTACCTAAAAATAACACAACTATAAAACAAAGAAAACTAGAAAATTTAGAAAATAGTTCATGGAACTTAGGCACTCTTCAAGCTAACCAAGTTTAAATGTCACCTTGCAAGGCCTCGGTGTTCCCTTCGATTTCTTCGGTACCTGGCATAAAATGCTAGGACAACGGGAATACCAATGAGCGACGAGCTCAATAAGATACTACAACCCGAAAATACCCACCCCGATAATAATACTCATAACTAATGAATAATGTGTAGTAACAGAATAACAAGTAGCCTTTAATAAGCATAACAGGAATGCTATCAGTTAAAATAATAACAATAGATAATAATAAATAAATAATGACAAACGGAAGCAGTATTTCATCATAAGGAAAATGCCCACCTTTCTTTTCAAATTCTCATAAATTTAGTTTATCAGATATATTTAAGTAACTCCCTGCGGAGCACTATTTCCACTCAATCGCTAAGTAATGGCCACGTGCAATTCTGACTCCCCTTAGTCAAATATTCAAATGTTACTTGCTGTAACTACCAATGATGCCCACGCACCAGGGTTACGTACCCGAGCCGTGACATCACGGTCTACCTCAAGGGAACGGTCTATGTTGTGACACTTACACCACCAACTTTATATCGCCTACACCGATAAGAACTGAAATAGTTTCCCATGCCATGTTAGGGTTCGTAACTCACTTGCGCAAGATTCTAAACCGGGCTCACCCCATAATTCAAATTTTAGTCATCAATAATGTTATACCAACTCATTAAAATTCCCAACATAAAATATTACACAGGTCACACAATAATAAATCAATGTACAAAATTTAAATAAACAATTAATTTAAACCATGATATGAAATAATAAATTGGATATAAAAATAAATAAATCAAAATCACATACATGCATGGATTTTTAATTTACAATATTAAACTATTACAATATTAAATAAACCACAATACACCAATGCATGGATTACTAATTTACAATATTTAATGAATTAAACCAACACAATAATTAATTTTTATCCAAATAAATAATTGAAGTAATGATCTTAAACCTGTCCAGAAATTTTCAGATTATACCTTAGCCAATAAAAATTATAAATAAATTATTTATACAATTCTAAAATTTGTGAAAATGTACAGAATATTCAATAAAGATGTTTAGGTCATTTTTCAGAAAGAATTTCCCAAAAATAAGTTATAAATAATTCTGTAAAATTCCCATAAATTTTATGACATGATTTATCACATTTTCTTAAATTAATTCCATACTTAAATTCATAAATCAATTCCATAATCTAAAAATTTATTATGAAACTAGACTTCTCAATTTTCATCTTTTAGTTAGAAATTACCAAATTTGGCTTAATATAGAATTTTTTTTATAAATTTTCAAACATATTGTAAAATCTATCTTACAGTTTCGAATTTAATTAAAAAAATTTATAAATTCATACAAATCTCAATAATTGTTGCAACAATTCCTGGATGAACTAGACATCATTCTCAACAACTTTGTAGAAGAAATCATCTTCAAATTTTGAGTGTAAAATTATCTAAAAATTCGTACAAATTTTTTGGCAGATTTAAAGGCCAAATAAATCGCCTTATCCTCATGCAATTTTTACAACAATCATAGCTGTCCGCCACCGATAGCCCAATACATTTATTTCTAGACAAATATTCAATCTCAAGATAAATAGTTTATTCAACACTTCCAAAGGTGTGAGATAATATATAGTGACCCCGGTCTTTTCCCACTTGATTCTTGTATCCGGACTTCAGTTTCGTAGATCCTGTCTTTGTATAATTGTTGTTATCGTCCTTTAATTTCTTATTATTGAATTATAGGATGTGTTGGGCAGGTTTGTTTCAGATTGGTTAGGTCCGTAAACCTAGTGTTGCTGTCCAGTTTTTAAGTTGGTCGCTCGAGCGAGGGTTTGGTCGCTCGAGCGAGGGTTGATTTTTGTATCTGGTGGCTTGAGCCAGGGTTTCTTCGTTCGAGCGAGCGATTGCGTCTAGTATAGACCTGAGAGCAGTGTTTCTTCGCTCGAGCGAGCATTCTGTCGCTCGAGCATGCTTCTGGGTTGCAGACCTGAAGCATTGCATTCTTGGCTCGAGCGAGCTTTTCTTCGCTCGAGCGAGCCTTTCTTGTGTCTGGTCGCTCGAGCGACCATGTCTTCGCTCGAGCGAGCCTGTTTAGTTTATATAGGCAGCAACGGGATTTTGGACAGTTTTTCATCTTCTTTTTGGATTCCAAACCCTAGGTCCGACTTCTCTCTCTCCCTACTCACCTTCTCTCTTAGGTTTGATCTACTTAGAGTGTGTTTCTACCCTAGATCCTTTATTAAAAAGATAGAGTGGGTCGAGGGGTTCAGTTTAATCTGAACAATCTTGGTTTTGGAGCACTTTGGAGTTTGGGTCATCATCTCTGTCTTCTAATTTTGGGTTCTTTCTTCGAGGTAGGGATTTCCTACTCCAACTTATGAGTTTTGTTTTAAGTTTTGGTATTTTAATATGTTGGGGGTATTTTGGTAATTTTGGGGAAAACCTTAGTTGCTTTATTAAATTGAATTGTATGTTAATTTAAGGAAAATTGGGGAATTTGGTTAAATTCATGAAATTGAGGAAATTACTGATTAAAGGGTGTTGTCGGTTAATTTAAATCACTCCCCTATTGAATTGTTGATATATTTATTTCCAAATTTAGAAATAATCAAGTTTTGGACTATCGGTGGAGGATAGTCTTGATTGTTGTAGACATTGCATGTGGATTAGGGATAACTGAAACTAATCACATTGGTTAAGTCATTAATTTTGGCTATTGAATTAATACCTAAATTACGTGTATTGATTGAGCATTGCATTTGCATATTGTGGGAGGAGATAGGATGTACTCCACGCTTAGGGAAGATAGGGATGGACCCCTAAACCGGATTTTGTTTGGGAGGAGATAGGGGATGGACTCCATTAGCATCACTATTATGTGTGCTTATTTATATTGAAGTGTTTTTATTGATACAACACTAAAATGTGTATCAAACTGGAAGTATGAAGTGTTTTGATATGAGCCTGAGTCTCATTTGTGTTGTTGTTATTGGAAGTAATGTGAACATGATATATAATTCACTTTTGTAAGTTTGGCCAGGTTCTGAGCCATACCGCTAATAATGAGTAAATGTATCGTATACATTAGTGTCATGAAACTGTATACTGTTATAATTGATTATTCTGGTTAACCATCTATTGAATGTTATTGCTTTATTCAATACTTATATTTGGTTTAGTATATTCCTACTGGGCTATGGCTCACCCTATATGGGAACATCATTTTCAGGTTCAGGTGATAAGCTACCTCCAAGGACTTAGCTTGGAAGGAATTTGGATTTTGAAGCTTTGTCTTTAATTACTTACTTTTATTTGAATTACATGTAAACACTCAAGCCGAGGGCTTAATTTGTAATTGAGTTAGTACTCATTCTTTTGTGTCCAAATGTTGGCTTGGGAAGATGTAAGCCCTTAGGGCATTTACTTTCATTGTTACATGTAATGTCTTTATTTAAGGATACTCTGATGAAAGAATTATGGTTTATTTTCTTAAGTAATGCATCGTACTATTGTGTATGTTATGGGTTATTTTTGAGGGCGTTACATAATACATATCCAATTTCATCACCTATATCAATAACCATCTAATTTAACATATTTAATGTTAATTCCAATTATTTATACAAAATAATTATTTAATCAAATTAGGGCAAAAATCCCCCTTTTTCCAATCTCAACCCAAACTCCAAAATTTACTATTTTGGCACAACAAGACCTCATCTACAAAACCCATTCCCCTTTATCTCAAATTCATCAAAAACCCCCTCATTTCATTTCACACTCAAAACCTAGATTTGTCCAAACCACAACCAAATCTCATCACCTATACACAATAGCAAATAACTAAGTTAAAAACCATATTAGAGTGTAGAAAATCCCTACCTCAAGTTTGAAGAAGAAAAGAGTTGAAATCCCCAAAATTAACGGTGTTGAAACTCGATCTTCACCACACATAACGAAACCCTCGAGAAGTTATGCAACTTTGATGAAAAAAACTATGGCAAAATCCCAATAGATTTGGAGAAATCAAAAAACTATGGCAAAATCCCAATGGATTTGGAGAAGTTATGCAACTTTGATGAAAAAAACTATGGCAAAAGAGAAGTTTCAAATCTAGATTTTGGAGAGTTTTAGAGAGAGAGGACTGCAAAAAGTGATCTAAAATATCCTCTTTACGAACTGAAATAACATGGTCCGCTCGAGCGTGGAAAGCCCCGCTCGAGTGTAAAATACGCTCATCCAAGATTTTTTTTGCACCTTGCACTGCCGAGCTCCAGAACGCCCGCTAGAGCGCGAAGGAAAATTGTGAAGTCCGGTCGAGCGCAAGAGTGCTCGCTCGAGCGACGAAGCAAATTTCTGGGCAATAAAGGTTTTGAAAAACAAACAACTAACTTATTCCAAACACACAACTACAACCCAATAACCAACAATAAGGGGAAGACAAGGGAAACAAGGTAAGCACAACCATCTAAACCATACCAACCCGAGTCCGAAATATCAGAAGAGACAGTTCAAAATCTGGAATCACTATATTTTAAGACTACCAATATCTTCAAATATTTGATATACAAATCATAAATTTACATACAACTATAAATAAATTTTCTATTTACAAGTTTAGTCATTTTATCATATGAATATAATCTGAAATTTTAATCAGTGTGTTTGGTTTGAGTTTTCTGGATTAAGTTTTTTAAAAATTGAGTTTTTTGGTTTTCGTGTTTTTTTTGTTTTTAGTGAATATTTTTAAAATTTTAAACATTTTTTTTACTTTTTTAGATGCACCTTACTTAGATGTATCTAAAAAGTAAAAAAATTGTGAAAAAATATTTTTAAAAATTAATAAATACATAAAAATATTAAAAAAAAATGTACTGAATTCTTGTATTTTTTTATTTTATTTTTGGTATTTAGTGAATTTTTAAAAGATTTTTTTTACATTTTTTTTTACTTTTTAGGTGTATTAATGTTAGGTATGTCTAAAAAGTAAAAAAAAATGCTTAAAATATTAAAAAAATTCAGTAAAAACAAAAAAATACAGAAAATAAGAAAGTAAAATTTTCTAAAAAGTGTTTTTGGAAAAATAGAACCAAGCAAGCTGAATATTTTTTTAAAAAATGAGAGGGTTGAGAGAGTTTTCTTACTTGGACATGCAAAGCTTCATTATTCATGGAGGGAAAATTTGCATGCATTCAAGAGGTCTTTCAGTGTGTGACCATAGGGCAATGAGAACATATAAAGAGAAGATAGCAAGAGATAATGCAAAACAAGTTAAATCTAAAACATGCAAGATAAGCCCTTCTCCTGTTGAGTTCATTCATACTTCCATCATGCATTATCAAGTATATCAGATTGTTTTGCATGCATTTTCAAATAAATAAATAAATAAATAAAGAAGTGGAGTATTCCTAAGTATCCTACCTCAAAGAAGTTAAAAAAAAAATTCAAGTGTTGAGACTCCTTTCTCTTTCCTTCTTCCTTCTCTCCCTCTTTCTCTCCGCTCTTCTTTTCTTTCTCAGCCGTGTGTATGCATTATGGCTGATGGTGAAGCCCCTTATGTAGGGAATATGGGAGCAACTTTTTGTTTTATTTAATTATTTCCTTTCTTTTGGCCCCCCCAAAAAAAAAAAAAAAAAATTCTATTTGCTTGGAATTGCCATCCTATGCCATGCTTGCTTCTCTAGAGACGTTGAGTGTGCAATTGGGAAAATAAGCATGCCTTGCATGCAGCAGAGCAGCTTAGGGAAAAGAAGGGGTAGCTCGCCACTTTTCTTGCAAATTGACATTTTTATTTTATTTTATTTTGAATTGAATTGAAATTGATGCCAATACAATATTAGTATATATATATAACCTTTTTAACTGGATGGTTTTCTTCCTACTAAACTCTAACTAGCTTATTTCTATTAATTTAATCCATTTAGTTTTCACAACTGCATTAGCTACAGAAATTTTTTATCACAGGAAGATAAATAACTTTATTTAAAAGAATTTAACATTGGTATTAATCATGATGCTATTAACACTATAATCTGATAATTTAATAATCATTATTAATTGACTTAATATTGTTATTAACAAACTAATTAGTTGTCCAAAAATATTCTTACAGATTACAACACAAGTCCACGCTTTTTCATATATTTGAACCTAAAACCTCACTCATCTTAGTAGCTAATTGCTCTCTCCACAACCATTTGAGCAATTGCCCGAGGTCTAGGAACCCCACCTAACTATCCCGAATTTGTCCTATCTAAAAAAATATTCCTAATTTATCCCGAATGAGAGTATGTGGTTGAAATTAAATTTTAGTAGTTTGATGTCCATGCATAAAATAAATTTGAAACACAAGATAATAATTTTGAATAATTAAATCTGAATTTGTAATATTATTATTTTATTTTAGGCAATGAGGATTTGTCGTTTAGTCTAGTAGTACTAATGTTCTTTTTTTTTTTTTTTTTTTTTTTGGGTAAATTACACTTTATCCCTTTATGTTTTACTTATTTTCTTACCTTAACCATTAAATTTTTTGTCTCACTTTATCTGTTCACATTTTAAGTTTTTTCAATTTAACTCTAAACCTAAATTCTATTTAAAATTAGATAATAAAAAAAAAATCATATTGACTGCCACGTGGTATAAAAAATATATTATCATATTTAGATGGCTGTCACATGGTGTAAAAAATATATTAGTATATTTAGATTTAAGTTTGGGTGAGATGTAGGATAAATATAATAGTATATTTTACATCATGTGGTTCCTAATGTGATATGTTTTATCTAATTTTAAATAAAAAAATAGTTTTAAAAGTAAATTAAAAAAATTGAAACATATATAATCAAAGTAAGAAAAAAAATTTAAGAGCTAAAATGATAAAATACAGGAATCAAAGTGTAGCTTAATTTTTAATTTTTTAATTTATTAAAATAAAATAAAATGAAATAATTAATTTTAATTAATCTTTTGTAATAATAACTGATAATTCAATTTATAATATTTTTTTTTATTATTTCTTTAATCAATAGACAAAGATTTGAAAATGTTTGATGTGTAACGGTTGTGTTAGTCATCAATCACTATAAGAAAAGTGGACTTAAAAGACGGAACTTTTTGTAACGATACAACTTGCCGTCGCAAAAAATGCGACTTTTTGAGACGGCACAACTTGTCATCACAAAAAATAGAGTATTTGCGACGGTATAAAATGTTGTCGCGAAAAAAGAGAGTATTTGCGACGACAGAAATTGCTATCGCAAAAAAAAAAAAAAATAGAATATTTGCGACAGCAGAGATTGCTGTCGCAAAAAATAGAGTTTTGCGACAGTACCAGCTGTAGTCACAAAAAAAAAAAGAGTTTTTTGCTACTGTAATAGGTACCGTTGCAAAAAATAAATAAATAAATAAATAATATATATATATATATATTGTGGCTTTGAGACGGCTTCATATATATATAGTCACAAAATGGTTTAAATAAATGCAACGGTATTTTTCTGTCACAAAAAAAAAAAAAAAAAAAAAAATACGACGTCGTCTTACTCTTTTGAACATTTCTCTTCTCACCCATTTTTTCATATCTCTGTCTCTGTCTCTCTTCTCTTTCTCTCTCTTACCCATCACTCTTCTCTGTCTGTCTGTCTCTCTCTTTCTCTATGTATCTCTGTCTCTCTTCTATCTCTCTCTCTCTCACGCATCACTCTTCTCTGTTTGTCTGTCTCTCTCTTTCTCTTTGTCTCTATCTCTCTTCTCTTTCTCTCTCTAACTCATCACTCTTCTTTGTCTGTCCGTCTCTCTCTTTCTCTCTGTGTCTCTGTCTCTCTTCTCTTTCTCTCTCTCACTCATCACTCTTCTCTGTCTGTCTGTTTGTCTGTCTCTCTTTTTCTCTTTGTCTCTCTGCCTTCTCTCTTCTCTCTATCTTTCTTATCTATCTTCTCTCTCTGATCTCTTCTCTCTCTTCTCTCTTTTCTCTCTCGCTTTTTGCTCATTTCTCTCTGTCTCTCTCGTTTATCTCTTTTTGCCCTTTTTTCTCTCTCTCTCTCTCTCTTTGTCTATATCTTTTCACCCATTTTTTCATCTTGATCTCTCTCTTCTTTCTCTCTCTCACTCATCACTCTTTTCTCTCTCTGTCTGCTTGTCTATTTGACTCTTTCTCTCTATGTCTCTTACTCATTTATCTTTTCTCTCATCTCTTTTCTCTATCTATCTCTTTCGCTCATCTCTCTTCTTTCTATGTCTCTCACTTATCTCTCTTCTTTCTATCTCTCTCGCTCATCTCTCTTCTCTCTGTCTCTCTTGTTCATATCTCTTCTCTCTATGTCTCTCTCGCTCATCTCTCTTCTCTCTATCTCTCTATCACTCATTTCTCTTCTCTCTACCTCTCTCTCTGTTTCTCTCGTTCATCTCTCTGTCTCTTTTTCTGTCTTTCACTCTCTATCTCTTTCTCTTTTTGTCTCTCTCTCTCTCTCTCTCTCTCTCTCTCTCTCTCTCTCTCTTTTCTCTTTCTCTCTCTCTTTCTCTCCCCCATTATGTTTTTGTTGCTCACTCTCTCCCTTCCATCTTCTCTATTTATTGAGCTCCCTCTCGATTTATCGATCCACTTTAGCGACCCATTTGTCTCTCTCTCGCTCACCACTCTGTCTCTGTCTCTGTCTCTCTCTCTCTTTCCTCTCTCTCTCTCTCTCACCACCCATCTCCTCTACCACCTTCACCACTACTACAAACGCCATTTCACTACCACCACTACTACCACGGTCGCCACTTCACCTCTACAACTACCATTACTACTGCCATTGCCACCATTCCACTACCACCACTACCATTACTGCCACTACTACTACCATTACCTCTCATTCACCCCTGCTACTCCATCTACTCTACCACTACCACAACTTCACCACTAATCTCCTTTGTCATCACCACCACCACTACTACCACCATCATCCCTTATCCACCACCTTCACCACTACTGCCGCTCCCTCTCCTCTACCAAAAAATATTACCTCTACTTCTACCAAATAAAAAATAATAATAATTTTGTTTTCATTAAAATAAAAATAAAACAAATAAATTTTCAATCTTAGTAACTAACAAAAAAAAGATTTTTTTAAAAAAAAATTCATGAACTACAAAAAAAATATATGTTTTAACAAAAATAAATTTTTTGTACGAAACCCTACGCCAAAAAAAAAAAAAAGAGTTAAACCACGTTATTTTGTTATTTAAATTTCATTTGTGACTAAATTTTTTTTTTTTTCATTCCCACTCTGTTTCCCCAATTTTTTTTTCCATTCCCCCTTTTTTTTCCATTCCTGTTCTGTTCCCCCCCCCAAAAACCAAACAAAAAATCCCCAATCTCAAACCCCCCCGCCCAAAACCAAAAATCCCTAATCTCTTTTACCCCTCTCTCTCGATCGACAGCGCGTGGCAGACGAGGACGACTGGCAGACGACCGCAAACGAGGCTGTTGTGTGAATAGAAAGGGCTCCTGAGTGCAAGAGCAGCAGCAGCGTCGGAGGAGGAGGAGGAGGGAAGGCGGGGATATGGATGATATACAGGAGTCTGGTGTACTACCACTGCACATACAAGAATTCAAACATACTCACCCTCCTCTTTGATGTCTTTCTTGTCCTCCTCTCCTTTCTCGCCATTCTCGGCCTCCTCTTCCGCCACCTCAACATCTCATATGTCTTTCTCTCTTTACTCTTTACTCATCTCGCTCTCTCTTTCTCTCTATCTCACACACACACACACTCATGTTTATACGTACATACATACATATATATATATATATATATATATATGCATTAGTTCATGTTTGACTTCCAATTCAGTTTATCAAATTTTTGAAATACTCCCATTATCTATGCTGATGTCCTAGGTTTTGCATTATTTCGATGCTTATATTTGGAAAATACACCTGCGCTTATTTTGTTAGAGACAAATTAAATTAATTGAATCGATTACAATTATCAATTTAATCTCGCTCTTCTTCTTTTTTTTATATAGATTATGTACATGAATAACCTATAAAATAAGCATTCGTATTATTGAAATAGAATATAACCTCCAGTTTAAATCCCAAACAAGTCAAATCATAAATTATATATTATACATGATAAGGTGGTTCGACCTTAAATAGTTCTGATGTACCAAATTTCAATTTCAACCATATATATGTAATATGTAGGAGAAAACAAACAAGGCACATAATGAGCCACATCTGCTCTATATATAGAGCTGTAATAAGTACCTGCCATGAAAGAAAAAAATGGATATAGATTAGAGCCATACTATGCCTTGGAAGATTAATTAGGGTGGTGTATAGTTCACTCAATGCACTACTAGGTTGTTGACAAATCAAATCCAATAATTATTTAAATTAGGTTGGGGGAAAAAAATTCAAGTTTAAATAAAAAATCGAACAATCTCATATGAAATTGTTTCAATTTATATACCTAACAAACACGTGTGTATATATATATATGATGATGATGAAAGACAAAATGAAGACACTTGAGAAACTCTTGACTCAACAATCTCTTTTGAGAATGGTAGTTGAAAAAACAAGCTTGTGTTTAGTCCATATTTCAGATCATTAAGACGGATTTGAGGTGAGTCCACAACCATGAGAAATAGACTCTTCAGTCCAAATTAATGAGTCTACTTCGCAGTTGGTAGTATATTGAGACAAAATGATAGAAAAATTTGAATAAGGAAAATTTCATCCCCATAAAATTAATTACAAGTACATGCAATTAAATTTTGATTCAACCCGAGCTTGCGTTCTACAGACATATAAAATGTTGCATTATTATTATTATTATTTTTATTGCTTTCATAATAATCATGTTTGCATTTTTTATTTCAAATTTTATAATGTTCGATTAAGAGAGGGTTTTACAAGACAACAACCTTCTGGAGATGATCAATGATGGGATTAAAAAAAAATAAGATTTGAGCAATTACTTTATATTAATAATGAATTTTTAAAGTGAAAGTTTATAATATATGACATTCACATGGGTTAGTAAGAATTAAATCAAGGATTAGGGACTCAAGTTCATGTCCTAGACTAGCAGTATCTTTTGGATTAGTTCAGTGATTGGATTTAATTTAGGGAACCAAAAAAAATAAAAAATAAAAAGTAATTAACTGGTTTGTTCTCTTTGACAGGATTGCATTGTAGTAATTTAAAATGGAAATTAACAAAGGTCTAGAGAATCAAACTAAGAATCCTACCAAACAAACCGTAAAGTTTCAAATAAATTACCTTGAATGGTTTGAACTAGGATTTACAAACAAAAAATGCAAATCTAAAACTCAATCATACCTTACTAACATTTTGATGAGCTATGTGAGTCGTCATCACTATATTGATTTAATGATTTTTATTGAGTGTGTGTGATAATCTTACTCACATTTAATGTACCGAGTTGTCACCACTATATTGTATTAATAAGTTTGATCACTCATATCTGTTTTTAATGTGGTGGTGACAACTGTTATTATGGTGATAATGTACATAATAAACAAAATATGACATAAAAATGTAGCTATTGTAATATTACTCTTTTACATTGAGCTCTTTTAGCCTCAAAAAAGTTTATATGATTTTTTTTTTTTTTATCACTACACAAAGCTAGCAAAGCCCGTGTTAATCAATATAAATACGATCTATTATCTTTGTTTCTAGTAATAAAAATAAAATTTGAAGGGAAATATATTTACATATATCATTTTTGTTGGTGATATGCTTTTATATTACCTACCTAATAAGTCTAGAAAGATAAAAATCAAATTTTATAAGATTTGTTTATGAGATTCGCCTTTAAAGAATTCTACTTATTAACATATTTTTTTGGGTCCAATTTTGTGTTTAATTTTTTGTATGTAGAAAAAGATTACCTAACCCAATTCAAACCAATTTAGGCAAAATGCCAGCCTTTGAAATGAATGAACCAAATGAGAAGACCAACACTTTTCAAGTCTAGAAAAACCAAAAAGATGATACTAACTTTTAGTCTAACTATGGTATCAATAAGAATCCATACCTACAAAACCTCAATTAGTAGGCTGGAAAATGTCTCGTAGCTCAAATTTTGTGGCTTAAAAGTGGCTCAAATGGCAAAAAAGACGTCGTTTTGGCCATTTTTATGTTGTTCTGTACTCAAAATGACGTCGTTTTGGCCATTTGAGCCACTTTTGAGTCACAAAATTTGAGCTACGTAGCATTGTCGAGGGTAGGCTGTTGATGTAGGGTTTAGAGAATCAAATTTGGGACCCTTGTAGGATTATGACCAATTTGATGGTTTTGTCTCGTTGCGTTTTGAGCATCAGTGTTGTACTATTTGTTGAAAAAATGGTGTTTTATATGGCTTATTTTGGGCCAACATTGAGGCCAAAATTGAGTGGACCCCGAATGTATTTTGGGGCGGGTCCGAAGAGGTAAAGTGTTCCTTGCCGCGTGGCAAGTCACACGGTGAAGACAGAACATCAAAACCATTTATGAGTGAATGAGAAGTTGACGTCGTTTTCGGGTTTAACATTAATTTTTTAGATAAAAATTCTTTTGAATTTTTTCAATAAAATTTTTGTGGGAATTTAATTTAATTCTAAATTCAAATTTTGAGTTCCTGAGTGGTTTCCTAAAGTTTGTAATTGTGGGAATTTAATTTAATTCTAAATTCAAATTTTGGGTTCTTAAATGGTTTCTTAAAATTTGTACCTCTTACTTTATTTATTAAACTATTCAATTTGTTTCATATATATATATATATATATATTCAAATAGTTTATATAAATAAAGTTGCAACAGTGTGGTAAAGTTGCTCTAAAACGGACAAATTCTCAAGTTTCCACTAACGGACAAAAAAGTTTGAATAGGCAACAGTCAGATTTCAAACTGCACCTATTTATTTTCTTAATACACATGTTCGGATCAATTGTAGTGGCCTATAAATACCAAATTCTAGCAAGTGTTTTGGATCCGGGAAAAAAGAGTCTGCATCATAGAGAAACTGCTGTCCAGTATTTGATTTGTGCATAAATCTTCATTTTAGTTTTAGAATAAAATTCAGAGAATAAGAACACAAGGTTCTAGTTCGCCGTAAAAATTTGTGTGGAGTGCTACTACAAATTTTTGAAGATCATTGTATCTTGGGAGATAGACGCCACTCAACCGTAAGCACCGTAGCGGGGCGAATCTGTCTTAAGGACAGAGTGTCACACACTCGACTTGGTTTTAAATTATTTATTCGGTTCAACGAAATAAATTCGGTATGTTATTTATTTATTTTGTTTGAATTATTTCTAGTTATTTTATTTACACAGAAGATTGTTCCAACAATCTTAAGACAGATCTGAATTATTCTGTTTACAGAATTTTTCGTTTGTTTCCCTTTTTCTTTCTTCGTAAATAATTTCGAAAGAAAATTATTTTCTGTGGATTTACAAAATAATATTCTGGTTGGAAAAACAAATAGTGATTATATACTATTTGACAGATAGTAGTAATATACTGTCTCTTTTCTTTTACCACAACTAGTAGTACGATACTGGTGTCATTAACAATTCAGAATATATTTTTGTGAAATTTTTTCAGAAATTAATTTTGGATTTTAGAAATTATTTTCTGAGTTTTCATTAATTAAAATTCTGTTTTAGTATTTTAATTTTTGAAGTGCTACTGAAATTAATTTTCTGTGTGGAATTAATTTGGTTAAATAAAATTTTATTTTATTTCCAAATTAATTGAAAAATAAAAGTTATTTTCTTATTTCTTTTATTTTACAGAATTTAATTTCTTGTGTGGAATTAATTTGGTTAAATAAAATTTTATTTTATTTCCAAATTAATTGAAAAATAAAAGTTATATTCTTATTTCTTTTATTTTACAGAATTTAATTTTCTGTGTGGAATTATTTTGGTTAAATAAAATTTTATTTTATTTCCAAATTAATTGAAAAATAAAAGTTATAGTTTTTATTTCTTTTATTTTCTGTGTGGAATTAATTTGTTTAAATAAAATTTTATTTTATTTTCAAATTAATTGAAAAATAAAAGTTACATTCTTGTTTCTTTTATTTTTACAGAATTTAATTCTGTGCATTTGGTTTAATTTTCTGTGTAGTGTAAATTCTAATTATAATTTTGTTTTATAAATTAGAATTAATGACTACTGAAACAAATGCCCAAACAAGTACTACTGTGGTGGCTGCAATGACGCCAACCCCCTCTCCTGTGGTAACAGTGTCAATAAATCATGGAGAAAAACTAGAGAAGTTCTTAAGAACTGACTTTAAAAGATAGCAACAGAAAATGTTGTTCTATCTTACAACTTTGAACCTGGCTCGTTTCCTCCGTAAAGATGCTCCTATCCTGAAAGAGGATGAAACTGACCGGCAAATGGTTGCTACGGTTGATGCTTGGAAACATGCTGATTTCCTTTGCCGGAATTATGCCTTGAACGGACTTGACAACACATTATACAATGTCTACAGTCCAATCAAGACAACAAAGGAACTTTGGAAATCGTTGAAGAAAAAGTACAAAACGGAAGATGTCGGCTCAAAGAAATTTGTGGTTGGCAGATTCCTGGATTTTGTAATGGTTGATTCAAAAACTGTGATCAGCCAAGCTCAAGATTTCCAACTCATTCTGCATGACATTCACGCAGAAGATATGTCTCTCAGTGAATCCTTCCAAGTTGCAGCCTTAATTGAAAAATTACCAAAAGGCTAGAAGGAATTCAAGAACTACCTCAAACACAAGCGCAAAGAAATTTCTATGGACGAGTTAATTGTGCGTTTGAGAATTGAGGAGGACAACCGCAAATCTGAAAAGCGGGCTGGTAAGCTTCCTATGGAGTCTAAGGCAAATGTGGTGGAACATGCTTCAAAAACCAAGAAACGAAAGTCTTCTGGAGCAAGTTCATCACAAGGCTCTAAAGGGGGGGATAATAAAAAGTACAAGTTTAATGGCAAATGTTACATCTGTGACAAAGAGGGACATCGGGCCAAAGATTGCCGTAGCAAAGGCAAAAGCAAGAAAAGAACAAGCAAGAAGCCTGCTCAAGCCCATATGACCGAAGTAGACAAGATTTCCAATTGTGTAGATGACATCAATCTTTCTGCAGTTGTTTCCGAGGCAAATCTTGTCGGAAATCCTAAAGAATGGTGGGTGGACACTAGTGCTACTCGCCATATTTGTGCCGACAAAAAGATGTTCACATCTTACTCTACAGTGGACAATGGTGAACAACTTTTTATGGGCAACTTCTCAGCTTCCAAAGTTGAAGGACAAGGAAAGATTGTTCTCAAGATGACATCAGGAAAGGAACTCACTCTCAACAATGTGCTGCATGTACCGAACATTCGCAAGAATCTTGTTTCCGGATCTTTGTTGAGTAAGAATGGGTTTAGGCTAGTATTTGAGAGTGATAAATTTGTACTTACTAAGAATGGGATGTATGTAGGAAAAGGTTACATGTCTGATGGACTTTTCAAGTTAAATGTAATGACCGTTGTACCCTCAGTTATTAATAATACTACATCTTCTTCTTACTTGCTTGAGTCTTCAAATTTATGGCATGATAGATTAGGACATGTTAATTATGGATCTTTGCGTAGATTAATTAATATGGAATGTTTACTTAAATTTGACATTGATTCAAATCATAAATGTGAAATTTGTGTTGAGGCAAAATTGTCTAAAACTCCTTTTCATTCAATTGAAAGAAGTATGGAACCACTTGAATTAATTCATAGTGACATTTGTGATTTTAAATCAATTCAAACTAGAGGTGGGAAAAAGTATGTAATCACTTTTATAGATGACTATACTAGATATAGTTATATTTATTTAATTCGAACCAAGGATGAAGCTTTGGAAACTTTCATTCAATATAAGAATGAAGTTGAAAATCAACTTGGTAAGAAAATCAAGAAACTTAGAGGTGATAGAGGTGGTGAACATGAATCACCTTTTGGTGAATTTTGTAAAGAATATGGAATAATTCATCAAACCACTGCTCCTTACTCACCTCAGCAAAATGGAATTGCTGAAAGGAAAAATAGGACTTTAAAAGAAATGATGAATGCCATGTTAATCAGTTCTGGATTACCTCAGAACTTGTGGGAGGAAGCAATACTTTCTGCTAATTATATTTTAAATAAAATGCCTCGAAAGAAAGTGAATCAAACACCTTATGAATTGTGGCATGGAAGAGTACCATCCTACAAATACTTAAAAGTGTGGGGGTGTTTGACTAAAGTGGCTATTCCTAGTCCAAAAAAGACTAAGATAGGTCCAAAGACCATTGATTGCATTTTCATTGGTTATGCCAAGAATAGTAGTGTATATCGGTTTTTGATTCATAAATCAGAACATACTGAAATGCATGTAAATACTATTATTGAGTCTCGGAATGCATTTTTCTTTGAACATGTATTTCCAAAGAAGACTGGACAAGAGACTAGTACTAATAAAAGATCTTTTGATGCTATTACTAGTCAGGATCAAGAACATGATCAAGAACAAGAGTTAGATCAAAATGAGAAAGAGGAACTTAGGCGTAGTAAACGTGCTAGAACCTCAAAATCTTTTGGTCCAGATTTTCTAACATATTTGTTAGAAAATGAGCCTTTAACTTTTAAAGATGCTATGTCCATCTCAAGCTCCTTTATGGAAAGAAGCTGTCAACAGTAAAGTTGAATCCATCTTGCAAAATCACACTTGGGAATTAGTGGACTTGCCACCAGGTTGTAAACCTCTTGGGCACAAGTGGATTTTCAAAAGAAAATTAAAAGCGGATGGATCAATAGACAAATACAAGGCAAGACTTGTAGTCAAAGGTTTTAGACAAAAAGAAGGTCTAGATTACTTTGACACATACTCACCGGTTACTAGAATAACATCCATTAGAATGCTAATTGCCATTGCATCTCCATACAATCTAGAAATTCATCAAATGGATGTTAAAACTGCTTTCTTAAATGGTGAGCTAAATAAAGAAATTTACATGGAACAACCAGAAGGGTTTCTGTTCCAAGGAAAGAAAAGAAAGTGTGTAAATTGGTTAAATCATTATATGGTTTAAAACAAGCGCCAAAGCAATGGCATGAGAAATTTGACAAGGCAATGATGTCAAATGGATTTAAAATTAATGAGTGTGACAAATGTGTTTATTTTAAAAACACAGATAAAGGTTATGTTGTTGTATGTCTTTATGTAGATGATATGCTCATCATTGGTAGTAATAATGACATGATTAAAACTACCAAGAAAATGTTGAATAAACATTTTGATATGAAGGACATGGGCATTGCTGATGTAATACTTGGTATAAAAATTACCAAAACATCGGAAGGATATGCTTTGTCACAATCCCATTACATTGAGAAAATACTTGACAAATTCAGCAAAGATGATGATCATCTTGCTAGAACATATGTAGATGTTAATTTGTATCTTTTTAAGAATGTACGGGAAAGTATTTCTCAATTAGAGTATGCCCAAATTATTGGAAGCTTAATGTACTTGATGAATTGCACTCGCCCAGATATAACTTATGCAGTAAGTAAATTAAGTAGATATACGAGTAATCCGGGAGTAGAACACTGGAAAGCAATTATAAGGGTTCTAAGATATCTCCGATTTACTCGTAACATTGGGCTTCATTATACTAGATATCCAGCAATACTTGAAGGATACTGTGATGCAAATTGGATATCAGATACTAGAGACTCGAAGTCCACTAGTGGGTATGTCTTTACTCTTGGTGGGGCGGCTGTATCTTGGAAATCTTCCAAACAGACTTGTATTGCTAGGTCTACTATGGAATCTGAATTCATAGCCTTAGACAAAGCTGGGGAAGAGGCAGAATGGCTTCGCCACTTCCTTGAAGATATTCCAATATGGCCAAAACCGGTGTCTGCTATATACATACATTGTGATAGTCAATCAGCAATTGGTAGAGCACAGAGTCATATGTATAACGGTAAGTCACGACACATTCGTCATCGACATAACACCGTGCGACAACTACTCTCTAATGGAATTATTTCCATAGAATATGTTAAGTGTAAAGACAACATAGCGGATCCACTAACCAAAGGGTTAGCAAGAGAGTTAGTTGAGAATTCATCGAGGGGAATGGGACTTAAGCCTATTAAATAAGAGTTACCACAACGGCAACCCAACCTAGTTGACTGGAGATCCCAAGATCTAGGTTCAAAGGGACAACCGAGTTGTGAATGACTCAGAAGGATCACTGGGGAGTCTAACTCCTACCCATTTCTTTGATGAAATAGTGATGTCTGCAGAGTTTAGGTTAAGTAATACTTTTAATGATTCTTATATCTAGGTAAACCTAGTGAAGTATGGCAGGATACTTTTCATAAGAATTACCTATGTGAGTGTGAACTGGGCCGGTTCTATAAGATTTGTGAAGGGCTACAAGTCTTTAGAGCACTCATGAAAGACCAGGTTGTTCAGGGCCAAAATGAACACAATAGTGAGAACTAAACTGTGTCTGGAAATATACTGTGTGAGTTCTATTGTCTTGGTTTACACAAACGGCTGAACAGTTCAAGACATCATGTTCACTGGTTAGCTAGTAAATCCGATAGTGTCTCACAAGGGAAGGTTCAAAGCCAAAAGCTACCTATCCTTTGCAGAATATTTCCAATTTCTATACTCTCTGTAATTAGATCATGTTGTTGCATTTTCTCTCCATCAAATTCCGTTCATGTGGAGGATTGTTGGAAAATGGTGTTTTATATGGCTTATTTTGGGCCAACATTGAGGCCAAAATTAAGTGGGCCCGAACGTATTTTGGGGCGGGTCCGAAGAACTGAAGTGTTCTTGTCGTGGCAAGTCATACGGAAGATGGAACGTCAAAACCATTTATAAGTGAATGGGAAGTTGACGTCGTTTTCGGGTTTAACATTAATTTTTTAGATAAAAATTCTTTTGAATTTTTTCAATAAAATTTTTGTGGGAATTTAATTTAACTCTAAATTCAAATTTTGGGTTCCTGAGTAGTTTCCTAAAGTTTGTAATTGTGGGAATTTAATTTAATTCTAAATTCAAATTTTTGGTTCTTAAATGGTTTCTTAAAATTTGTACCTCTTACTTTATTTATTAAACTATTCAATTTGTTTCATATATATATATATATATATATTCAAATAGTTTATATTAATAAAGTTGCAACAGTGTGGTAAAGTTGCTCTAAAACGGACAAATTCTCAAGTTTCCACTAACGGACAAAAAAGTTTGAATAGGCAACGGTCAGATTTCATACTGCACCTATTTATTTCCTTAATACACCTGTTCGGATCAATTGTAGTGGCCTATAAATACCAAATTCCAGCAAGTGTTTTGGATCTAGGAAAAAAGAGTCTGCATCATAGAGAAACTGCTGTCCAGTATTTGATTTGTGCATAAATCTTAATTTTAGTTTTAGAATAAAATTCAGAGAATAAGAACACAAGGTTCTAGTTCGCCGTAAAAATTTGTGTGGAGTGCTACTACAAATTTTTGAAGATCATTGTATCTTGAGAGATAGACGCCACTCAACCGTAAGCACCGTAGCAGGGCGAATCTATCTTAAGGATAGAGTGTCACACACTCGACTTGGTTTTAAATTATTTATTCGGTTCAACGAAATAAATTCGGTATGTTATTTATTTATTTTGTTTGAATTATTTCTAGTTATTTTATTTACACAGAAAATTGTTCCAAAACTACTTTAGCAAGAAACTTGGCACACACGACCGCCTAGGCACGAGAGACTTGTGGGAGAAGATGGGGCTTAAATCGGGTTCCCGGTTTGGGAGTTAGAGTCGGATTTTCGATATAGGCAAACTAGTTTCTTAAGAAACTTGAATTCGAGGTGTTAACACCCCAAAATCGCCAAACGGCGTCGGTTTGGCACGAAACTTGGCACACACAACCGCCTATGCATGAGAGACTCGTGGGAGAAGACGAGACTCCAATCGGGTTCCCCGTTTGGGAGTTAGAGCCGTATTTCACTCTAGGCAAACTAGTTCCTTAAGAAACTTGAATTCGAGGTGTTGACACCCCAAAATCACCAAATGGGGTCAAATTGGCACGAAACTTGGCACACACAACCGCCTAGGCACGAGAGACTTGTGAGAGAAGACGGGGCTTGAATCGGGTTCCCGGTTTGGGAGTTAGAGCCGGATTTTCGGTATAGGCAAACTAGTTGCTTAAGAAATTTGAATTCGAGGTGTTGACACCCCAAAATAGTCAAACGGTGTTGGTTTGGCACGAAACTTGGCACACACAACCGCCTAGGCACGAGAGACTTGTGGGAGAAGACGGGACTCCAATCGGGTTCCCGATTTGGGAGTTAGAGCCGAATTTCACTCTAGGCAAACTAGTTCCTTAAGAAACTTGAATTCAAGGTGTTGATGTCCCAAAATCACCAAATGGGGTTGGATTGGCACGAAACTTGGCACACACGACTGCCTAGGCACGAGAAACTTGTGGAAGAAGACGGGGCTCTAATCGGATTCCTGATTTGGGAGTTAGAGCCAGATTTCGATATAGGCAAACTAGTTCCTTAAGAAATTTAAATTCAAGGTGTTGACGCCCCAAAATCACCAAACGGCGTCGGTTTAGCACGAAACTTGGCACACACGACCGCCTAGGCACGAGAGACTTGTGAGAGAAGATGGGACTCCAATCGAGTTCCCGATTTGGGAGTTAGAGCCGGATTTCACTTTAGGCAAACTAGTTCCTTAAGAAACTTGAATTTGAGGTGTTGACGTCCCAAAATCACCAAACGACCTCGGATTAGCACGAAACTTGGCACACATGACCGCCTAGGCACGAGAGATTTGTAGGAGAAGACGGGACTCCAATCAGGTTTCCGGTTTTGAAGTTAGAGCCGGATTTCAGTCTAGGCAAACTAGTTCCTTAAGAAATTTGAATTCGAGGTGTTGACGCCCCAAAATTACCAAATGGCGTCGGTTTAGTACGAAACTTGGCACACACGACCGCCTAGGCACGAGAGACTTGTGAGAGAAGACGGGACTCCAATCGGGTTCCCGGTTTGGGAGTTAGAGCCGGATTTCTGTCTAACCAAAATTATTTACTTAATTATCTTTGTAGTTATATAGTAGTTAATTTTTTTATTGTTTTTGTAATTAAAATATTAATACATAATTATATTGTCATTAATTATTTTTATTTTTTGTTTACAGATATTTCCCGAGTAGTAGTTTACTTCTTGTGGAATGCAAACGGGAGTTAGATTGTGACTAACTTTTGTTTTTGTTACCTACGAAAGAATCATGAGGAAAACTTTTGTTTTTGATTTATGTTATTTTGATTTGTGAACAACATTATGTATTTAAACATTATACATGTATTATGCAACATTATGTTGTGAGATAATTTTGCTGGTGTGTTGTTATGAATGGAAGAATATTTTTATTATGGATGAATTGTTGTTTTTATACTGGAATTTTTATATTATTATATAATTATCGATTTTTTTTTAGTTATTTTTCATTTAATACAGGTAATTTTCATATTTTTAATATTTTTATTACTGTTTTTTATTTTTTTTGAGACGGCACCACACCGTCTCAAAAAAACATAAGAACCAGTTTTTTTTTTTTTTTTTTTTTTTTTTTTTGCGATGCCAGCATTGCCGTCGCAAAAGCTATTGCCAATAGTTGGAAAAAAGCCTTTCGCGACAATCTTGTTTGCCGTCGCAAATAATATCTGCTGTCTCCATAACTTTTAGCGACGGCAAATACCCCAGTTGCAAATAACACTTTTTTGCGACGGTATAATTCCGTCGCAAAAAAAGGTAACTTACCATCGTAAAAAAAAGGCGACGGCACTTTGCCGTGGCAAAAAACTTTTAGCAACACCTTTTATTGTGACCCCCCTTTTGTCATCACAAAAACAATTTTGAGATGGCGTTTTGAGTATTTGCGATGGTAATTTACCGTCGCAAAAAGTCAAATTTTTTGTAGTGAACCAACCATAGATTCAACGATGGTGGCTGGAAAAATTATCGATTGGTCCTAATCATGTCCTTAATCAATCATAAACATTCATCTTCTTTTATATTTTTTAATTATTAATAATTCTTTGATGATATGGGACCTTTTAACACGGCTTTTTGACCAGTAATACTATAAATTTATATTTAATTATTTAAAAAATATATAAAATTATTATTTTATAATTTAAATTTATCTTATATATAAATTTTATAATATAAAAATTCAACATCAACCACACATTTTCATTGCAAAGATAAATTTATAATGGTTAAGGTAGAGAGTTCCTACACTCATTCTTGATTAACGGTTTGTTATTCTTATCAATAAATATGGTGTTTTGAGAAGTTGGTAAAAAATTAATTTTTTGACTTTTTTAATGAGTTTTTTGGCAAAAAATTGACTTCTTTTATGACTTTTTTTTGTGACTTTTTAAAGAAAATTTGATAAAAAAAAAAAAAAAAAAAAACTAAAAAAACTAAAGCTCCGTTTGGTAAGCCTCTCAAATTATAGTTTTACCTATTGATTGAGTGTGGTGTTCGTTTTGAGCTTTCAAATCATAATTCTATACCTATTTCACAAAATTCATAACCAAACACATAATTCAAAACTCTTTTCAAAACTTAATTCAAATCAATATTTTAATTTTTAAAATATTTTTAAAATATTTTAATTTTGTTAAGATTTTAAATATTTTAATATTTAAGTATGTTACATTTTTTTAATTTTTTTATTTTTTGAATATTTTAAAATATTTTAATTTTTAAATATTACAATTTTAATTTTTAAAATTTTAAAATATTTTATAAAAATATTTTTAAATATTTTAATTTTTTTGTTATGTATTTGGTTACGATTTGAGTGTAGAGTTGTGAGAGTAACATAGAGTTTCGAGTTATGTATTTGATTATGAGTTTTAAAAATAATTTCTTAATTGAGTTTTGTTTAATATGCTTGGTTACAATTTGAGTGTAGAGTTGTTTTTAAATTTAAAATTTTAAAATTTTAAATTATTTAAATTATTTAAATTTTTACAATTTAATTTTTTTGAATATTTATTTTAATTTTTTACTTATTAAATTTTTTAGATTATTTAAATTATTTAAATATTTATGATTTAAATTTTTGAATATTTATTTTGAAAAAAAATTATTTCCTTTGTAGTATTTTCAATTAAAAAATTGATTAATGTTATTTTTTGTTAATATTAAATTTTTTTAATTAAATTTTAAAAAGAGTTTGGTTATGAGTGCTGATAAGAATTTTCAATAGTGTGAAAGTAGTGTGTTTTGTTATGAGTTATAACAATTTGAATTAAGTTTTGAAAACTCTTTCCAAAATTCATAACCAAACAAATTTTCTTAATTCACATGTCAAATCAAACTTTCAAAATTCAATTCAAAACTCAATTCAATACTCTATTCAAAAATCATAACCAAATAAATTTTCTACACTTAAATCATAATTTTAAAATATACAAACTTAAAATACAATTCATATTCTCAAATCATAATTAAAAAATCTTACCAAACGGAACTTAGGCCAAGTTTGACAACTCTAAAAAGAGTTAAAAAGTTACTCAAAAAGTTAAAAAGTTATCACTATTCACCAAAATTTAAAAATTACGGTTGCACAACTCCCGATCCTAATTTTTCTCTACACACTAATTTATATAATTTTTTAATACACATTTTTTTATAAAAAGTCAAAAAGTTAACCCAAACATTCATATTTTTTTCTTCAATTTTTTAGTCTAAAAAAATAAAAATAAAAAAATACACTTATTTAAAACACCTCAAATAACCCCTTAACTTTTTAGCAAATTTTCAAATTGCTCCATACTCTGACCCAGAAGACACTGCAAAAGTTTACCCTGACCCCTTAACTTTTTAGCAAATTTTCAAATTGCTCCATGCTCTGACCCAGAAGACACTGCAAAAGTTTACCCTGACCCAGAAGACACTGCAAAAGTTTACGAACACCAAGTGGCCACATGCCATTTTGTCCTTATTAGTATATTTTGAGTGGTTCTTGAAACTACGTACCATCAATGATGGAGCCTTTAGTCAACAATTTATATACGACTCCACACTTCTATTAAGACTTTTTTTTTTTTTTTTTTTTTTGTTAAAAGTGAGATTTTAGTTTTTTAATTTTTTTGAATTATTTGTTTTATATTTTTTTATACATTTTTTTTTAAAAAAAATTAAAAAATTAATTTTTAACATACTTCTCAAAATAGATCTAATTATTATTTTCTATGAATTTATTACTTACCAAAATTTAAAATAGTTAAATATTTTTTATAATAATTTTTTTAAACAGCTAAAATCAATTAAATTTTTTGAAAATAATAAAGATCAACAAAATAAAAGTTTGGGGAGGAATTTGTACCATTTCAAAAGGATTGTATTCCAATTAAATTGACACATAGAACAGTCAACCAATATATTTTCCATATTATTTGTGTAGCTACACTGTGGAGTGAGTTATGAGGTATCTAATTTAAGAAGTTTGATACTTTTGATAATATTTTAGAATCTTAATATATTATATATTTTTTATTATACTCATTTTGATATAAAATATATAATTATTTTAAATTATAAATAGATTGCCGGGGACGATAAAAAGAAAGTGAATTGTTTCGATTGAAATTCTCACAATGTGTTTATAGAACAGGAAATGACCTAGTGTGGGAGTGTTTGGAAAGTTTATTTATTAGCTAAAAAAGTCATTTACTCTTTCAATTTTTTTGGTTTTAGTGATTTGTTTTTTCAAAATTATATCAAAATTTTTATTTTTTCAGTTTGTTTTACATAGACAAATCTAAATAGCCAAAAAGAAAATAATTTAAAAGCCAAAATATGCTTAAAAACTCTACTATTTTTTGCTCTTTTTTTTTGTCTTTTCTAAAAATTTTTAAAAAAAATTAAAATTTTTAATTTGTGTCATTGAACTGAATTTAGAAACTCAATTTTTTTTTAAAAAAAAAAATTCAGTACAAGAGAAAATATAATTAAAAAAATAACTTGTCGGTAGCTTTTTGTATTGCCTATCATTGTTTTTATGTATATGTTATTCGGTGATGATAGAGAGCTCTACAGTTAGAATTTTAAACTCAGCTCTAGTGACATGGAAAATAAAAAAAATAATAAATAAAAAATAAAAGAAAGAAAGCCCAACAATGATAGAGAATTCTAATTTTGGAATTCTAAAAATTCTAATTTTGGAATTCTAAAAAGAGTTTAATGATGTGGCAAAAGAGAAAAAAACAAAACAAAGCAAAACAAAAATAAAAACATAGACACATATCACATCACATGTGAGCCTCATTTCTTACCACATCACTAGAGCTCTCTTTACAGCTCTTAATCTTTATTCAAGAAGGCTAAAACATCACATCAGTTGAGACCCACCACCCCTAGAGCTCCATTAGAGCGCTTATTTTAGAGTTCTAAAACATTTTTGATATGTTATTTTAGTTGTCAAATAAAGATTCAAATCCCTCCAAGTCAGAAGTGGGGACGTTGGCTGTGTAGTAAAATGGGCTCATTTCGGGATTCATTTTGATAATCTGAACCGTTCATATTTTAGAATACATCAAGAGAAGATACCTGGAAAAATTAAGTTAATCAAATATCGTTTACCCATTCATCCACTCACATTTGTATCTACAAAAAAAAATAATAATAATTATGATTTAAAGTATTAAAATGAATGTAAATGTGAGTAGATGAATAGGTAAACGATGTCCGATTAACTTAATTTTTTGTAGGCATATTCTACTTGATGTATTCTAAAATGTGGACGGTTTGACTTATCAAAATGGACCTTGAAATGGATTCATTTTGCCGCACAACAGCATTTCCAAATCCATCAAAGCCACATATTTCTATATAAAATTATAATATAAAATTCCATTTTCTTGCTTGTATATCGTACTCGAAAGGAAAGGGCAATCAAAAATTGCCTAGAATGGAAATCTAAGGTATATATTTAGCCTCCGTTTGGGAAGTGGGCTGGCTCTTTGACTTTTTGGCTTTTTTGGCTATATGAGCCTGGGCTCAAAAGCTTGGTTTGGGAAGAGCTCTTGACTTTTTAGCTTTTTTGACTTTTTTTGTGAGAGAAGAGTGTAATGATTATGGAGTTGGATGTGATGTTTTGTCTGTTGTGGCTCATGAGCCTATTTTGTCTTTTGTGGCTCATGAGCCCGAGCCCAATGAGCCCTTGCCCAATGAGCCCTTAAAGGGTTTAGATTGTCTCAAGTTAGCTATTTAATTTGAGAGAGTATTTAAACTTTGTGAGTTCATTTTGTGCCAACCTTAGTGATTTAAATCATTTATCTTTTAAAATTTATTAGTTAAAATATTTACGGAAAAAATTAATATGATCAGATATTAATAGTTATATATTTGAATTATATTTTTTTTTTAAAAATAAATTGAACAACAGATATAATTTCAAAAATATCTATCTATTTTTTGTAATACAAATGCCATTCAAATATATAGTTACCGAAATTTAATTATCTTCATTTTTTCAAGAATGTATTCTAATAAATTAATCCTAAAAAGTGAACATGTTAGATTATTGAGATCGGTCTCAAAATGAACCCACTAAATCTAAACGCTCTCTCATATTTAGGGATTGTTTGAGGAGTGACTTTTTGACTAAAATAGCCAAAAATTCAAATCAAGTTATCACATCATTCTTTTTATTTTTTTTATACATCTTTTCAAAAAAAATTAAAAAAATAAATTAAAATAACCAAATTCTCAAAAAGATGATACCATGAATCAATCTTCAAATTTGATTATAAATTTTAAATAATTTTCTGGTGGTTTTTTTTTCTTCTGAGCTCTGGACCATATTATACAGAGGAAAATATGCTCCACACAAGTATTGTCATATTTACATAATCTTTCGCTCGTGTAAAGCACTTCACAGCTCACATATAGGCCTATAAAGAATCAACCATACAACAAACTAAACCTTAGGTCATCCCTGTGAGTGAGACAAACCATTTTCCATAGAAAATGGAGGGTGTCAAAACCAAGCCCCTTCTTCACACACTTAGGTTCTCCCCTCTCATTGCCCCGAACCATGTTTTCGCCGTAGTTTACACATGTGCCATGTTGGCTCTCTTCTATCACCATGCAATCACTATCTTCCACTCCACCACCTTACTCTCCTTCTCCATCTCCATCACCATCACCTTATTAATCTCCGACGTAATTCTAGGGCTCATGTGGGCTGCCAAGCAGTCTTTTCGCATGAATCCGGTCCATCGCCAAGTTTTCCCGAAAAATCTTGAGAAAATCATGAAAGAAAATGATTTTCAAGCTTTGGACATATTTATATGCACTGCAGATCCGTATAAAGAGCCACCGATGAGTGTCGTGAACACGGCCTTATCGGTCATGGCTTATGATTACTCGACTGAGAAGCTTTCGGTCTATGTATCGGACGATGGAGGCTCTGCCATGACTCTCTTTGCTTTCATGGAAGCTGCTAAGTTTGGAAGCCACTGGTTACCCTTTTGCAGGAGGAACAAGTTAGTAGAGAGATGCCGTCGTATTTTAGATCAAACCATCATCAGAGCTCTGAGGTTGAGCAAATTAAGGTAATTAGTACTAATAATATTAGTTGATTTAATTTTTCTTAGTGTTTCTATATCATCTCAATCTTGTTTGATAAGGTTGCTGCACATGGTCAAAATTCAAAATCAACGGCTTAAAATATCAGGGTCATTATAAATTTTTTGAAATTTGCTAAATCATTTTTAATTTCGATGTTGGTCTTTAAAAACTATTAATTGTAAAATAAAAATATCGGTTGATCTATTTCATATAATTTTTAACTATCTTCCTAAAATATTCTATGTATCATCCTAGAAGGTGGGATGACTGTCAAGGGAACACGGATGAAGATTGATCATTAAGCATTTATTTTTGCAACAGTGCTGGGACCCCAGTGGGGGTGACTCCCAGCACCCCACCTCCACGTGAGGGGCTGTGAGAGCAAGACTTAAAATATATATATATATATATATATATATAATTTTGAACCAATCAAAAAACAGTGAGATGATGGAAGTCTAAGTCTTTTTTGTTATTTTTGCTACCCTTTGATGCCATTTGATAATCAAATTAAGTGCAGAGTAAGGCCTCGTTTGGCAAGAGGCTATTTTAGTCAAAAAGCCAAAAAGTTACTAAGGCCCCGTTTGGAGAGTGGCTAAATTAGCCAATTAGCCAAAAAGTTATCTTTTTAGTCAAAAAGCCAACAACCCATACCAAAAAGTCAAAGATTCCCTTTTCTCTCTACTTTTTGCACATCTTTTCGTAATTAGCCAAAAAGTCATCCCAAACATACAAGTTTTTTTTACCAACCTTTTTAGCCAATTAGTCAAAAAGTTACTAAATTAGCATGTTCCCAAACGAGGCCTAAATTAGCCAAAAAGCCAACAACTCATACCAAAAAGTCAAAGATTCTCTTTTCTCTCTACTTTTTGCACATCTTTTCGTAATTAGCCAAAAAGTCATCCCAAACATACAAGTTTTTTTTACTTACCTTTTTAGCCAAATAGCAAAAAAGTTACTAAATTAGCCTGTTCCCAAACGAGGCCTAAGATTTGGATGTGGTCCAATGATATGTAGTCACATTATTTTAATAGTTTATAATTACATTTGGATGTGGTCCAATGATATGTAGGGGTTGTTTAGGGTGTTTTAAATAAGTGTATTTTTTGTCTTTTTAGATTAAAAAATTGAGGAAAAAAATATGAATGTTTGGGTTAACTTTTTGACTTTTTATGAAAAAATGTGTATTAAAAAATTATATAAATTAGTATGTAGAGGAAAATTAAAATTGAAAATTGTGCAGTCGTAATTTTTAACTTTTGATAAATAGTAATAACTTTTTAACTTTTTGAATAATTTTTTAATTTTTTAATTTTTTAACTTTTTTTTAAAATTGCCAAACTTAGCCGTAGTCACATTATTTTAATAGTTTATAATTACATTTTAAAGTGCAGTGAGTACGAGGTTAAAGTTTAAATTAATAGATCGTCATCTAACTATACTAATATAGGCATGAAAAGCTAAAAAAGTTAAATGCAGAGTATGTAGGCATGAAAAGCTTAGATATGATAAATTATTACACCAGTTCAGCTGCTGTCCAAAACTTGATTGACTTTTCTTCGGTCTGTTTTCAGTATTTGAGTCTATTGGCAAACGTTAACAAAAAGGGCTTTGGTTGGTAGCTCAAAAAATTGTAGTCTTAATGGCCCTAATTTCCATATCAGGTAAAAAAAAAAAGAAAAAAAAAACAAACTTACCTAAACAGGAAATTAGGGCCATTAGGGCCACAGTTTTTAGGGCCACAATACATTTTTCTAACAAAAATATGTTGGCATTGTTTGGGAAATGGGTTTAGGATTAAAATAGGAAAAAAAAAATAAATAAATAAAATAGATTTTTTTAGTCTTAATAAGATAAAATATCACATTTAATTCATAATTATTATATTTTTTCTCTTACAAAAAAGTTAAAAATCATTCTCAAACCAAACTTTTTAGTCTCAAATTAAAATAGTCAAAAAAGCCAAAAAGTCAGTCCACTTCCCAAACCAAGCCAGCCTATGTTTGGAAAGTTGGGTTTGAGAATTTTTTGGCTAAAATAGTTATAAAAAACAAAATAGGCTTCTTAGCCCAATAAGACAAAACATTACATCTAATCCATAATCATTACATTCTTTTTCTTACAAAAAAATTAAAAAAGTCAAAAAAATAAAAAGTCAACTCACTTCTCAAACGAAACCTATATTAACAACTTGACATCAAAGGGATAGGGGAGTGGGCGATGAAATCGAACAATTTTACAACTTTATATTATCTTTACCCACTAAGAAACTAAATAAGAGAGGACCAAACAGACTTCAATAAGGCTCAAGAAGCATGAAAATTCACAAAAAAGGTATCAAAATAAGTTAAATCGTAGATTAACTTTTGTTCCACCAACTATATAATCCAAAAAAAAAATCATTACATATCATCAGATTTTTTGTCGTTTTATATTACCAGATTGCATGACAATATCTTATTTGTCTTCATTATTTTTTTTAATGATTATACCAATTAAAAGAAACCAAATAGAAATTAATAATAAAAAAATGATAACAGGTAGCATTTTTTATGGCAGCGACATTACAAATTTAGAAATTACCCAAAAATATCAATATGTGATTCAGATTCATTCTATACATAGGTCTATAATACAATATGTGATTCAGATTCATTCTATACATAGGTACATAATACACATTTTCAATTTTCATCAAACATTCCATTCTTGACCCCAAATTGGGATTGTAATTCTGGGTTTCATAGTTATAATAAGAAGCCAGTAATAGAATTGTTTAGTTATTAATTTGTTAATAATTTTAGTCATTGAGCTTCTGTCAAAGGAAATTATTAATAGAGATGGAAAATTACATTCATATATAAAATTTATACAAAAAATTTGATAAGAATGACATTGTAAAGAAACTCATCTTCGATGGTGTTTTTGTTTTAAAGTGAAAGGTCTAAAACCAAATTATTGTATATGAATTTTTTGTTTGCATAGCATTACTCGAGATTGATTAAGCTCAACTAATACTTAGAACAATTTCATTTTCAATAATTCTATGAACCCCATCTTTTTTTTTTCTTTTTTTTTATGCACAAGATAATAGTTAATATGTTAGTAATTAGATTATAACGCAGGTCAACACCTCTTCATATATTCGAGCCTGAAACTTCACTCGTCTTGGTAGCTAATTGATCTCTTTAAGACCGTTTGGGCAATTGCCCGAGGTCTATGAACCCCACTTAACTATCCCAAATTTGTCATATCTAAAACTATATTCCTAATTTATCCCGAATGAGACCGTGTGGTTGAAATTGAATTTATGTAATGTGGTGTCCATGCATAAAATAAATTTGAAGTACAAAATAATAATTTAAAATAATTTCTAAGTAATTAAATCTGAATTTATAGTATTATTATTTCATTTTAGGTAATGAGGATTTGTCGTTTAGTTTCGTAGTACTATTATTTTATTATTTTTCTGATAAATTACACTTTACCTCTTTATGTTTTACCTATTTTCTTGCCTTAACCATTAAAGTTTTTATCTCACATTGGCTTTTCATATTTTAAGTTAAAATTTAACTCTAAAGCTAAATTCTATTTAAAATTAGATAAAAAAAAATATCATATTGATTGTTACGTGGTGTGATGTAAAAAATATATTATTATATTTAAATGATTGTCACGTGATGTAAAAAATATATTATTATATTTAGATTTAAGTTTGGGTGAGGCATAGGATAAATATAATAATAGATTTTACTTAATGTGACATATTCTTTTTAATTTTAAATAAAAAAATAGTTTTAAAAGTAAATTAAAAAAAAATTGAAACATAAATAATCAAAGTAAGAAAAAAATTTAAGAGCTAAAATGATAAAATACATGAATCAAAGTGTAATTTAATTTTTAATTTTTTAATTTATTAAAATAAAATAGAATTAAATAAAATAATTAAATTTTAACTAATCTTTTGTAATAATAATTGATAATTCAATTTATAACATATTTTTTAATATTTCTTTAATCAATAGACAAAGATATCAAAACGTTTGATGTGTGACGGTTGTGTCATCATCAACCAACCATTCATTTGATGATGGTGGCTGGAAAAATTATTGATTGGTCCTAATCATGTCCTTAATCAATTCTAAACATTCATCTTCTTTTATATTCTTCAATTATTAATAACTCTTTGATGGTACGAGACTTTTCAACATGACTTTTTGACCAATAATACTATAAATTTATATTTAATTATTTAAAAATAATTTTATAATTTAAATTTATCTTATATATAAATTTTATAATATGAAAATTCAATATCACACATTTTGTATTCCAGAGATAAATTTATAATGGTTAAGGTAGAGTTCCTACACTTTATTCCTGATTAACCGTTTGTTATTCTTATCAACATATAGGCGGTGTTTGGCAACTAGGTTTTTGGGTTTGTTTTTTTTTTTTTTTTGTTTTTTTTTACTACAAAACAAATGTTTTACAAAATCAAAAAAAATCAATCCAAATAAAATATCATATCAAACCCCATAATCATTTCATTTTTTTTTCACAAACATTACATCCAACCAAAAAAAAATTCAACTATCTTCTCAAATACAAAAAAAAATTTCTCCAATAATATCCTATAACTAAAAAAACTTACAAAAAAATTCACTTCCCAAACACCCACATACCCTGACCCAGAAGACACTGCAAAAGATTATGAATACCAAGTGGCCACATGCCATGTTGTCCTCATTAGTATTACGGTCTGATTTAAAGCACTAAATTGAAAATTTAAAAGGACCACTAACAAGGTGACATTGTAAAGAAAATAAAAAAATAAAAGCTAAACTATCACATTAGTAATGGAGTCCACATAACGTTACATCATTTATGATATATTAATGATGTTAAATTAGTGGTACGAAACATTTTTCTTAGTATTATTATTAGTATTGTGATTTGAGTCGTTCTGCAATCTACATACTGTCAATAGTGGAGTCCTAGTCAACAATTTATATACGACTCCACACTTCTATTAAGACTTATCTTTTGTTAAAAATCAGTTTTTAGTTTTTTGATTTTTTTAAATCATATTTATTCTGTTTGATTTTAGTTCTTAGAATTTATTTTTTTTTTAAATTTACTTTTTCATTTTTCATATATTTTTTTTTCACTAATTTTTAAAAATATTTTAAGTAATTGTTTTTTAATTTTTAGACACTTTTAATATAAATATACTTAAAAAGTATAATATTTATAAAAAAAAATTTAAAAAAATTTACTAAATACCAAACATAAAAAATATAAAAATTCAGTATATTTTTCATATTTTAATATATTTATTAATTTTTTAAAATATTTTAATATTTAGATACATGCATCTAAAAAAAGTAAAAAAAAAAATGCTTAAAATTTTAAAAATGTTCAATAAAAACAAAAAAAATATGAAAAACAAAAAACTCAGTTTCTAGAAAATTGAATTTAAAAAACTAAAACCAACATTAATTGCTTTTTTATTTTTTTATACATTTTTTTAAAAAAATTAAAAAAAATCTAAAAGTTAACTGTTAACCTATTTCTCAAAATGGGTCTAATTATTGTTTGCTATGAATCTATTACTTAAAAATTTTAAAATAATTAAATATTTTTTATAATAATTTTTTTAAACAGCTAAAATAAATTAAAATTTTTGAAATTGATAAAGATCAACATATAGAATACAACAAAATAAAGTTTGGTGAGGAATTTGTATTGTTTCAAAAGGATTATATTCCAATTAAATTGACACATAGAACAGTCTACCAATGTATTTTCCATGTTATTTGTGTAGCAACACTGTGGCGTGAGTTATGGGGTATCCAGTTTAAGAAGTTTGATATTTTTTTATGATAATTTTGAATTTTAATATATTATATATTTTTTATTATACTCATTTTGATATAAAATATATAATTATTTTAAATTATAAATAGATCGCTGGGGACAATAAAAAGAAAGTGATTTGTTTCGGTTGAAATCCTCTTAAAATGCATTTTATGCCCCATTCACATCGGTGCAATGTGTTTATAGAACAGGAAACGACCTAATGTGGGGGTGTTTGCAAAGTTTATTTATTGGCTAAAAAAGCCATTTATTCTTTCAATAATTTTTGGTTTTAGTGATTTTTTTTCAAAATTATATCAAATTTTTTTATTTTTTCAGTTTGTCTTGTACAAACGAATCTAAACAGCCAAAAAAAATATTTTAAAAGCCAAAATATGCTTAAAAACTCTACTATTTTTTGCTTTTTTTTTTTTTCTTTTCTGGAAATTTAAAAAAAAAATTAAAATTTTTTGATTTGTGAATTTAGAAAATTTTTTTTAAAAAAAACATTCAATACAAGAGAAAATATAATTAAAAAAGTAACTTGTCGGTAGCTTTTTGTTTTGCCTACCCTTATTTATATGTATATGTTATTTTAGTTGTCCTTTTACTGCATTTAATATATATTTGTTTTGACAACTTGATTAAAAATTATTTTTTAACCTTTTTTTTTTTTAAGTTACAATACTTTTTTTTATATTTTTACACATTTTTTTTTTTAAATTTAAAATTTTAATTTTTAATCTACCTTCCAAAACAAACCATTGTACCGTATGTACAAGTAAGAAATCATAGGACATGTCCTAATAAAAATCTTATGATACCTTCACTGAACTTAAAATTTTTTGCTAGTAGATAAGACTGCCAGGTTGTTGGCTGTCTCACCCTCATTTGACAAGAGTACAAGTTTGTTTGTTTGTTTATTCATTTTTTAGTTTAAATTTGAAATTTTTAGGACAATTATCTAAAATTTTGGTTGTGTTTGGTTTGGCTTTGGAGTCATAATTTCAAATGCAAAATTTTCAAATCACTTTTTAAAATTCATAACCAAACACACAACTCAAAGCTCAATTCAAAATTCTTTTGATGATATATAGTGTTGAAGATGGTTAGTGATGGGATTATTAAATTATTTTTATAAAAAATCTTTAAAAAAAATTATATATTTAAAAAAATATCTAAAAAAAAATTATTATTATTATTATTTCAAATAACAAGTTGCAGTTGCAAAAAATAAATAAATAAATTGCACTGTTCCGTTCAACCGACTGGATGTCCAGGAAGATGTCTAAACGGATGACTGGGTAAACTTAATTAGCTCTTTCCAAAATTTAAAATTTAAAAATTCCTTTCAAAACATTTTTCAAACTCATAACTAAATAAATTTTCTCTTTTTAGAACTCAACTCACAATTTCACACTCAAATCACAACTCTAAAAAGAAAATATATTATTATTATTATTATTTCAAATAACAAGTTGCAATCACAACTCTAAAAAATATATATTATTATTGTTATTTCAAATAACAAGTTGCAATTGCAAAAAATAAATAAATAAATTGCACTGTTCCGTTCAACCGACTGGATGTCCACGAGAATGTCTGGACGGATGACCAGGTAGACTCAATTAACTGTTTTCAAAATTTAAAATTTAAAAATTCCTTTCAAAACATTTTTCAAAACTCATAACTAAATAATTTTTTTCTTTTTAGAACTCAATTCACAATTTCACACTCAAATCACAACTCCAAAAAGAAAATCATAATTTTAAAATTAAACCAAACGCAAACTTTATTTTTCTAAGCATAAGGATAAGGATAATTTAAGAATTATATTATTTCTATTTATTGGCCTATCTACTCATTTATTTGTCGATATTTTTATTACAAGTTGTCATCAATGACTTTTTTGGTGAATATTTTGACCACATCAACTCGTCACTAATGATAATTAACAATTGACAGTGGTTAATGATTGATAATAGTGTATGAAAATATTATAACGAGTAGTGTTTTATAAACAAACTTTTTAAATAAATTTTCCTTATAAACTGATGTGTTACCTAGAATATTAATAAGTTGAGTCTCATTTCACATTTTAAAGTTGTATCACTTCATGTCACATCAGTTTATAAGAAAAGTTTGTAAATTTTTTTTGTTTGTATAACATTTTTTTATTATAACCATAATGACTATATTCATTAAACATACCCTTAACACCAAAACAAAATAATTACTGAATTTAATACCATATATACCTATAAAAAAGAACGTATCACTAATTTTTTCCATTTTTATCACTATAGATTTTTGCAGCAACTCTTGTGCAACTAAATGTTAGGGAAAATATATAATTCTCCACAAGTAAATTAATTAATAGGAATAAAAATTAATGCAGAAAAATTAAATCAAAAGTAACACAAGAATTTTTACGTGGTTCTCTCAATGTGAGGTACGTCCACAGGATCGAAATCTGAATCCACTATCAATCAAATAATTTTCCAAACGATTACAAACGAGACACGAATGGTCTCACAAAACCACCCTTAGGTGAATTCCAAATAATTACAAATAAACAAGAAGAAATAACTCACCAAATAGATGAACCAAAATCTTTAAAACCAGAGTTGAAGAAGATCCAAAATAACAATCCAAATCAACACCTTCTGCACACCAAAGTTGTCAAAGCCATCAAACAGTGCTTGAAAACAACCTACTAACTTGAATTTATATCAAACAAATTGTTGCTACACACATGCAAAGTGCACCGAATTGATTACCAAGTGTTATCTCACCAAATCAATTAGTTGCTGCTGCTACACCCATGCCTCGGAGGAACTAAACAATATATATTTATATATTGTTAAATTTTGGGTTTGTTTTATCAAAATCTTAGTTATTACCAAACTGAATTAGGTCTCTAAAAATTAGATATAATATATAAAAAATATATTATAACTAATACCAAACCAAATTAAACTCTTCTTTTAACAAACCAATTGGATCTCTAACTTCAATAAGGAGATATACTCCAACAATTCTCCCCCTATCGACTTAGGTGGAGACATCAACCATACCCGCCAAAGTTCGGCACTTTAAATGTTTGTCCCTCGACAAAGTTTTAGTCAACATATCCGAAATATTATCATCTGTGTAAACCTTTTCGAGTTGTAACAATTTCAAATCTAACACATCATGAATCCAATGGTATCTCATATCAATGTGTTTCGATCTCGAATGAAAAGTAGAATTTTTACTCAAGTGAATAGCACTTTGACTATCACAATAAAGCACATACTTTTCTTGCTTCAAACCCAACTCTTGCAAAAATTTCTTCAACCATAACTCTTCTTTGCAAGCTTCCGTAATGGCAATAAATTCAGTTTCGGTAGTTGAGAGAGCAACACATTTTTGTAATTTAGAATGCCATGCCACAGTTCCCCCTGCAAAAGTCATCAAATACCCCGAAGTAGATTTTCTAGAATCAACATCACCGGCCATGTCAGAATCTGTGAACCCATCAAGTATCGGCTTACCATCCCCAAAACACAAACACACCTTCGAAGTCCCTCGAAGATACCTTAGAATCCATTTTACTGTTACCCAATGTTCTTTACCTGGATTAGAGAAAAAACGACTCACCACACCAACGGCGTGAACAATATCCGGCCTTGTACAAACAATGACGTACATTAAAGAACCAATTGCTGAAGCATAAAGAATTTTCTGCATCTCTTCCTTGTCTTTCTCACTTGTAGGACATTGATTCGAACTAAGCTTGAAGTGACCTGCAAGTGGACAACCAACCGGCTTTGCTTTATCCATGTTGAACCTCTCAAGAACTTTATCAATGTAGCTTTCTTGAGACAACCAAATTGGCCCCTCTTTGCGATCACGAACAATTTTTATACCAGGAATTTGCTTTGCCGACCCCAAATCTTTCATAACAAAAGATTTACTCAACTCTAACTTCAACTTGTTAATCATGGTAGATTCTTGACCCACAATTAACATGTCATCAATATAAAGCAAAAGAATAATAAATTTACCATCCGAGAAATTTTTCAAAAACACACAATGGTCCGAAGTGATTTTAGAGAAACCATTATTCATCATGAAAGAGTCAAATTTTTTGTACCATTGCCACGGGGCTTGCTTGAGGCCATACAAACTTTTCTTCAATTTGCAAACAAATTTCTCTTTCCCTTTTTCCACAAAACCTTCCGATTGCTCCATGTAAATTTCTTCTTCAAGGTCACCATGAAAAAATGCGGTCTTCATATCAAGTTGTTCAACTTCAAGGTTCATACTTGCAACCATGTCAAGTACAACCCGAATAGAAAACATCTTCACAACCGGTGAGAAAATCTCATCAAAGTCAATACCTTTCTTTTGCCCAAAGCCTTTCACAACAAGACATGCTTTGTACCTCAGATTCTTCCTATCATTCTTCAATTTGAAAACCCACTTATTTTTCAGAATTTTCCTCCCCTTAGGCAGCTTCACTAAATCATAAGTGTGATTTTCAAGTAAGGAATTCATCTCTTCTTCCATGACCTTTTTCCAATCATCTTTCTTTACATGCTCAACTGCTTCTTGGTAGCTCTCAGGCTCCCCTTGATCAGATATCAATACAAATTCATTGGGATGATACTTTCTTGAAAGTTGTCGGTCCTTTATAGCTTTCCTCAACTGAAGTTGTGATGATGGTTCTTGAGTTGGATGCTCTTCCTCAATTTCTGGCTCAACTTCATTAGAATTAGCATCATCCTCTACATTTTCAATAGGTGGCTGCACATCTCTCCCATTTTCATCATCAACTGAAGATAAAGGAGATGGATCTATGTCAATGAGATCACTAGTTTTTTGCTCCGATTGATCACCTTTGCCAAAGTCTTCAATTGTTTGGTCTTCAAGAAACACAACATCACGGCTTCGAATGACTTTCTTGTCAACCGGATCCCACAATCTATACCCGAATTCATCACGCCCATAGCCAAGAAAAATACATTGTCTTAACTTACTATCAAGCTTGGACCTCTCATCCTTTGGAATGTGAACAAAGGCTCGGCAACCAAACACTCTTAAGTGCTCATAACACACATCTTTACCGGTCCAAACTCTTTCTGGAACATCACCATTCAAAGGATAGGAAGGAGACAAATTGATGATGTCAACTGCTGTCTTCATTGCCTCACCCCAAAAGGATCTTGGCAATTTAGCTTGTGAAAGCAAACACCTTATTCTTTCCACAATGGTGCAGTTCATCCTCTCGGCAACGCCATTTTGTTGAGGAGTTTTCTTAACCGTCTTTTGGTGCCGAATACCTTGGCTGCAACAATACTCATCAAATGGCCCAATGTATTCACTACCATTGTCTGATTGGATGCACTTCAATTTCTGCCCGGTTTCTCTTTCAACCATGGCCTGAAAATACTTAAATACTTCTAGAACTTGATCTTTAGTTTTTAGTAGAAAAACCCAAACTTTCCTTGAATAATCATCAATGAAAGTAACAAAGTGCACCACTATGTGTTCTAACTTTCAAAGGACCACAAACATCCGAATGAATCAACTCCAAAACATTTTCTTTTCTAGAAGCAAAATTTTTGTGAAAAGAAACTCTATGTTGTTTACCCGCCAAACAATGAACACAAGTTTTAAGATGTGTACCTTTCAAACCGGGTAGAAGCTCTTTCTTAAACAAAACTTGTAGCCCTTTTTCACTCATATGCCCAAGTCGCTTGTGCTATAATTCAGTAGAAGTATCATCTTCAAGTGCATTGACAGCACCTTTACAAATTTTTCCTTGCATTGAATAAAGTGTATGAGTCTTCTTGCACTTAGCCACCACCAAAGAACCCTTTGTGAGCTTCCATATTCCATCATCAAATTTGTTGTTGAAGCCTTCATCATCTAGCTTCCCAGTAGAGATCAAACTGAGACGAATGTCAGGAACATACCTCACATCTTTAAGCAACAACTTGCAGCCCAAATTTGTTTCCAAGCAAACATCACTCATGTCAATAATCTTGGATAAACCTTCATTACCCATTCGAACAGAACCATAATCTCCTTTCGTGTAGGTAGTGAAGAAATTAACTCGAGAAATCACATGAAAAGAAGCACCAGAATCAATCACCCAATTGCTCTCTTGGTCCACAAAATTGATATAATCATCTTCACAAACGACCATGAGATTATCGGTAGTAATTGCCATTGTGTCTTCTTGCTTCTTATCCACACTTTTGTCACTGCTTTTCTCCTTGTTCTTAAGCTTTCAGCATTCCCGCTTCATGTGCCCTTTCTCATGGCAATAATAACACTCAATATCTTTCTTTGAAAAAGAACCATCTCTTGATTTGTCACGGCTTTGATCACGACCATGAGGAGTCTTACTCCTCCTCCTTGTTTTACTTCGTCCTCTCACAACAAATGCTTCTGAATGAGAGGAACCCGCTGATTTTCTTCTAGTTTCTTCATTCAACAAGCTACTAGTGACTTGGCCCATTGTGACAACTCCATCAGGTGCCAAATTAGTAACCGTCACAACCAAAGTCTCCCAACTTTTGGGCAAAAAACTAAGTAGCATCAAAACCTGTAACTCAGCATCAAAAATAATTTTCATAGAAGCAAATTGATGAACAATACTCTTTATTTCATTCAAATGTTCTGGAATGGGGCTGCCATCTTTATATTTTAAATTAACCAACTTACAAAACAGAAAGGCTTTATTTGTGGCTGATTTTCTATCATAAAGACTCTCCAATTTTTTCCATAAATCATGTGCCGAAGTTTCAGTAGCAACATGATGAAACACACTGTCATCAATCCATTGACGGATAACACTAACGGCTTTTCGATTAAGCCTATTCCATTCATCATCTTTCATACCCTCGGGTTTGCCACTATCACCCTCAATGGGTCCATACAAATCTTTACAAAATAATGGGTTCTCCATTTTAGTTTTCCAAGTTACCCAATTGCTTCCATTGAAGCTAGACATACGACCCACATTCCCCTCCATTAATTTACACAAATAATTAAACCCAAATAAACCGTAAGCTCTGATACCAGTTGTTAGGAAAAATATGTGATTCCCCACAAGTAAATCAATCAATGGGAATAAAAAATTAATGCAGAAAAATTAAATCAAAAGCAACGCAAGAATTTTTACGTGGTTCCCTCAATGTGAGGTAAGTCCACGGGATCGAAATTTGATTCCACTATCAATCAAATATTTTCCAAACAATTACAAATGAGACACGAATGGTCTCACAAAACCACCCTTAGGTGAATTCCAAATAATTGCAAATAAACAAGAGGAAAGACCTCACCAAATAGATGAACCAAAATCTTCAAAACCAGAATTGAAGAAAATCCAAAATAACAACCCAAATCAACACCTTCTGCACACCAAAGTTGTCAAAGCCCTTAAACAGTGCTTGAAAACAACCCACTGAGTTGAATTTATATCAAACAAATTGTTGCTACACACATGCAAAGTGCACCGAATTGATTACCAAGTGTTATCTCACCGAATCAATTAGTTGCTGCTGCTACACCCATGCCTCGGAGGAACTAAACAATATATATTTATATATTGTTAAATTTTGGATTTGTTTTATCAAAATTCTAGTTGTTACCAAACTGAATTAGGTCTCTAAAAATTAGATATAATATATAAAAAATATATTATAACTAATACCAAACTAAATTAAACTCTTCTTTTAACAAACCAATTGGGTCTCCAACTCTAATAAGGAGATATACCCCAACACTAAACACGGCCAAAACCATGCAAATAGTTGTGTTCATTAGACCACATCACATCTAGAAGAGGGATTTTGATTCTCTCAATAAAAAATTTTATATCATTTTATATGATTAAAGTGTATCATTAAAATTTAAAATTAACAGTTATAATTAAAATTTTCTTAATCATTTTTTATTTAAAATATAGATATGTTGATGTGAATTTTTAACTGTCATTGATTATGAAAGATAAATCTCCATTCTGAACTAATCATATGGCAGAAAGATTTTTTGAGTGAAGGACAGAGGAGATCAGAAAGAAGAATTCCCTACCCACCTAGATGACTAAAAATGTATCATTTATAGGTTGATAAACCTCTATATTTTTTTAATTTTTTTGAATCATGTTATAGATGATGTATGAAAGCATGAAGGCAAGGGTGGAGAATGTAGTTGAGAGAGGGAAGGTTGGGGATGAGTACATCGATAGCCAACAACAAAGTGAGGCTTTCAACAAATGGAATTCTCAAGGATTTACTCGCCAAGACCATCCTACTGTTATTCAGGTTAATCTCTTATTCAATTTTACTGTCCCTTTCATTTCGAATTTTTTTTTGATGTTTTGTTTTGATCTTAAATTTATAAAGTAATTTATGAAAAGGAATAGAAAAGTATAAGGGGAAAAATGTTGTTGGGGTTGAAAGTGGTGCTTGGTTTGATGTAGTAATTCTTGGGCCAAGTCTACTTAATTTAAGAGTAGGCAAATTCGGGAAAAAAAAAATTATATTTTTATAATTTAATCTAGGATTATTTTAAAATACACACTTTTAAAAAGGAGTTTTTTTTTTTTTTTATTTATAAATTCTCTTTTTAAGAGTTTTATTCCATTTAATCCATATTCTTTTTTACTATTCCATTAGGTCCTATTTGAGGTAAGAAGGCCAAAACACTCTTAATCTCTCATGCCCCCTATTAATGTTGATATTTAATGTTGAGTGTCATTATATTTTGGTAGTTCACATACATTAAGATGTCATTATATTCATATTAATTTGAAATAAATTTTTATCATTGTGTTATCAATTACATGATGTGAATATTCACATCATGTAATTGAAATGGATATTCATATTAATTTAAAATGAATTTTTGTCATTGTGTTATCAATTACTTGATATGAATATTCATACTAAAATATACGAATATGCACGTTCACATTACTACATTAGATGAGAGAGAATGTTCACGTTGTGAACGTTCACATCACTATATGTTGTGAATAAGAATGTGTTGTCAATTAAAAATATAACAAACGTTATTTTTAATATGTTGTCAATTAAAAATAAGAAGGTTTACATGTTGTGAATGTTTACATCACTACATTAGATGAGAGAGAATTTTTCGGGAAAGTGTTGTGAATGTTCACATCAGATGAGAGAGAATGTTCACATTATTCTTAATGTGTTTTCAATTAAAAATATATTTACATCAAATGAGAGAGAATGTTCACATTATTTTTAATTTGTTGTCAATTAAAAATATATTCACATTATATAATAATATAAAATAATAACATCAATGTTATTTAATTTGTGTATGAAATTTCCTATGCCTTGGTCCTTTCCCTTCTCTCTCCTCCCCCAACATTAAATATCAATATTAAATATAAGGGTATAAGAGTCTAAGAAAATAGTGTAAATCAAGAAACATGGGACTAAGTGGGTTTAAAAAATTCATTTATGGACTTCTTGGGTTAGAACACTTCTAAATGAGATTTATCAATGAAAATTCCTTTTAAAAAAGTGTTTACTATATGTAAATTATGATATTTGTGGTGTTAAGTACTACAAATGTCATAACTAAATTATTTTCATTTATAATTTAAAAAAAAAAAAACATAATGCATCATAACCAAATACATATAAAGCATAATCAAAATAATCATCACAACAAATCATAACCAACATCATAATAAATTATAACCAATGGTTATAACTAAACACTAGGCATAACAAGAGCTCATAATTAAATTAACCAATACCACAATAGATCATAACTAAAAATTACAAAGATCATAACGAAATATATATTATAGAATTTTCTTTTTAATCTATTATATGAGATAAAATAACACACTTTTAATATACAAATTTAATCATAGTATTGTATGTGGTCTAAGTTTAACACCAGCTTCATGTCAATGTGTTTACAAGCACTACACCTCTGTAATGAAAAGCAGGTTTTGTTGGAGATTGGGAGAGACAAAGACATCACAGGCGAATCAATGCCAAATCTAATCTACGTATCCAGACACAAAAGCAAAACGTCGCCACATCACTTTAAGGCTGGTGCTCTCAATGCCCTTGTAAGTTTTTCCTTTTCCTTCTCAGCAGTTTTGGGTATGGTATTCCCATCTGATGGCTTTCATGACTTTATTTTTGTTTTGCCTAACAAAATGAGAAAAAAATACCAATTCATAATGATGATGTCACGTGATATTTTATTGGAAAATGCAATCCTTCTAAATAAATTTATATTGAATTAATTATGAGAATGACATAGTAGTGATAATTTTGTAAATAATATATGCATCTTGATGGGTGTTAAATTTTAAAGTGATAGACTCACAACTCAACTTATCATTTTGCACATATTTTGTTTGGATTTAACTTATTTCAAGTTGGTTATTTTAACTTGAAAGATCGTTTAGACTTGCTAGGTTTATTTTGGGACTAATTTCGGTAACTCAAATGATTCATTTCTTAAGATTTGTCAAATAAGATATTAATGTAAAAAATTAAGATGGTCGGATATCAATAGCTATATGTTTAAATTAAATTTGTATTATAAAAAATAAATTGGTATTCTTTTTTTTTTTTGATTGAAGAAACTCAATTACATCCAAAAAGAATCAAGCAGATTAGCAAGCTCTAATGGAGTGTGCCTGACCCAATCAAGAGGGAGGGAACGCCTAAGCCCAGCTCTAGCAACCCAATGAGCCACACCATTTGCCTCTCTTCGGCATCACTTGAAAGACCAACTCCAGAATAAGACTTATCAAATCTAAACGCTCTCTCAAGTTAAGATGATAATTTGAAAGACCAACTCCAAATTATATTTGTCATTCATTTTTTTAAAACAAATTTGATTCAAACTTATAGTTACAGATATCCAATCACTTTAATTTTTTTATATGAATATTCTTCTTAATGAGTCCTAACAAGTGAATGATTGGGATCACCGAAATCGATTTCACAATAGGCCTACCAAGCCTAAACGCTCTCTCAAGTTAAGATGACAATTTGAGAGAAATCAAACCATATATATATTTTATTTGTATATCATTACACTATTTTATCCGTATTATAAAAAAAAAATCTTTTTCTAGACTTAAGATTTCGTCCCAAAAATGTACTATTCCCTCTCTTATGCTTTAATAGCTTTTAAATTTAATATTAAATTATGTGATTATAAATAATAAGATTGCAGACATTTTGTAAGGCAAAAAATTCCAGCTCCTTTTCCATAAGTTTCACATTGCATATGTACTATAACAATCATTTGTCAAGTGACCTCTGAATAGAAGTCAATGGCCATGTTGAGTGAGATTATACCTTAAATGATCGATGAGCATGTTTAACCAAGGAAAATAATTTTGAAATCAAATTTTTATACAAGAGCTTATTATTTAGATTAAAAGTATGAACTAGAATAATGAATATAACTCAAAATGATGGATCAGAAAAAGTCACATTATTTTATATAAAATGCATATACAAAAATTTTAATTGACTTGATATTTTATTAATAAAAGGGACAACTTATAATGAAATTAGAAATTTCAAAAAACAGAATGTAATTTTTAAAATTATAAAAACAAATCATGTTTTGAGTAAATTTCAAAATATGCATTTGTAATTTATCCATAAATAATAAATAAATAAGTTGTTGATAATGTTTTTTTAATTTTAAGTTTCTTTATTTATTTTTGAAGGTTCGAGTATCAACAATCATGACAAATGCTCCTATAATCCTGACCCTAGATTGTGACATGTATTCCAATGATCCCCAAACGCCTCACCGCATGTTATGTTTCTTCTCGGACCCTAAACTTAGGCCCAATTTAGGGTACGTTCAGTTTCCTCAGATCTTTCATGGGCTCAACAAGGATGATATTTATGCTTGTGAGTTTAAACGCTTGTTCCAAATCAATCCTGTGGGAATGGACGGCCTGCAAGGCCCAAGTTATGTTGGGACTGGATGCTTTTTCTCTCGCCGAGTCTTTTTTGGAGGCCCATCATCTTTTCTGGCTCCTGAAATCCCCGAATTGAGGCCGGACCATGTTGTAAGCAAGCCCATACAAGCCCAACAAGTATTGGCATTGGCACACCAAGTTGCAGATTGCAAGTATGAGAACCAGACCAATTGGGGTTCCAAGGTAAGCTAAAATCTCGTTAATTAAATTTGAATTATACAATTTCTTTTTTTTCTTTTTTTTGTGTGTGTGTGTGTGTGTGGATAAATCACACTGACATTTACTGAAGTTTCAAAAAAATATAGTAAGTCTTCATAAATTTGATTTATTAAAATTGAGTTTTCCTGGGTTGCGTTTTATGTATAGATTTAGAAAGGAAATGAAAAGATGAGAGAAATGCATATGAAATATAAGCTAATTGTTTTCTCTGTTTTTATCGCCTTTTCTTTTTTCTTTTAAATTCCTACCCAAATTCATTATCCAAATACAACCCTAAGATTTTTAATTCACATAACAATTAACCCATTTTTTATCGGTAATTGGTAAGTCATATGTACGAAAAAATGATACTGTCATCTCTTTTACATTGATATATATGTATATATATTAGCATGTTTATTTTTTTATCTTCACAATATGTGCATTAATTTTGGTTCCTTTAACCTTATTAAAAAGGAAGTCAACATATGTGCCAAAGCTGATTTCTCTAAAACTCAAAGAAGATAACTCTAATTTACCCTCTTTTTTTTTTCTCTAAAACTGTAGGATTTACTGTTACTATTATTTTTGTTAAAACATTGACTTGGTTGCAAAATATGCAGTTGGGCTTCAGATATGGGTCACTGGTGGAGGACTACTATACTGGTTATAGGCTACAATGTGAGGGGTGGAAGTCTGTGTTTTGCCATCCAAATAGAGCAGCATTTTTAGGGGATGTACCCATAAACCTCAATGATGTCCTAAGTCAAACCAAGAGATGGTGTGTGGGCCTACTTGAGGTGGGCTTCTCCAAACATAGTCCAGTAACTTTTGGTTCCAAGGCTATGGGGCCTCTAATGGGTCTTTGCTATGCACACTCTGCTTTCTGGTCCATTTGGTCAATTCCAATCACCATATATGCTTTCCTCCCTCAGCTCACTCTCCTCAATGGAATCTCCATCTTCCCCAAGGTATGTACCTACCTCCACTAGTCAATTCAGTTCTACTTAAGTCTTCAATAAATTGATATCAATGACAAAGAAAAATCTATATACACATAATTAAATTACAAAAATCCTACATCACTACTGAAAAAAACATTTCTTGTGACCGCCACAAATCGTCACAAATAATTAAAAAACAGTTGCAAAAGACTTTTTGCGATGGCCAATGCAACTACAGATGAGGGATGCAAATGTGGGAGTGACAAATACTTTTTGCGACGGCAAAGGAACAACATAAATTATTTGCAACCATTTTAAACTACTTTTTTATGCATACCTATTTTTCCGTCGCAAAAAAAATAAAAAAATAAAAAACACGTTTAGCGACCATTGTTTTACTATCGCAAATAATTATTTCTTAAAAAAAAATCATATATGGGTTTGCTACAACAAAAAAATCAATTACAAGCACCAAACAATTTTTTGTTAATGAAAAATAACCAAATTAACAAATTAATTAAATTTATAATAGACATTATCCATTAACCATCCTTAAATACGCTGTACTAAAAAATTCAAGTCTTCAAAAAAAAAAAAAATAAAAAAAAAATAATCTTTGGCTCTCAGCATCACCCGCTCGATCATATCAACTATTCCCTCAACAAAATCTGCAAAAACATATATCAAACTTAACCAGGTGCCTTCATACTATAAAATGCTATGTAGTTAAACACAATATAAATTCAGAGAGACAGGGCCATTCTTCAAAGAGTGAAATCCCAACTATTGAAATTCTGAAAATAAAATAATATATGAGTTGAGTTTATTTGGGGCCAACTAAAATTGTAGGCAAAAAGTTACTAAACCTTTTGGAACCAAATAGACTCGTCAAAAAAATGTAATAACATAATTAAATATTTTTTAAAAAAATTCCTTCATTTTGTCTTTAAAAGTATAATTTTTGTAGGGTGATCCACAATCTATAAGATGCTAGTCTGTGGGAGTAAATCCAGTAGAAAACCAGAACAGAGACAATATGAATGATACCCAAATCAAAAATTCAAAATTTCCACAACCCATCATCAAAAACCTATAAATTACAATGGGTTCTTCAATCTCAGTTCCAATTGAACATCTAGGATTTTTTTATACAATAACAACAGCACAGAAACTTGCAGTACCCAAACCAATAGCACAAAAACTATCAAATACTCATTAAAGAGAAGTGAAGAAAGAAGAGAAAAGAGTGCACCTTTGAGATCATGGGAATTCCAATAAAGAGAGACTGAGCCTCATTTGGGAACAGACTTTTTTAGTAACTTTTTGACTTTTTGACTAAAATATGATGTAAAAAAAATTAGTATGTTTGGGATGACTTTTTGACTTTTTACAAAAAGATGTACAAAAAGTAGAGAGAAAAGGGAATCTTTGACATTTTAGTATATATTGTTGGCTTTTTGGCTTTTTTAATAACTTTTTGGCTTTTTGGCTAAAAAAGTCACTTGCCAAATGAGGCCAATTGAAATGAGAGAGCCAAAAGAATGTAGGGTTTGAATACTAAAGAACTGGAAAATATAGGGAATAATACATTCAAAGTACTCAAAACACAAGCACAAAAACTATCAAATACCCATTAAAGAGAACTGAAAAAATAAAAGAAAAGAATGCACATTTGAGATCATGAAAGCTCCAATAGAAAGATAGATTTGAATCTGAAAGAGGCAAAAGAAAGGAAAATCTGATGCAACCATTTCAAAGTTGTCCAAACACTAAAGATTATATAAAATTATATAAATCTTGGCAAATCCAGACTGGCTTCAACTGTTAGAGCAACCCCCAAATGATGACAAAGTCAATAGATTCATTTTTTTTTCTTTTTTTTTTTTCCAGTCAAAAAGTCTTATTCAAACTCCAAAACTAAAGCCATATATGTGTAAATATCAATGCACCTTCCCTATTAACATCCACCCAACCCTAGCTTCATCAAATTAATTGGAACTGAGGATTGAATTAAATAATCAACCAGTAAGCATTATGCAAACTATCAACTTAAAAGATGGATCAAGGGGTGGGCCTATGTTTGGATAAAGGGGGGCCATGGCCCCTCTAGGGTCTCAAAATTTCTCTTGGGCAGACTTTTTTCTTCCTATAAGAGTGCTAAGCCATCATTATAGGCCCAGAACGATTAGTATAAAGCAGTCTGAAAAGATAATAATTCATATGGAAATTGATATCAATAAACATTTAAAAGTACCTTAGATGCAGCTATGTATCCAAGCAGGGTTGCCAGCACAAAGGTACTGCAAGGTGAAGCAACTAATGCAAATGTAAGCCCAGCCAAATATGCTTGCACACCTGACATGTCAGATTTTTTAAAATGTTAGTTGCACTTTCAAGCTATAAGCACAGCTGAGAGCAGGCCAAACCCTAGTGATGAATACTTGAGAAGCTGATGGTAAAATTAGAAAGTCCATTACCTGAAGGGAAATTAGCAGCAGCAGCACGAGGATCAAAGTTGTTGAAAAAGAAAGCTGTAACTCAATTATCTGCAATATCGGCCAGCAAGACCATGGGAAAAAAAGGGATATTAGCCAGAAATAAATAGATAAAAACAATATCTATCTACAACTTAAGTGATTCTGTTTAGACATACTTAAGTATGCCATGCTAAAGGAAACCAATTGGGTCGAATAGATAACATGGCTCAAGTTTTATGTAAGTTGAAAACTTAAACATGGATATACAGCCAAACCAAAAGTCTATGCTTTTGGAAGAGAGCCACCTTCTGAAAATTAATCACATAAGGTAGCAATGTGTAGGTTTAGGTTTAGGTTTAGGTTTAGCTACCTTAGAAAGGACATTGTGTGAGTGATTTTCCGATCACACTGCCAACTCAGTATTCAACTGGAGAGTACTGGCAGAATAGATGACACCTGGCTGACCTGCAACAGAAAGAGAAGATTTCGGCGGTGGTTCGTCCACCCGGGGGCACTCCAACGATCAAGTCAGTATATCTCTCAAAGATAATCAACTGTTAAACTCACTGTTCTAAATGTAAATTGCGTACCTTAGACCCATCGGGGTGCCTTTCTTTTATAGTTAACTCAATCCTTGTCCCAATAGAAGCCTGGCTTCAATGGACTTTAGCTCAATGCTTATCCAGGACTCTTCAAAAGATAGAGACAAAATCCCTAAGAGCTTCATCTTTATCCAGGCTGAGTCCCCCCATAATCTAGGACTCTTGTGCCTTATCCGCTTATCTCGGATTCCGATATCTTCGGAGATAACCTCGGCCTTGCCAAGATCACCTCGGCATCATGACCAAGACACGTGGCACCTCGGCTGACACGTCGGTGTCACCTTGGCCACGTGTTGGTACTCAGAAAATATATCCCCACAACTGCCCCCAAGGTTCTATTACCTCGGCATTCTAAGGTAATGGAACCTATATTGGAACTTCCTGCCAATACATCGGTTTGAAGTCTCTCAGGCGAGATCATCATATAAGCCGACATGTCTCTTTAAAGATTAAAGATCCCAAGATCTTTTTCACACGTATGAGCTGTCATGCAAAATAACTCAACCGTTTCACCCACGCGTCTTCTCTTTACCGGATCGTACACTGTACGCGCTTGTAAGTCATCTCGCGCTTGTATGCGCCGTCTGACATATTCGTTGTTCCAGGCGCATTAATTGCCCTTTTGCCGTCGTTTCAAGTTTTTGACAAAACTCGTTTATTTCTCTTCGTCTCTTCACTTTTCATCGTCTCTGAAGCTTTCTCTCTCTCTAGTTTTCTCAAACCCTCCATTGTTTCAAGCTTTCAAGCTCTGCTACCACCACTGTTTATCTTTCTCCGGCGAGGCTCTTTTCCTGCTACCGCCGTCTGCCTGACTTCGGCGATCTCAACTCCGGCTTTCCCTCCTCGGTAAGTTACTGTTTCCTCTTGATTTAGTATCTTGTTTCAGTTTTTTGAAGATATCTTGAATTCCTGTCATTTTTGCAAACTTGCTTGTAACTTTGATTAGTTTAATCTATTCATGTACCTGAGTATGATTGCCTCATGATTTTGTTTTTGCCCAATCTCTTCTTAAGTATTCACAACCTGTACACACATTTGCCCACATTTGCCCACTTTTGCCATTATTCTTGGCCTTGTACCCTTTCACACACTCTGTCACAGTGTTCTTGGTAGTTCACCCTTGTTCTTGATTCTGAAACACGTTCTTGCTTTCTATTTTTTGTGTCTTTTTCCAGATTCCTGCCTTCAATCTTTGTTTCCACAAACTTAGGTTTTGGGATTTGCTTGTAGAACCCACAATTTTTAGGAAAAACTAAAACGAATTCCTTCTAGATCCATACAAACCCTTGCCATAGTACATTTTTAGGTTTTTAGCCGAGGTCCTTTAAATCCTCCAAAAATACTTCTTCCTGAAATTCGATACCTCCATTTAGGCCGACGTTATGGGTATGTGAAAGCATAGGGTAGACACCCCATCCAAATTAGAGTACTTTAGGCGAGAGTTTGACATCCCGGCCGACGTCCATCTGAGGTTGGCTGGGGATGATGACTCAATCATGCCAACAACTGACTCTATGCCCTTCCCTGTGGTAGCCTTCATTGAGTGCGGACTTCGGCTCCCACTCAACACCCTTTTTCATGAGATACTTCACTACTATAAGTTGAACCCGATGTAACTTGCCATCAATTCCTATCGAGTTATTCATGGTATCATAGCCTTAGCCAAACAAGAAAACGCTAGAATTACCTTAGTCGACATCCAATACTGCTATACCATGTGTGGCCTCAAAAAATATACGGGCTATGTTTACTACCTTAAGCCGAGGTCCACAGAGTATAAAATCGTAGCCGACCTCCCAGACTCCAACAAGGGGGCTAGAGACGATTACTTCATTACCTCGGGGAACTGGGAGTTTGCTCTAGACAAGGACCTCCATCTCTACCCTCTTCCTCGTTCAGTCTTTGTAGAGGGCAATGGTAAGAGCCCTGTGTTCATACTTACTTGTTTTTAAAGTCTTCAATACTTTGTTCGTTTCTAATGTCTGCTTTTTCTTGTAGCTCTTCCTCAGCTACCAAAGGGCTTCCGTTAGTCTTTCTTTCCCAGCAAAGACTTGAGGAAACTCTTGGATCTACTAGTCCACAAACGAAAGGCCCCTCTACTTTTCAACTTCATCCCCACTTACAAGTCGGCTCTTTCCGACATCCCAAAAAAGAAGAAGAAACGCCTTTCTCCACCTTCTGCCATAACTCCACAAGTCGCGTCCACATCTCGGACAGACCAAGGATCAACCTCTGATCTAGCTGAGCAGCCATCAACCTCGGCTCCATACCTAATCCCACCATCTCAGCGACAACGTTGGCGACGAACTATTTTTTCTGCCGAGATGGGTCGCCAGAAAGCAGTTGCCAAAGATCTCTTGGCCAACATCCCATCCTCTGTTGAGGCTCAACCAGCTCCAACCCAACCTCCAAAGCAGAAGCAAAAAAGAATAAAAAAAAGGCTCAGCTAAAGGCAAAGGTGACTCAGGTTGACACTGAGGACACCTTGCCGATCTCAAAACTGGCTGAGAGCGATAAGACCACATCTGCTGCCGAGAAAAGGCCTGCCGAAGCCCAACCGTCCGAGTCCATCCGATCAAAGAGGCCGAGGTCTTCTTCTGCAACCACCTTGGGGTCTCGAAAGCATGATTCCCCCTGGGCCCCCCAAATCACTTTGGAAGATAGGCCAGTTATGGCCAGTGATAGTGCCGATGACATTAATGTCAGCGTTGCCCTTAGTACCGCTTTACTTCTTCCCGGTGATCTCAATCGAAACGCCGAGTTGAGTGAATATGAAAACTATGCTCTGATGCTCCAACGCTCTGTCCAAGTGGGTGCCTTTATTTGGTCATTTTTCTTTCTTGTACTTAGAAAAATTTTCTAATAACTTTTATTCACTTTCAGGCCATCCAGCATGCCCATTCCTTCTCAGTACAATCTTTCGAGAACTGGGAGAAGCTGGCCGAGAAGAAGAGGGAGGTCTCCACTCTTCAGAAGACTAACAAAAACTTGCAATCAAAGATGAAGACCCTGGAGGATCAGGCCGAGGTCGCTATCAAAGCCAAGGACGATGCCAAAGAAAATGTTGGTGCTGCTGAGGCGATAAACAAAGTCCTTCAAGCCCAGCTGAAAGAGGTCGAGGACAAGATGGCCGAGGCCCAAAAGGAGCTTCAAGACGCATACAGCTACCAAAGAGGTCAAGTCGAGGCCGCCGATGAGAAGGCATATCTTTGAGGGTAGCCGATGTTACTGACTACGAAAGCAGTGAAGCAGCATGCAAGGGCTTCACCCTTGGTGGATGACCTTCTTTGAAAATGCTTGATGTCCCCGAGGACTCCCCCCTCAGGAATGCCGATGTCCTTCCTCTGCCATTCCCCCCAACTCCAAGCCAATCCGCTGACGACGACTTTGAGTCCGAGGAGGAGGAGGAGGTTTTGGTGAGGAAGTCAAAAGACGTTGCTGGGGCCAAGTCTCCTTCTCAAAATGAGCAAGTCCTAGACTTGACTCAAGATGAGTAGGTTGAGGAGCTTCCCAAGGAAGCTACCCCTGAGCAGGCATCATTGGACGTGCCTCTCGCCGATAAGAGCCTTGATCAGACCCTTCAAGAGATTGATGCTGAGCTTGCGGCCGAAAAGGTGGCCGAGATGTCCTCCCAGCAGTCTTCCGAGATCTAGACCCAGCCTGCTAATGATTCTGGGGAATCTTAGTTTTGATGTCTTTTTCCTTTGTTTTTTTACACTTTGTACTTCTTTGTTTTTGAGACAATGTGTCACGACCCAAACCCGGCCCTATGGGTTTAGTAATCAAGGCCCGATGTCAAGAGATTACCGAAACGATGTCTGATGAAACGAGTTCGAGAACTGGCGGAAGCCAATACAGTAAATAACTAGTGTCCATTGAGCTGTGAAAAACTGTATGCCAAAAACATTTTTCGTACATTTATGCATTCAAACCAGTACAGTATACACAATCATTACAGACATTCAGTACGGGGACTTAATCCCTTGAGAACAGTATAGTATAGTAATACAGTCTATACAGTAAACAGTCTATACAAAACAGTAGGAGACTAGTGGGGACACAAAAACACCCCAAGCCATGGCATGGCGTCTCGGAACCTCACAGTGAGGCACATTGGCTGGCTTGACAAAACTGGGGACAATCCCACGCTCCTAGCTACGTGCAGTTCTTTGAGAACCTACATATATATATAAACAGTGAGCTAAAGCCCGTGAATAACATCTGATGTAAAGAGGTTATGAATGAATGTCCTTACTGAATGAAATCATTTCATTATCTGATAATTCAATCTTTCGATAATTCACCAATCAAGATTTCAATCGTCATATGTGGTACATCCATTAGCCTATAAACAAATGGGTCCAAAAGGACCGCATATGAACCCAACAATAATGATGGCCAATCATTCAATAAACAATATGGTTTCACGAGGAAACCGACAGAGCTCAGTAACGATCAATAACGATGGGTGCTAAGGATGCCTGTCTGATTTAGGAAATAGGACATACATTCATTCAATAAATAATATCGATCCGATGCAATTCGGTAAAGATTCAAAAGATAAACATTTTGAACATATCTTTACACATCTGTTACTCACAGTGATTGGGCTATCAATAGCTAGAGCGCGTCCCCGTGAGCCAACCCTAAACAGTAAACAAATAGAACACACACTAAGTTTACAGTCTGAAGGATGATAATTAAATCCCTAAATCTCCTCGGTGTGGTTCTATGTCTAAATCCTCGTTAAGATGCTTTAAACTAGGCCTAAGAATGCCTAGGATGCGATGAGGATGCAAAAATGCATACCGAAAACATTTTCAGAATTTTTTTCAGAAAACAGGGTCCCGCTCGAGCGCACAATTCCTTTCGGCGTCTGAGCCGCGTTACCGCTCGAGCGTAACTTCCCCCGCTCGAGCGGTCTGCAAAATATACTGGATGGTCGACAAACCCGCTCGAGCGTGAATTTATCCGCTCGAGCGCACTGTACAAGGTATGCAACAATTCTTTGGGAGTCGATTTCTCGCTGAAGGCAGATACCTCTCGCCGGCGGACAACAGAAATCTGGAAAATCCAGAATTGTGTTCTGAATTCAAAACCAAGGTTTCCACCTCCAAAATCGATCCTCTTGGGCCCATTTTCTGGAAAACTCATAAAAACACATAATATAACATGTTTCAAACCTCAATTTAAGAAATCGAGGCCCAAGGGTGTTTAATTCAAACCCAATTTCAAACCAATTCCAAGAACATGCATGAACAACATTCAAACATGGCATGCATGGGTTTAAACCTTTCCAAAGCTTCAACTCTTGCTCCCAAGAGCTCAATCTTTTCAAAACAAGATGAAAACATGGATTTTAGCTCAAACATGAACATGCATGTACAATCTACCATGAAATACACCAATATGGCCATGCATGCAACAATTCTAACATAATCTAACTTCTTAGCACTCTAACTCAACAATTTGGCATGGGTGATACAAGAGACAGCACAAAATCAACATAGGGTTATAGTCCTTACCTAAGTCTTGATTTCAAGTTTAGCAAGCTCAATTATGCCAAGTCTCTAGCAATCTCAACAAGTTCTTTAGCAATTTACAAGATGAATCCAATTTCTCCCAAGATGAACTCTCTCTCACTCTATGCTCTCTTGTTGGTCGGCTATAGATAGGGAAAAAGGCTGATCAAATGTTTGTTTTAAGTGTATAGGCTCAATAGTGGTATTAAACCAATGTCCACTATAGGTGGCCATTCGGTAATTAAGTCAAAGTTCGTAATTAACTCAATTTAATCTAATTTAATCATTCCTAATAAATTTTCAGATAAATATACGGTTAAATCACAGATATTCTACTGATCCTAAAGCATCAAACGGTTTCTAAATCGGCCGCCGATAAGGCCTTCAATTAGCAGTTTAAACATATAAATGCAAACAGATAATCAATCAATTTAAACAGATAGGAATACAATGCAATAGACAAACTTATTCAGTTTCAGTTTCGATTCCAATCAGTCTGTCCAGTACTTTAGTCAGTTCAATTATCAGTCATTAGCAGTTCAGTTTAAGGGTAACCAGTACATAATTCAGTGGTTTAACGGTAATCAGTACGAGGGTTGTTACACAATGTAAGCTCTTCATATGGCCGACGTGCCTTTTAATGAATACAACTTCCTTCTTTCTTGAATGTTTGCATGTTTGTCTTCCCTTTATTGCTTCTTGTATGACTTTCATACTTAGAATAATTTTGTGTCTTCAAGAAGCACCGTAGTCTTGTGCAACATTCTCGGGGTGAAATGTCTTAGTTTACATCGGCAGGTACATAATTACTTAGTTTAATACTCCCTTGGTTTTAACTTGTAATTTTTTCTCAAATTTCAACAAGTGTTAAATATCATTTCGGTTTAACTTCAACTTGTAAACTTTTCTCAAGTTTCAACAAGTGTTAAACATCATTTCGGTTTAACTTCAACTTGTAAACATTTCTCAAGTTTCAACAAATGTTAAACATCATTTCGGTTTAAGTTGAACTTGTAAACTTTTCTCAAGTTTCAACAAGTGTTAAACATCATCTCGGTTTAACTTCAACTTGTAAACTTTTCTTAAGTTTCAACAAGTGTTAAACATCATTTCAGTTTAGCTTCAACTTGTAAACTTTTTTCAAGTTTCAACAAGTGTTAAACCTATTTTTCTTCTCTCTCTGCCCCCTGATGTGAACCTATGTTCCACTTGGGTTCTCATTAAACATATATTCCAGAAACAACGTTATGTATCTTTATCAGTCAAAATCATATATAAACAAGCTAAAAACTTCATTTATTTACTTCGGCAAAATGACAAAAAATTCTAATGATAGAAGAATTTCAAATTGCAAGTGTTCCAAGGCCTTGGCAATTCTTTGCCCTCATTATCTTCAAGCCAGTATGCCCCATTGCCCGATCTTAGAGATGATTACAGAGGGTCCTTCCCAATTTGGGCCAAGCTTCCCCTCTCTGGGATCCTTCTTGTTGCCGATGACTTTCCTCAGGACGAGGTCACCGATTTGAAACTCTCTTAGGTTGACCCTTCTATTATAAGCTTTAACAAGCTACTGCTGGTATGCTGCCAGCTGAATTGCAGCTCCTTCCATTCTTTCCTTTAGTAGGTCTAGATCTTGGGCTAGGAGTATATCATTAGTCCCATTCTCTACTCCCTAGGTTTTGATCCTAGGGATGCCGACTTCCAGCGGAACGACAGCTTCTGTGCCATAAGCCATGGCAAAGGGGGATTCCCCCGTTGATTTTCTCGGCGTAGTCCGATATGCCCAGAACACACTTGGTAGTTCATCCACCCACTTTTCTTTTACTGCCTGCAGCCTCTTCTTTATCCCATCCAAGATAACTTTGTTGGATGCTTCTGCTTGTCCATTGCTTTAAGGAAAGCTTGGGGTTGAAAAGTAGTTCTTGATCTTAAACTTTGCGCAGAAACTCTTGATTAGCTTACTATCAAATTGTGTTCCGTTGTCTACGACTATTGCTCTTGGGATCCCAAATCTTGTGATTATGTTCTTCCATATGAAGCTTTTTACATCCACATCTCGGATCTTGGCTAAGGGCTCAGCTTCTATTCACTTGGTGAAGTAATCTGTTGCTACCAGCAGGTACTTCCTTTGCCCAGTTGCTTGGGGCAGTTGTCCGACAAGATCCATTCCCCATTGGGCAAACAACCAAGGACTGGATACTGGGTTCAGGTCTGTTGTTGGTTGGTGTATCAGAGGTGCAAACCTTTGGCACTTTTCACACTTCTTGACATAGGCCTCTGCATCTTTCTGCATGTAGGGCCACCAATACCCCTGGGTAATGGCCCTATGAGTTAGTGATCTGCCCCCAGCGTGGCTTCCGTAAATTCCTTCATGTATTTCATATGAAAAATCTTCAACTTGTGAAGGATGTACGCACCTCAACAGGGGTCCAGTGAAGGATCTTCTGTAGAGATGTCCTTCTGCTGTCAGACTGAATTTTACCGACTTCAAGCTGATCTGTGTGCCTCCTTGTGGTCATCTAGCAGCTTTCCTTCTTTCAGGTATGCAATAATTGCATCCATCCAACTTGGTCCCATGTCCACACACATTGCTTCATGCTCTGTCGTCAGTGGTTCGATGCTCGGGCCTGACAAGTAGTCAACCATTATTGTCCTCGCTTTTCTAGGTTGTACTGCGCTAGCTAGGTTGGCCAATGCATCGGCGTATCAAGTATTATCATCTCGCTAACCCGAGTAGTCGGCGATTCAAACAAGGTCGACAACCTGATGACCTCCTTTGCGTAGGCTGACATCCTTTCATCTCGGGCTGCAAACTCGCCTGTTATCTAGTTAACTATGAGTTATGAGTCACAAAAGACTATTACCTCATCTGTTTGTACTGCTGCTGCCAGTTTCAGTCCTGCAATGAGTGCTTCGTACTCTGCTTCATTGTTTGAGGCCTTGAACCCCAAACGAATCGATTGTTCTATTATCTGCTCATCTGGAGATATCAAAACTACTCCTGCCCCTACTCATCTGGAGATATCAAAACTACTCATGTCCCTGCTCCCTATCGGTTTGAACTCCCATCAACGAACAGTCGAAAGGAGTCGCCGATGTAAATGCTGCAGGGTTTGAGTTTTTCTTTTTTTCTTTGTTCTTTCGCCTTTGGCTGGGCTCCTCCTTGCTTGTTTGGACATCGTTCACCTTGGCTCAACGGAGCCTGATGTTCGATGGATTCTGGCGTGAACTCCGCCACGAAGTCGGCCAAAACTTGGCCTTTGATTGCTGTTCTGGGTCTGTACTCCAGGTCATACTGGCCCAAGGCGACTGCCCATCTGGCTATTCTTCCTGTCAAGTCTCCTTGTTGCAGCAAGGACTTCAAGGGGTGTTCAGTTAGCACCACAATTTTATGGGCCTGGAAGTAATGGTTCAGCTTCTTTGAAGCCATTACTAAAGCCAGTGCCAATTTCTCTAAGGGTAGATACCTTGTTTCTGCGTCGGCCAGGGTTTTGCTTACATAGTAAACAGCCCTTTGTTCCCCTTTTTCTTCTCGGACTACTACTGCGCTTATCGCATGTTCTGAAACTGCTAAGTATAAAAACAGCTCCTCTCCAAGTTCTGAATTTGAAAGAACTGGGGCTGTGGTCAGATACTTCTTTAGGTCGGCCAAGGCGGCTTCGCATTCTTCGGTCCACAGGAAGTCTGTGGCTTTCTTTACTAAGTTAAAGAAAGGTCTGCACTTGTCTGAGCTTCTGCTGATGAACCTATTCAGGGCTGCGGCCCTTCCGGTTAGCATTTGTACCTGTTTTGCCGACGTCGGGCTCTTCAACTCCAAGATGGCCTTGATCTGATCTCGATCGCCTCAATGCCCTTCGTCACCAGGTATCCTAAGAACTTACCAGATCCAACTCTAAATGCACACTGTGATGCATTGAGTCGGAGCCGATATGCTTTAAGGATTTCAAAGACTGCTTTGAGGTCGGCCAGATGACCATCTGGTTCCTTGGTCTTCACGACCATGTCGTCGATGTAAACTTCCACCGTTCGGCCAATCAGGTGTCTGAACATCTTGGTTACCATCCTTTGGTAGGTTGCTCCTGCGTTTTTCAACCCGAAAGGCATCACCTTGTAACAGTACAGCCCTTTGCGAGTGATAAACGCAGTCTTCTCTTCATCTGGAGGGTACATGGCTATCTGATCGTACCCCCTGTACGCATCCAAGAAGCTCATCCTTCCATACCCCAAAGTGGCGTCTGCCAGCTGGTCAATCATGGGTAGAGGAAAACTGTCTTTGGGACAGGCCTTATTTAGGCTGGTAAAGTCGACGCAGACCCTCCATTTACTATTCTTTTTCTTCACCACTACTGTGTTTAATAGCCATGTCGGGTAATTTACCTCACGAATAGCCCTGGCTTCCAATAGTCTGTCTACTTCCTCCTCCACTGCTTCAAAGTGCATCAACGTCGGTCTTCTTACTCGTTGGATTACAGGTTTGGCTGACCTGTCAACGTTCAGTTTATGGCAAGTGACCTCGGGGTCAATGCCAGGTATTTCGTAAGGCGTCCAGGCGAACACCTCAATGTTTGCTCTTAAAAAAGCTTCCAACTCTTTTTCCTCTTCTTCGGCTAAGCTCGAGCCAAGAAAAAAGAAGCGTTCTTCATCCCCCTCCTGGACGAGGATTTTCTTCAGTGCTTCTTCACTCTTCTCGGCTGGCTCCTTGCTAACATCCTCTAGGACCTCCACGTCCTCATCTTCGATCTCTGCCTTCTCTGGTTCTCGAATGCTGCAGGTGGATTTCATTGCTGCCATAGAGCAATTCTTTGCCTGCAGTTGATCTCCTCTGACCTCCTCAATCCCATGCTCTGTTGGGAACCGCAATAGTTGATGCAATGTTGAGGGAACAGCCCCCATTGCATGCAACCATAGCCTTCCCAAAATGATGTTGTAAGGGGAGGGTGTGTCGATTATGATGAATTCTGTTGTTACCTTTTTCGTGCCAGCCTGCACATCTAAGCTTACTGCGTCTAGAGGCCATGTCGGCGTTCCATTGAACCCACCATTGGGCCGTTAGATTGTTCCATATCGTCTGGGTGAAGGCCCAGCTCCTTGTAACATCTGACCTACATGATGTCACAAGAGCTGCCTTGGTCAATCAAGATGCGCTTCATTTGACATTCCCCAACCTGGAGGGATACTACCAAGGTATCGTTATGTGGATGCTGTACCATCTCAAGGTCAGCTTCTGTAAAGGACACTACTGGTCCCTGGCACTCCTCCCCCCAATGTCTCTTTTCCCCGACTTGGTAGACATGATGCAGGTGTTTTACCCTCTGAGTCTCTCCCCTTATTTTATTCTCTTTGATCTTCGAGTGAATTACATTAATTACCCGAGGTTCTCCTGCTTGAGGTTGTTGTGCTGGAGGAGGCGGAGCCACTGGTGCCTAAGGCAGTCTTGCCTGCTCTTCTCTTGTCCTGACTTCATCAACAAGGTCTCTCAGATGGCCTTGCCTCACTGTGTCTTCTAAGGCTTGTGGCTCAGACTCTGCGAGTCATATGCCCATCTTCATTGTGGTAGGCACACTGCCTGCTAAGGTTTCTTCCCATAAATTCTCTTGGTGCCTTCGCTGGTGTTCTGAAATAGGGTTGATTCCGAATTCGATCCAGGACTTTGTGAATTGGGATTCGGAACACGGTTGTCACTACCTTTGTAGCCCTCAGTTCTGTCTCTTGCTTGCTCGATCCATTGTTACCTCGGCCTCGCTTCGGTGAGCCGTTTCCTTTCTCTTGCTTTGTCTCCTTAGTCCCCGACGTGTCTTCCTCGGCTCTAGCATACTTCTCGATTCTCGCCATGAGCTCTTCCATGCTTTTTGGCAATGTCTTTGCCAAAGACTTTCGTAGTGGACAGTTGTCTTTTAGGCTGCTTTTGAAAGATACGACCGCCACCTCTTGATTACACTCTGGTATTCGGTTGAACACCTCAAAGTATCTTTTTACATAGGCCCTAAGGCCTTCGTCCTTACTGATCTTCAGAGCCATTAATGCGTCCACCCTCAATGGCTGCAGCTTGTTTGTCATGAACCTGGCCACAAACATCTCGGCCAGACCTTCCCAAGTCTTCACGCTTCCCTTTGGTAGTTTGTGGAACCAATCTAATGCAATCTCCCCGAAGGATGAGGGGAATACTTTGCAGAGCAATGGCTCGTTCCCAGTGTACAACACCATCGCGTTTAGGTATAATCCGACGTGAAAGTTGGGGTCCGACTTCCCATCGTATATCTGGAACCTCGGCATACTGAATCTCTTCGGGACCTCAACCTTGTCTAGCTCTACCAAAAATGGTGTTCTCGGTTTAATAGTTGAGGTTACCTCGACATGATCTTGCTTCCTCTTGAGGTAATCTCTTAAGTCCTTTTTGTTTCGCCCAGGAGCTCAACTATCTCCCGATTTCAGTCTCTTAGGTGCATTGCTTTCAGCTTCATTGTGAGCCCTTTTTGATCTTTCCCCGTTGGTCGCGTCGAAGCACAACTCCTGCCTCTGAACATGCCGATGTTCTCTGGGGTCTGCCTCCTTGGTGCGATGTGTCCTTCGGGACTCTTCCCTTCCTGGTTCTCCACGCCCGACCTCCCTTGAAGGTCGGTGAGAATGTCTTTCGCTTGAGTCTTTGGGGGCAATTGGGATAGTTTTCATCCTCCTTCTAGGCATTGGTCACCGAATCGGCATGTCGTGGCAAGGAATGGTGGATGCATGACATTGTTTTGCATCATGAAGTTGACGACGACATGGTCCGCCAACTTGTTTGCCATCTCTTTAACCTCTTCGCCCTCTCCGCAGCATCTATCCTTCCATACCGAAGGTCATCCTCTTTGTAGTACCCACTTGATCTCTTTTTGTTGCGCCGCCATCTTGTCCGACGTCTTTGTTGCTGTGATTCTGGTCACGAGTTTCTGTATTGCAGTTGTCTCCTTCGACGTCAAGGTCGATAGGTCTGCCACTCCCAGCAGGAGTGTCGTCCCCAATCTTTTCCTTCTGTCCATTGCTGGCCATTTATTCTCCTTTTGTTTCCACAAACGGCGCCAAATTGTGTGAGTGATTTTCTGATCACACTGCCAACTCAGTATTCAGCTAGATAGTACTGGCAGAATAGATGACACTTGGCTGACCTACAACAGAAAGAGAAGATTCTGGCGGTGGTTCGTCCACCCGGAGGCACTCCGACGATCAAGTCAATATATCTCTCAAAGATAATCAACTGTTAAACTCATTGTTCTGAATGTAAATTGCGTACCTTAGACCCATCGGGGGTGCCTTTCTTTTATAGTTAACTCAATCCTTGTCCCAACAGAAGCCTGGCTTCAATGGACTTTAGCTCAATGCTTATCCAGGACTCTTCAAAAGATAGAGACAAACTCCCTAAGAGCTTCATCTTTATCCAGGCCGAGTCCCTCCATAATCTAGGACTCTTGTGCCTTATCCGCTTATCTCGAATTCCGATATCTTCAAAGATAACCTCGGCCTTTCCGAGATCACCTCGGCGTCATGACCAAGACATATGGCACCTCAGCTGACACGTCGACGTCACATTGACCACGTGTTAGTACTCAGAAAATATATCCCCACAGACATGGTATGCAACATCGTAAAAGAAGAGGAAAAAGAATGTGAGGAAAAAGAATTGTTTACTCATGTAGTTCCTATAGTTTCTAGATTGGTCACTTCAGTTAGACTAAGAACTGATTTGCCATTGGCAACTTTGTGGTTATAATTATTTCAAATTGTCGCATTTCTCCTTTCTCGTTCAAAAAACTTACAGTTATTTGGTACAGAACTATCACGATGAAAGTAATATATAGAAAAATCTCTTTCATGGAGTGGGCCTTTGTCACGACCCAAACCCGGTACCCAAAGGCTCGGCGTCGTAACAAGATAAAATAAAATAATTCAAATAATTTTGTAGTCGCAGCGCAAGCGAATAAATTAAATAAAATAATTGGGTACCAACTACTTATTTAAAAGGAAACAAAATATAGTCATTTGAAACTTTATTGTATTACAAGAGTTCAAAACAAAACAGACAGAAATAAAAAAAGATTTTAAAAAAAACAGCGATTCATTTTTCATCTTGATCCCGCTAAACCTCGTCACCTGAAAGGGTAACAGCTATAAGCACATAGCAAAGTGAGAAATATTATACTGTGAGTATAGGGGCACAAAATAGCCATGGATAATTATTTAAGCTAAAACATTAACATAATTTGAGTTGAATACACAAATTAATTAAGTGCCAGAAACTGAAATAATTAACTATAACCACGGTACATAACAGAACAGAACATGGGTTACTAAGTGACAATCACTACAGGGGTCAATGGATCCATGAAAAAACAAGGGACCACAAAGTGGTCAAACAGGGGCCTATGGTTATTTAAGTCCCCCAAGGCATGGGACTTCCGTGGTGGTACTTACAGAAAATAATTGTTTATAAGGTCATTGTCAAATAATTTCTAAAATTTAAACAAACATATCCATGGATTTTAATTTAAGCAAATAAAGTTCAGAAAATAATCCACATAATTGAAACATTAACCTAACCATAAAACATAATTTATATCAAATAAATTGTGGTAACTCAAAACATTCGTAAAATATATTATGGTAACTTAAGACATGTAGAAAACATATTATAGTAACTCAAGGTATAATAAAACTCACCTAAAAATTACTCCTAAATTATTTTGAGCCTGCTCTCCGATTCTTGTGTTCCTAGCTAGAAAGCTCTGTGTTGATTATAGCACTGTGTCACTGTGTTTTGATGCCTTCTCCTACACCACCCTTCCTATTTATAAGGGACCAAGAGTGAGGACCAAGCAACACGTAGGTACGTTCTCTCAATGCCACATGTACATAGAGGCTTCTATTTAGGCCATTTGTTTGGCTTTGCTTTTGTCTCATGCATTCACCAAGGGCTAATGGCAGCCATATTGTTTCTACTTCCTGCCACATTATTAGTTTGTTGGCATTTGAGGGGTGAAGCGACATGTCCTATATCATGAGTCATCAAAATTAGTTTGGCTTTATAAAATTCTTAAGGGTTATCACTCCTTTGGTGATTCATAATGATCCCTAAAATTACGTATAATTATAAGTTAGGTTCACGTCTGAAAACCTCACTACTAAACTATAAAACCTCGCTCACCACTTACTAAAATGTTTAATGCGTGGTGTCTCGCAAACAATTTAATTGATAAATTCCCAATTTCCTATTTATTTATTTATTTTTCTTATTATTATTATTTGATTGATTTATTTATTTTGGAGTTCTATTTATTGCAATTTTAAAAGAAAATTCGGGTGTCACAGCCTTAAATCAAAGCAAAGAACAACAAATTCTTCGCATAAGAGAGATTAAAAAAAAAGTACTGAAAATGAGTACATAAGATGTAAAATGAGATTATTGAGCAATCATAGCATTGATACAATTAATCACCTCTAGGAGGTTTAGACCCATAATTACGGCCAAACCGTATAAACCACAGTAGTCCTCGCCTATCTGTCCATACGCCTTTCCAACAAATGATGCTTATATACCAAGGATTGCCAGCGTAGTGGCCAATCCCAATGAAAATGCAACCGAGTTCCCAATGACCTAAACAATGAAAAACATAAAACTTAAACATAAGAAAAAGAGCCTGTCATCACACACACACACACACACACATATATATATACTGTTATCACCAATGAGCATGCCAAATTGAGTACCATAAGCAAGAGAAGGGTAAAAAAGAAAAGAAAAAAAAAAGAAAAGAAAACCACCAAATGCAAGGAGCTTAGAAAACTAATCTGATTCTAAATGTTTTCAGTTTAATAAATAAAAACGAAAGAAATATAATCAAAAGTAACTTCTCCAAAAAAAACTACACCCAATTCTTAGACACTTGTCGCTAGGGTGGTAGAAGTGGCAACTGTTCAAATTTCCATCTACCAAATTTATCTGTTCAAAACATCTAGCAGTATTTTAGCTTAGCTCACCGTCACAGTTCTAAGCTAATGCTGATTTCTGAAATGATCCAATGATCCCTGACCACATAATCACATAATATGGAAACCACAAAATTGTAAGCGAAAGACGAGAATTAAAAGAAGTTATTTACCTCTCTTTTGCTTTTCCCTGAGCCAAAAGCTTCTGGATGATTTCAGCAAGTCCAAGAATCTGCATCAGACATGGCATGCCAAGTGTATCAGTAACAACCCAGTATCAAATTATTTTACCACAAAATTTAACACCAAATATTTGTTACCAATATAACCAAGGGCCAGTGGCAAAACACAACACTCAGTGTACAAGGAGAAAGGCTTCTAAACCCCGCGCCAAATATAATAGCCAACCTGCAAAGAGGAACACGCATGAACAGCAGATAAAACTATTAAATATATAATCCCCAAATGACCAAATTCAAACTTAGAAACAATATACAGAATATGAACCTAGTAAAACTAAGAGCCGATAGCTGGTACTGAACAACTTCATTAGCCTGTTGTCCAGCTGAATATAGGAAGCCTCCAAACCAATCTCCAACACTTCCATCTGCTAAAGTATAAACAGAAGCAGCTCCTTCCTTACTTGAAGAAAGACACTGGTATTTCCTGAGATTATATGGGAGAGAAAACAAGAAGTAAAACTTTCATATAAGACTCGGAAAAACTGGGAATGATCTACTATATACTTCTGTCTAAGCATGATTGACAAATCAAAAAACAAAAAAGACTCAGTTTAAACATTAACTGAATTTAAACAAGACGGCTAAAGCTAACAAGAAGTTCTCACCATAATATTCTCCATACTTACAGCCTTTGTTGCGTTAGCCACAACCAAATTTGCTGCTGAAAACATCAAAAATAGAAACAAGTATCGAAAGTTATATGCTTGCACCCAAACATCAAAGGAATAGGTATAATTTTATATGAAGGAAAAGAAGATGAGGACAAATATATTTGAAAAATTCCAAATAAATAAAGAACCCAAATGATCAAAAGCTAACCAACACCAACTTTTTTGTTGACTCCAATAAGAAGCTAAGAAAAATTCTACATGTTGTTTAATTATATAGAGTATAGGTATCAGCTTCTGATTCACACATTCACTGCAATTCAGTTCAGCTTTCAAAACTCAAAATCATACAAAATTAAAAAACCAAAATCAAAACCCTAGAATCTTTTGTGTTCTATACCAAACACTTGAAAAAGCATCCACACAAAATCAATTTACAAAACCTAAAGAAACAGAACAAGAACACTCCAGATTTATAGATTACTATAAAATAAGCGCCAATCGACCAAAATATAAATTAACATTACACTTTTAATAGCGATCAAAATGATAAAAATCGAACAAATTCGAATGAATCAATGAGAACTCACCTCACATTCAGATAATCAGTGTGATCTTGAAAGCATCTTCGATGACATCAAAAATGTACAATAACAGAGATTGGGAAGCTCAGTACGTTATTAGAGAGACAGAGAGATTTGCTGCACTTTCTCCTTGAATGACCGTTGGTGGAGAGTGGGGCGACACCGGTGGGAGGATGGCAGAGTGAGGTGACTCCAATGAGAGGAAGAGATATAGTGTAAGAATGAAATAGGGGGAGTTAGGGCTTCTATTATTTATGATGGACAAACAGATGCGCAAAAACATAACACTAGGTCATTTTGCCACAGTTTAGTATCTTTCACAACTGATGGACCCTTTTTGCAACGGGTAATTTGTTTCCATCGCTAATGATAACGCCTTTTTGCTCATTTATCAGCGACAATCATTTTCTGTCTCAAAAAATACTATTAGTGACGAATTATTTTATCCATCTCAATGTGTAGCTTTTGCAAAGGAAATCAATCCGTCACAAAAAGTTTCGCAACGGCTTTATTTGCCGTCGCAAAAACTTACTTTTTGCGACGATTTTTAAACCGTCACAAAAAGTTTCATGTCTAAAGGCCCCTTTTCGAGTAGTGTTTGCCTCCTTCCCAACGTCTAAGTAACTTTTACCCTGCCCCCTTTTAAAATTTCATCTTAATTTAGCTTATTCCAGTATTTCCAATTAGTCATCTATCTAACTCTTAGATTTTTTCTTAACTTATCTTAGATATTTTCTGGTTTTGTACCCAAAGTAATTAAGAATTGCATTTGGGATAAAACTTTTCTGGTTTGTGTTAGTGGTGGCAGTGGTGATGGTGGTAGCATTAGTGGAGTGGAGGCATTTAAACGGTTACTTATGTTCAACTCACCCTGATTCACGATCAGATATGTATCTAAGAATATATTGTGGATCATACCAATGATAATTAGCTAGTTCTAGATCACAAAATAATAAATATAAAATTTTAGAAATTCCTAAAATCATTGTATGATGGCAAAATTGAAGTAATATCATTTTGATGACTGAAGATAATCAAACATATCCATCAAATATAATTCTTCATCAATAATCAATCATTTTGGAGCAATTTTTTCATCAAATTTGAATCTGATAAAAAAATTGATGAACAATTGGAGATGCACAACCAAGAGAGACAAAATTGATAAAATTATAAAGCATTATGAAAGATCCTAATGAATCTAACCTCTGAGAGAAACAAAGAACTCCGAATACGATTGCCTAGAGTTGGAAACTAACTTGCTCAATATGTCCTTGAGGAAAATAAAACACACGCTCGCCTTCACAAGGCACTGTTACGAGCGGACAAAAAGAGAGTTGAATCGATGAAGATGTGTCAAACATTAGAGAGAGACAAAGAGAAGTGTTTAGGCTTACTGATTATGAATCGATCGAAATCTTCATCAACTGCAGATTGAAATCTTCAAATCTTCATCAACAATCGATCAAAATCTTCAAATCTTCATCAAAGTGAGATTCGAGTAAGAGAGACAATGAGATTCGAGCGAGATTCGAGCGAGAGACAGATTTTGAGAGAGAGAGATAGAGAGTTCAGATTTGGAAAATAAGAGAAAAAGGGGACATAGGTCAAGTTTAACTGATTTGGGTTTTTTTTTTTTTTTAAGTTAAGAACACGATTGGGTCAAGTAAATTGAGATTTTGATATAAAAAATGATTTTTTTGGACGGTTAAATAATCAGTCGCAAAAAAACAGACGCAAAAAGACATATTTCTAGTAATGCATGATGAGCAGAAATATAATATATATATATAGAAAAAAATATTAAGAAAATTTAAGCACTTAAAATTTCAATATATAGTATTGATTTAAACTGTGTATGGTGAGCCAAACTCTCTAATTCACATATTTCAAATTCATAACACTTTTTTAGGATTTACATAGCATTATTGCATGTTAAACCTACATTGGGTAAAAATAATAAGGATAATAGGTTAAGTACTCTCTATCCCCAAATATCTATGTTCCTCTCTCCTAATCCATTCATAATTGTTAGATCATGCAAGAATTTTGAGATATGAAAATATTAATACATATTTAACGACGGTGAGTGAATTGAGATTAAGGGATAAGGATATTTGGGAACAAAACATACTAGCACATTTTTGTTTGGGTACATTGCTCTAATCTCCACTAACATTGAGAGAAAATACAAGTTTAATAATTTTAACATAATTACACTTATCTTCTTTATAGTAAGGTTTAAATGACTAAAGCTAATATCCCTTTTGACATAATTACACTCACTTGTATTTGATGTGGGGGCAGTTTTGTTTGTTCGTTGGCTGGATCTGCTTCCTTTTGGTCTGTTATATATTTTTAGTATTATTTATTTATTTATTTATTTCGCTCTTAAGTTTGGTGCCTTGCCGATTTCTTGCATAGCCTTGAAGCTACACAGATTGTACTCTTTTGGTCCTATGCTATGTCGGTTGCACATGATTTGCTTGTTCCCATGTCCCAAATCTTGTCTCTTTCACATTTTTAATAAAAATTTATTTGCCATTCAAAAATAATAATAATAATTAACTGAAACTAATATAAATTGTGTGAACACACAAAGATAAATAATGTAAAATATTTGACATCATCTTTTTTTCACCTATATGATTAACAAATTTTAATGAAAACATGATTAAGTATTATGTGAATTAAAATTTTATGGAAGCTCATTGTAATTATATCAAACTCATGAGATTTTATTTTATTTTCTTCAAACCTCAAGGGATGTAGTGTAATGTTTTTTGTTTTTGTACTTTTCTGTTATTCTATTTTATGTATGTAAACTAACCCCAAATTGTAATTAAACTAATGTTACAGGTTTCGGATAACTGGTTTTTCTTGTACATTTTTCTATTTATTGGGAGTTATGGACAAGATTGTTTTGACTACATCTTAGCCAAAGGAACATTTCAAAGGTGGTGGAGTGATCAAAGGATGTGGATGGTGAGGGGAGTGACATCTTACATGTTTGGATTAATAGAATTCATATTGAAGTACTTAGGCATTGCCACACAGGGATTCAATGTCACCAGCAAAGTAGTAGACAATGAACAGGGCAAAAGGTATGATCAAGGAACATTTGAGTTCGGAGTTGAGTCGCCCATGTTTGTGTCACTAGCAGTAGCAGCAACAATCAATTTAATCGCGTTTGTTGAAGGGTTGATCGGAGTTTTGAGGGGCAAGAACTCAGAGGGACTGTTTGGTCAATTGTTGATTTCGGGTTTTGTGGTGTTGAATTGTTGCCCAGTTTATGAGGCTATGGTGTTGAGGACTGATAAAGGAAGGGTGCCTACTAAGACTACCATCATTTCCACATTTCTTGCATGGGCTTTATACACAGCAGCTTCTCTTATACTAAAGATGTGAAATTAAAGGGGGGTTGTTATATTGTTTTACTTTTCATTTTATAGAAAATGAAGAGACAGAGAACTTGAATTGCATTTGCATGTAATCCTGATTAACAAGGGATATGATTTGGGGAATACTAGTTTATTGTAAACTACGTGATTTTGTCGACATTATTGCCTACTTAAGATTGTGTTTGGCCTTGTGATTCATAATAAAAAAATATAAAAAATTAAAATTTAAAAAAAATGCTAGATACTAACAATCTAAGTGAACTAACATTTTGGTTCCAAAAAAAAAAAAAAAGGTGAACTAGCATTTTTGGTGATTATTGCCTGTTTTGTGGTGTTAGTGATCCTAACATTTTGTCGCAATTCATGAGTACCTTTGAAATAAGCACTCTCTCTGATCTACTACTAATAATTATTGTGTACAAAATGTGTATAAAGAAGTATTTTATGACATTAGGAACTAAGAAAAAGTAATAAGAGTATTGTTATTCATGTCCAAAAATTAGATTTACTTTCTAGATGGCTGCCCTCTCCACATTTATAAAAGGGGGAAATTTTTACAAAGTGGTTGTTTTGGATAACCCCATTTAGATTAAATATTACGAAGTGTTATGCAAATAGAAAAAAAATTTATAAAAATTTTATATCATTTTAAAACAAAATCACATATCAAGTATTCTTTTAATTATAAAAATGCCACCATCACATTGTTCTAACCCACTTAATTCAACAATAGTACCCATGTTATTGAACATAACTATGTTATGTTTAATTTTTGTAACAACAATGATAGAGAGCTCTAAATGCACAAACTTGAAATGTAAGCCATTTGACAGCATCTATTGTAATCTTCAACCGCAAACGATTTTTTGCAACTTGTTGAGAAGTTTGTTTCTTAACTATCTTCTCAATGTGTTGCGCTTGATTTGTTAAATCATGGCAAGATTTAACAACAATTATGTGCGATGAATTAGAACCCTTTCCCATATCAGTTAAGAAAGCACAATTCTTCCCACTATTGACTTTCTTCCATGAAGAAAATCCATCAGAAATGAAAGCGCTAGAAGTAGTGCATCCATTCGGTTTTGTAAAAAGATAGCAAGGAAGACAAAAGGCACAATGTTTGGTTGGAGAATATTTTAGTCAATTTGGAAATAACTTGGTTGTCAGGTTGGTATGGTCCAAATTTTATGTAAGCTTATTGAATCTCATCACATTGAGATATCAAATAATCCCAAATTTGTGGTCGTAGTCCTAGATCCCTTACCAAAGAAGATGTATCAACTTCTTTGAATTCTATTCTAGGCACTTTACAAGGACGTTATTCAGGAATTGAAGCTTCAACATTATCAGTGGAAGGTTTTGTAGTTATATTAACTTCTATATCTTGAGAGCAATTTTTCTTAAAAAAAGAATCAATTTTTTTGTTCACCATAATTCACCTAACATTCAACTCAATTTTATTTAAGAACCTGAAATTTATTAAACAATTTTTGTTACTCACTAGGTAAAAAGCACACTTAATCTAACAAACAAAGGACATGTCATTTTCAATGGGTAAACAATAAGAATCTTCAGAGTAATAGAATTTCTAACCCCAACGAGGTGAATAGCATCAAAATTGAAGTGAATTGCAACAAAATTAAAGATATTTAAGCCTATTCATCTCTGAGAAATTAAAGATATTTATTTATTTTTTTATTATTATTATTATTATTATTATTATTATAATTATTATTATTTAAGCCTACAATAAATGCTTGGTTTTGAAACCAAAGCAAGAGAAGATTTCTTTCGGAGATAAGGAGTCTATTATAATTCAAAGTTGATGCGTTTTGAACCCAATATGGATTAATTATATATGCAATAATATTACATACACAGAATTTTCTATAAAAAAAGATATGTACCATGTTCGTAGGTGAAGCCATCAAAGCTAGAGCAACCAGGTCCACCACTGAGCCATAGAACTATCGGATCGTTTGATGGATTTCTTTCGAAGACAACAAAGTAGTAGAAAAGGTTCTTTGGAGGATCAGGATTGCCATTTATGGTCACATGCCTTCACACACAACAACATTGCATAAGCAATCTACAATTAATTCTACTACATTCAAATCTCTATGTATAGATATGTAGCAATTGTAGAGTAGTTATAAATGTATACAGGATTGAATTGCAAGGGAAGGTACCATTGAACCCAGGAAGGCTTGTAATCAGAGAAACCTCTGGTGCTGCTTCAATGATAATCCCAAAACCCAGAGAGAGAGAAAGAGTAAAGCGGTGGAGAAGGGGCTTAAAGGATTAGGTTAGGCCTAGTTTGGCATGTCCAAAAAAAGACAAAAAAATAAAAAAAAAAAGTTACTCAAAGTTAAAAAGTTATCACTATTTACTAAAAAAAATATTAAAAAATTAATTTTACATACAAAATTATAAGACAGATGTGACCGGTTCAGATCTGGGGCTGCCTTTTTTTAAGAAAAAATGCACATTTGGAGCGCAATTTTAACACACTGCTGTTCGGCCTGTGATGGTCCATCATGGGTCCCGTTTTCATAATCTGAACCGTTCAATGTGTAGAACTCGTCGATTACTATATATTTATAAAAAATCACATTGATCGGATATCGCTAACTACATGATCAAATCAGTTTTGTATAAAAAAATGGATTGTGCTATAGTTAATGGTTGAAAAAAAACTAATCTAATCAGATAGCTATCGATATCCGATCAATGTAATTTTTTACAAGCATATAGTACTCGACGAGTTCTACACATTGAACGATTCAGATTATCAAAACGGGACACGTAATGGCCCCCACGGGCCGAACAACACCGTCTAGTGCAATGTCCGAAAAGTAGCCAATCATTTCTTAGCATCAATTCATCTGCCCAAATAGATGGTACGGCTGTCCAACTCACCCTCCTAATCTTCTCCTACACACTAATTTATACAATTTTTTAATATACATTTTTTCATAAAAAATCAAAAAGTTAACCCAAACAATTATCTTTTTTTCCTCAACTTTTTAATCCAAAAAGTAAAAAAGTGCACTTATTTCGAACACCCCAAACAACCCCTAATAAGAATTTGGGGACCTTTTCAACTCAAGTGTGGGGCATGTGAGTATTATTTTTTTATTTTATTTTATTTTAGTTATAACCAAACAACTAAAAAATTTAGATCCTAATCAGATAAAAAAGACTTTAACATATTAATAAATAAATTTTCAATTATTTTAACATTATTAAATTTAAAATAAAAAGTAATCATTCTTCAAAAAATAAATTATTATTATTATTATTTTCTTTAGTATTTATCAAAAAAAAATTAATTTTTTTAATTTTAAAGTAGAAAATTTAGGGAGTGGCAGTTCTTAAATTTTTTGCAAAAACTTTGGAGTGGTGAACCTATATTATTTAAAAATATTTATAATTTTAATACTATATCTAAAGAGTTTTTTCAAAACTTTGGGGTGGTGGGGGACGATCGCCCCTGCTAGCCCCCCTCGGTCCATCCCTGATTGGTAGAGTGACTAAGATTGCAATTGAGGAGGCTGTGAAAGACGTGAACTCCAATGCTAGTGTTCTCCCTGGAACCAAACTTGTGCTACAGATGCAAGATTCCAATTGCAGTGGGCTCCTTGGCCTGATTGGAGGTACTCTAGTATTACTCTGTTTTTTTTCCAAACTTCAAATACCCTCAATTGGTTGCTGAGAGAAGTTTCAGATTAGCAATTCGACTGTACGTCGTCCCACCGGATGTTCTCGATCTTTTGATGCAAGCTCTGATCTGACCGTTGGAGCACCTCAGTCGATTTAGGAAATTACATTTTTCCCCCCCTCAAATTTGATAAAAAAAATAGTTCACCGTTAGAAATGCTCTTATATAGAGGAAAATATGCTCCACACAAGTATTACGATGTTAACATAATCATCCGCACATGTGAAGCACTTCATAGCTCACACATATAGGCCTATAAAGTATCAACCATACAACAAAGTAAACCTTAGATCATCCCTGTGAGTGAGACAAACCATTTTCCATAGAAATGGAGGGTGTCAAAACGAAGCCCCTTCTTCACACACTTAGGTTCGTCCCTCTTATTGCCCTGAACTGTGTTTTCGTCGTCTTTCATAGTCCCAAAAGAAAAAAATAAACACACGCACATCACATCACAAGTAAGACCCACTTGTTTAAAGCTCTCCTAAAGCTCAAGAAATCATATCTAAACTAATGTAAAAAGAAAAATATTTAAGACCATTAATTTAGGAGCTCTAGGAGAGCTCTAATTGGCAGGGTCCATCTATTGATGTAATGTTTTATCCCTTTTTTATTTTTTTTCTTTCCCTACTAACTCATTAGAGCTAGTAGTAATCTTCTTGATTTAGTTCTGAGATCACCACTGCATGTACAAATTAGCTCCACTTATTTTTATTAATATGACTGTTTAGAAGTTAGAAGACAGAAGGAAAATATATAATTTCACAAAAATAATGTGGTGTTTAAAGTGATAGATTCGGATCAAAGCCACATATTTCTATATAAAATAATAATATAAAATTTCATTTTCTTGCTTGTATATCGTACACGAAAGGAAAGGGAAAACAAAAATTGCCTCGAATGCAAATCTATGGTACATTTTTAAAGGGTTTAGATTGTCTGAAATTGTCTATTTAATTTGAGAGAGTATTTGAATTTTGTGAGTTCATTTTGTGCCAACCTCAGTGATTCAAATCATTTACCTATTAAAATTTATTAGGTAGAATATTTATGTAAAAGATTAATATGATCAGATATCGATAACTATATATTTGAATTATATTTGTTTTAAAAAAAAGGAACGACAGATATAATTTTAAAAATATCTATCTATTTTTTATAATACAAATGCTATTCAAACGAATAGTTACCGATATCTAATTATCTTGATTTTTTTGAAGAATATATTCCAGTAAATGAATCCTAAAAACTGAACAGGTTCGATCGTTGAGATCGGTTTCAAAATGAATCCACCAAATTCAAACGCACTCTCATATTTAGGGATTGTTTGGGAAGTGACTTTTTTGCTAAAATAGTCAAAAATTTAAACCAAGTTATCACATCATTTTTTATACTTTTTTATACATATTTTCTTAAAAAATTAAAAAATTAATTAAAATAACCAAATTCCAAAAAAGATGATACCATGAATCAATCTTCAAATTTGATTATAAATTTTAAATAATTTTCTGGTGGTTTTTTTTTTTCTTCTAAGCTGTAGACTTTTTTTTTTTTTTTTTTTATCAACAAAGAAAAATTTCATTTAACAGTATGAAATTAAAGGTATAAGAAGATGACATGCATTGAGAGATTCGGAAGTATAAAAATACCCCTACTACTACTACTCACATCTATATAACCAACCCCTAAACCTCTTAATTTTTTTTTTAAAACAACAAAATTTAAAAAAACTTAACTAAAAATTAAAATACAAGAGCCTCCCATATTCTACCCATCAGTACACCCAAAACAAACTAAATAAACAAAACAACACCCCCTGCAGCCCCCACCACCCACACAAAAATCAAATCTAATCTAATCTACCCACCAAATCTAATCAACACCCACACCACCTGCAGCTACAGCTCCCAAAGCCCCACGCCTCTGCCACACCTAGGCTGCTGCAACTGCCTACTCCCCATGCCCACACCGGCCGAGAGGACTCCATAACCACCACCGAGAAAACTCCAAGCTTCAACACCCCTGCTGGGAAGACTCCAGCCCCAACTCCAATCTGCTGCAACACCACTGCCGGGTAGACTCCAAGCTTCAACATCCACTGCCGAAGACACCACACCCACAGATCACCAGCCCCTGCTGAAGACACAACACCCACTGCCACCACAGCCACAAAACAACTCCCACCAGATCTTCTTCTAACTCTCACCCGAGACCCACGCCTAACCCTCCACTCCCGGAAAAGCCCACGGAAAAAAATACATGCTGCTGAACCTCCTCTCCCGGAAAAGTCCTAACGGCAGAAGGTTAAATCTCACACCGTGGAGCCACACACCCACCGAACGCCGTCCACCCGCTGGGCTACCTCCATACAAAGGGAAGAAGATCACCCCTCAAACTCTCACGCGAAGAGAAGCGCTCGAGTGACAGCCGGTCTGAACCGGAGTGCACCCCTCAAGCTGTAGACCTTATTATACAGAGGAAAATATGCTCCACACAAGTATTGCGATATTTACATAATCTTTCGCACGTGTGAAGCACTTCACAGCTCACATATAAGCCTATAAAGAATCAACCATACAACAAACTAAACCTTAGTTAGGTCACCCCTGTGAGTGAGACAACCATTTTTCCATAGAAATGGAGGGTGTCAAAACCAAGCCCCTTCTTCACACACTTACGTTCTCCCCTCTCATTGCCCCGAACCGGGTTTTCGCTGTAGTTTACACGTGTGCCATTTTGGCTCTCCTCTATCACCATGCAATCACAGTCTTCCACTCCACCACCTTACTCTCCTTCTCCATCTCCATCACCTTATTAATCTCCGATGTAATTTTAGGGTTCATGTGGGCTGCTATGCAGTCTTTTCTCATGAATCCGGTCCATCGCCAAGTTTTCCCGGAAAATCTTGAGAAAGTCATGAAAGAAAATGATTTTCAAGCTTTGGACATATTTATATGCACTGCAGATCCGTATAAAGAGCCACCGATGAGTGTCGTGAACACGGCCTTATCGGTCATGGCTTATGATTACCCGACTGAGAAGCTTTCGGTCTATGTATCGGACGATGGAGGCTCTGCCATGACTCTCTTTGCTTTCATGGAAGCTGCTAAGTTTGGAAGCCACTGGTTACCCTTTTGCAGGAGGAACAAGTTAGTAGACAGATGCCCCGATGCGTATTTTAGATCAAACCATCATCAGAGCTCTGAGGCTGAGCAAATTAAGGTAATTAGTACTAATAATATTAGTTGATTTAATTTTTCTTAATGTTTCTATATCATCGCAATCTTGTTTGATAAGGTTGCTGTACATGGTCAAAATTCAAAATCAACGGCTTAAAATATTAGGGTCATTATAATTTTTTTGAAATTTGCTGAATTATTTTTTAATTTCAAACTAAGATTTATTGATATTGGTCTTTAAAAACTACTAATTATAAAACAAAAATGTCCGTTGATCTGTTTCATATATATATATATATATATATATTTATGTCTAAATAAGTACAAATATTTTATAATTCTTCTAAAAATGTCACTATTGTATTATTTTGAATTAATTTTATATATGAAATGTTTTGTCTTGAGTCATTTTTCTTTTTGTTTGATATGTTTTTATTGAAATCTAGTCTTAGCCTTGGTTTGGCTAATTTTGTTGGGTTAAAAAAAAGCACAAAAACAAAGCCTGCGTTTGGTTGTATTTTGTAAATGTGATTTGAGAGTATGAATTGTATTTTAAGTTTGTGTGTTGTAGAATTATGATTTGAGTGTAGAAAATTTGTTTGGTAAAGAGTTTTGAAAATAGTTTTGGAAAAGATGTTTAATTTGAGTGGGGAATTGTTGATGTGACAATTGATATGTGATACAAAAATTTACAACTCATAACTAAATATACAACTCAAAATTATTTTAAAGCACATAAAAAATAAAAAAAAATTCAGAAAATATTTTTCCCAATTATGTAAATCAATTGCAAAAAAAAAAAAAAAATCTGGAATTCAGAGGACATTCAGGTGGACGTCCCCAAGGACATCCGGGTGGTCTTCCGGGTGGACATCCCCAAGGCATAAATTTCAAAAAAAAAAAGGGAACAATGCGTCTGATAACACAGATGTTCTGTGCAGAGTTCTCAAAACAGTATTTGAGAATCACAACCAAACGCAATGCTTGAATTAAGATGTAGAATTGTGATTTGAAATCACAACCAAACGCAGCCAAAGGCTTCCGTTTTTTTTTTTGGAACGAAACAAAGGCTTCGTTTAGGAAGCGTTTGGAGCTTTTTTTTTTTTTTTTTGTTATTTTAGTCACAAAAAATTAAAATAAGTTTTTTAGCTGAATAAGATAAAATATCACATTCAACTTAAAATCATTATATTATTTCTCACAAAAAAATAAAAAAGTCAAAAATCTTTCCCAAATGAAACTTTTTATCCCCAAGTTAAAATATTTTAAAAAGCTAAAAAGTCAACTTAAACGAATCCAAAATAGGTTAAATGAACCAACAAAATATAATGTCATATTTAAATCATAATCATTTTATTTTTTCTCTCATGAAAATTAAAAAAATAAATCAAACAAACTTTTTAATTTTAAACTAAAAAAATCATAATTCAAAAAAATCAATTAAAAAAATCAACGTCAAACGAGGACTTAACTTAATGCCAATTTGGTGGGGCAACCTATAAAGTCACTTTGTAAGCTTCTATGTTTGATGCGAATTTGTTACTTCACTTTGTATTTTTAATTATGATTTTGAAGCAGTTTGGTACCTTGCCTATAATTCCTATAATGGAGGAGAGAGAGAGAAATATATTAATTATTTCAATAATGATTCATCTTATTAAAAATATCATCACTAATAGTATTAATACATTAAAAAAGTTAAAAAAAAAATACAATTTCAAAATTAAAACATCACATCATTACTGATGAGACTCACTGTCACCTAATTAGTAGGAATACTAATTAGTGCTCTCAAATATTTTTCTAATTATTTATAACTGATGACAAAATAAAGATAAAAGGGGGTTTTCATGTTCCAATAAATATATTATTTTAGATCATAAAAAATATATTTTTATGACCAATGAGTGAGGGAGCTAATGTTCGGTTACATAGGGAGTGAGAAACCGACAAAATCCAGAAATGAAAGTTTATAAAAATCAAAACCACATGGTTCATTGCTCTCTTTCCAAGGAGCCATATAATATTTACTCAAAAAACAAAACAAAGTAATGGCGACGCAAGAATCAAATCATATATATATATATATTAGAAAATTAGTTTAAAACTAATTTTTTAACTTTATTTAATTTTTTTTTAAAATATATAAAAAATAGAGAAATAATAATATAATTCAAAATAGATTAAAAGTTAGAAAATCACATTTTAACTATCTTTCTAAACTAACTTATATATCATCTTAGAAGGCGGGATGACTGCCAAGGGAACATGGATGAAGATTGACCATTAGGCATTTATTTTTGCTATTCTTTGATGTAATTTGATAATCAAGTTAAGTGCAGATTAAGATTTGGGTGTGGCCCAATGATCTGTGTTCACATTATTTTAGTAATTTATAATTACATTTTAAGGTGTGATGAGCACGAAATTAGAGGTTCAAATTAATTAGAGCACCGGTAAACTCTTTAATCGTCATCTACCTATACTAATAAAAAGGCATGTAGGCATGAAAAGCTCAGAGATGATAAATTATTATGTGGATGTTTGGGAAGTGAGTTTTTATGTAGATTTTTTTAGTTGTAGGATATTATTAAATAAAAAAATTTTAGTGTTTGAAAAGATAGTTAGATTTTTTTGTAGTTAAATGTGATGTTTGTGAGAGAAAAAGTGAAATGATTATGAGGTTAGATGTGATATTTTGTTTGAATGTATTTTTTTTAATTTTGCAAAACTTTTGTCCTTTAATAAAAAAAATAAAAAAAAAATTTGGGAACCAATTTCTCAAATACCAGCTCAGCTGCTGTCCAAAACTTCATGACTGTTCTCTTGTCTGTTTTCAGTATTTGAGTCTATTGGGAACAATATTACATTAATAAAAATATTATATTATATTATATTATTACATAAGAAAATGATATTTATCCTATTCATTTACTTTTTCTTTATACTTTTTATATGAATTTATGTAATAAATATGATATGTATATATAAAATTTATTGCATCGTAAATTTAAATGGTACATATTTTAGGATATATGAAAAGCCACGTCAGAGAGAGAAATTCAATAAACTTCTCCTAATCATATATAACATCCATCTATTGTGTACTCTAAATTTTTTTCAACTATCACTATATTGACAACTTGGCATCAAAGGGATAGGAGAGTGGGCGATGAGATCAAATAATTTTACAACTTTAAATTATCTCTACTGATTAAGAAACTAAACAAGAGAGGTTAAAATAGACTTTAACAAGGCTAAAGACACATGAAATTCACAAAAACAGTCTCAAAATAAGCTAAATCGTAAATTAACTTTTGTTCCACCAACTATATAGTCCCGAAAAAAAAGAAAAAAAAAAACATTACATATCATCAGATTTTTTGACGTTTTATATTACCAGATTGCATGACAATATCTTATTTGTCTTCATTATTATTATTATTTTTTTAATGATTATACCAATTAAAAGAAACCAAATAGACATTAATAAATAAATAAAAACCGATAGCCGGTAGCATTTTTTATAGCAACAACACTACAAATTCAGAAATTACCCAAAAATCCTAATATATGATTTAGATTCATTTTATACATGGGTTTCCAAACACACATTTTCAATCTTCACCAAACATTCCATTCTTGACCCCAAATTGGGATTGTAAGTCTAGGTTTCATAGTTATAATAAGAAGCCACTAATAGGATTGTTTAGTTATTAATTTGTTAATAATTTTAGTCATTGAGCTTCTGTCAAAGGAAATTATTAATAGAGATGGAAAATTATATTCATGTATAAAATTCATACAAAAAACTAGATAAGAATGACATTGTAAAGAAACTCATCTTTAATGGTATTTTGTTTTAAAGTGAAAGGTCTAAAACTATATTATTATATATGAATTTTTTGTTTATATAGCATTACTCGAGATTGATTAAGCTCAATTAACACTTAGGTGCCGTTTGGTAACACTTACGTTTTCAGTTTTCTATTTATATTTACAAAAATTTTAAAAACTCAAATAAAAACTTGTTTGGTAAATTTTTTATTTATAAATCAATGGTCTAAGTTTATAAATTTGGCTAAAAAATGTAAACTCAAAAAATGTGTTTCCGTTTTAAATTTTTTTTTTTTTTTTTTTTTACCACCCAACACTAGCCATCACCCGCCACCATTTTCCACTACCGTCTTCCGCCAACACTACCCACCACTCACCACCCATTTGCCACCACAACCTGCCACCACGACCCACCACCACCCGCCACCCACCACCACCCACCACTACCACCCGCCACCACCACTGCCACCACCACCCACCATCCACCTACCCACTTGCCACCCACCCGCCACCACCACCCACCACCACCCCTACCCCCACCACCCACCTGCCATCCACCCGCCACCACCCACTACCACCCGACTGCCACCCCCACCACCCATCACCCGCTCCTACCACCACCCACCCACTCGCCACCACCCACCACTTGCCACTACCATCCATCCGCCACACCACCACCTGCCACCACCAACCGCCAGCCACTACCATCCACCACCCGTCCGCCACCCACCAGCCACCACCAACCACCAGCCACTACCACCCACCACCCATCTGTCACCCACCCGCCACCACCACCCACAACGCACCACCACCACCACCACCACCACCATCACTTACCACCCACCTGCCACCACCACTCACCACCCACCTGCCACCACCACCCACCACCGATCACCACCACCACCCACCACTGTCACCCACCCACCACCCACTCACCCACCATCTTCCGCTACCACCACACGTCACTTGCCACCACCGTCTTCCGCCACCACCACCCGCCATCATTTTCCACTACTGTCTTCCGCCGCCACCACTTGTCACCACCCACCACCCGCCATCACTTGTCATTTCTCACTCTTTTTTATATTTTTAAATTTTTTTAAACAGTTTGTCTAAACTAAACATGTTTGTAATTTATATTTTTCTAAAAATAAACAAAAATCAATTTATAAAATTTTTGTAAATATAAACTGAAAACGTAAACGTTACCAAACGTAAACTGAAAACGTAAACTTTACCAAACATAAACGTAAACGTAACGTATTTCAATTTCAATGATTCTATGAACCCCACTCCCCCCCTCCCCACAAGATAATAGTTAATATGTTAGTAATTAGATTACAACGCAAGTCGACACTTCTTCATATCTTCGAACCTGAAACCTCACTCGTCTTGGTAACTAATTGCTCTCTCCATGACCGTTTGGGAAATTGCCAGAGGTCTATGATCCCCACTTAACTATTCCGAATTTGTCCTATCTAAAAAAATATTCATAATTTATCCCGAATGACTGTGAGTAATTAGATTATAACTCAAGTCAACGCCTCTTCATATATTCAAACTTGAAACCTCACTCGTCTTGGTAGCTAATTGCTCTCTTCATGACCGTTTGGGCAATTGCTCGAGGTCTATGATCTCCACTTAACTATCCTGAATTTGTCCTATCTAAAAAAATATTCTTAATTTATCCCGAATGAGAGTGTATGGTTGAAATTGAATTTGTGTAATGTGATGTCCATGCATAGAATAAATTTGAAGCACAAAATAATAATTTTGAATAATTTCTAAGTAATTAAGTCTAGATTTATAGTATTATTATTTCATTTTAGGCAATGAGGATTTGTCATTATTCTTTTATTTTTGGCAAATTATGCTTTATTTCTTTATGTTTTACTTATTTTCTCAGCTTAACCATTAAAGTTTTTATCTCACTTTAGTTATTCACCTTTTAAGTTTTTTCAATTTAACTCTAAAGTGAAATTCTATTTAAAATTAGATATAAAAATATCATGCTGACTGCCAGGTGAGGTAAAAAATATATTATTATATGGTGTAAAAAATATATTATTATATTTAGATTTAAGTTTGGGTGAGGTATAGGATAAATATAATAATATATTTTACATCATGTGATTCTTAATGCCACATATTCTATCTAATTTTAAATAAAAAATAGTTTTAAAAGTAAATTAAAAAAACTTGAAAAATAAATAATCAAAGTAAGAAAAAAAAATTAAAAGAAATAATTAATTTTTAATTAGAAGTTGTTTAGGATGTTCTAAATAAGGAAACTTTTTGACTTTTTATGAAATATGAGTAGAGTTTGAAGTGATGTGATAGAGAGGTGATGTGACTTAAATAAGATAATGTGACTTAAATAATATAGTGACTTTTTGACTTTTTTAAAGGATGTCAAACCCAACCGTAATCTTTTGTAATAATAACTAATAATTCAATTTATAATATATATATTTTTTAATTTCTTTAATCAATAGACAGAGATTTGAAAACGTTTCATGGCCTTGTTTGATAGGGTTTATTTTCAATTTATTTCAGTTTTTAGCTTAATTTAAGCTATTTTGATGTGTTCGATTTAGCTTAACAATACAGCTTATAACTTTTTGTAAGTCAAAAATCAACTTATTCTTTGAGTGGGGGAGGAAAAACTTAATTTATAAGTAAAAAATAAGCTTATATTCACATCTATAAGCTATAAGCTGTTAAGGTATAAGTTATAATCACTTTTCCACAACTCTATCCAACGGGCAGATGTGTGACAGTTGTGTTAATCATCAACCAACCATAGATTCAATGATGGTGGCTGGAAAAATTATTGATTAGCCCTAATCATGTCCTTAATCAATCGTAAACATTCATCTTCTTTCATATTTTTTAATTATTAATAACTCTTTATAAGACTTTTCAACATGGCTTTTTGGCCAGTGTAATACTATAAATTTATATTTAATTATTTAAAAGTTATAAAAAATTATTATGTGTAATGGGTGGGATCGAAATTTAATGCACCGAATCCCCCTAATTGCCAATTTTGGCAAATTGTTTGTTTGTTTGTTTGTTTGTTTTTTTTTTTTTTTTTTTTTACTTGAAAGGGAAAAACGGGAGATTCGGGGGACCCCCATTCGGGGAATTTATCGCTTCCCTTTTATATATAAATTTTATAATATAAAAATTTAATATCAACCACACATTTTCATTCGAGAGACAAATTTATAGCGGTTAAGGTAGACTTGAAATTAGGGTCATTGTTATGTTAAAGGCACTATTGTGCCTGAATTTGAAGTACATTATGGGTTTATTTTTATGATTTGAACCGTTCATTTTATAGAATTTGTTGAGTATTTTATATTTATCAAAAATCATATTAATCGGATATCAATAACTATATGATCGAATTACATATTTTTTATGTTATTTTTCAAAAGAAAAACTTATTATTTATTTTTTTTGATTATCAATCACATAGTCATTGATATTCAATTAATATGATTTTTAGTAAACATAAAATACTTAATAAATTTTACAAAATAACAATTCAAGTCATAAAAATAAATCTATAATATAATTCAAATTGAGACACAACAATCACGGTTGTAGCTGACGCTTCCTCCGATTCTTATCAATACATACCCTGAACCAGAAGACACTGCGAAAGTTTACGAATACCAAGTGGCCACATGCCATTTTGTCCTTATTAGTATTATTAGTATTTTGATTTGAGTCGTCCTAGAATCTACATACCATCAATAATGGAGCCTTTAGTCAACAATTTATATACGACTCCGCACTTCTATTTTTGTTTTTTTTGTTAAAAGTGAGTTTTTAGTTTTTTCATTTTTTTGAATTATTTGTTTTTTTATACATTTTTTAAAAATATTTAAAAATTAATTTTTAACCTACTTCTCAAAATAAATCTAATTATTGTTTTCTATGATTTTATTGCTTACCAAAATTTAAAATAGTTAAATATTTTTTATAATAATTTTTTTAAACAACTAAAACAAATTAAAATTTTTGAAATTAATAAAGATCAACGTATAGAATATAACAAAATAAAAATTTGTTGAGGAATTTGTATCATTTCAAAAGGATTATATTCCAATTAAATTGACACATAGAACAGTCTACCAATGTATTTTCCATGTTATTTGTGTAGCAACACTGTGGCGTGAGTTATGGGGTATCTAGTTTAAGAAGTTGATATTTTTTATGATAATTCTGAATTTTAATATATTATATATTTTTTATTATACTTATTTTGATATAAAATATATAATTATTTTAAATTATAAATAGATCTCTAGGAACAATAAAAAGAAATGAATTGTTTCGGTTGAAATCCTCTTAACATGTATTTTATGCCCCATTCACACCGGTGCAATGTGTTTATAGAACAGGAAATGACCTAACGTGGGGGTGTTTGGAAAGTTTATTTATTGGCTAAAAAAGTCATTTATTCTTTCAATTTTTTTTTTTTTTAGTGATTTCTTTTTCAAAATTATATCAAAATTTTTTATTTTTTCAGTTTGTCTTATATAGACGAATCTAAACAGCCAAAAAAAAAAAAAATTTAAAGCCAAAATATGCTTATATAAAAACTTTACTATTTTTTGCTTACCTTTTTTTTTTTAATCTTTTTTGAAAATTTTAAAAAATTAAATTAAATTTTTTAATCTGTCTGGTTGAACTGAATTTAGAAACTCAATTTTTTTTTTAAAAAAATTTCAATACAAGAGAAAATAAAATTAAAAAAATAACTTGTCTGTAGCTTTTTGTATTGCCTATTGCTGTTTATATGTATATGTTATTCGGTGTTGATAGATAGCTCTAGAGTTGGGGCTCTAAACCCAACTCTAATGATGTCGAAAATCACGCGCCAAAACATCACATTAGTTAGGACCCACACCCTTAGAGCTCTATTAGAACTCTTATTTTAGAGTTCTAAAACATTTTTTGATATGTTATTTTAGTTGTCGTTTTACGTACATTTAATACTAGCATATCACTCATGCTATGAATGAGATAAAATAATATATTATTTATTAAAAATATGATAATTATATGTAATTTTTTTATATTTTGTCTCTCGTAAATAAAATTTTATATATAAGTGTAAGAGTTTTATTTCAAATGTTTATTTACTATAATATATAATATAGATAAATTAAAATTATTATATTGACAATTAATAATTAAAATTATGCTTTGTTACAAAAAAAAGTGACATAATTCTAATACTTCACTATTTTAGAATAAAAATATATGAATTTAAAAAAATTATCATATTGATTTTTGAAAAGAAAATAATTAAAGAAATTTAAAAAACTTAATCAGTAAGAAAAAATTATCGTAACATGTAAAACTGTTAAAATCACGATTAAACAAGTAAATCATTCAAACCAAAAATGGTTTAGCTTAATCAATTAAGTCAAAAGACCAACCAGTTTACACAAATTAATTAATTAAAAATTAAAAATTTTATTTTGTTAAAATTTAAACTGTCACTAAATATGGAAAGCAATCTATTAATTTAAATTTAAAATCGGTACAATATAAATTTAAAATTATAATAATCTATCTCATAATTTATAAATTTTAAATACAAATTTAAAATTATCATAATTATTTCATAATTTTTGAATTAAGGAGCAGTAAGAATGACATTGAGATTATCGATATATCTATGTATTTTATAAAAGAATACTTTTAAGGAGAGATATTATGAGAGTTTCAAAATCTCATACAAAATTATTTTTAAAATAAAAACTTCTATATGAGATTGTAAAATAAAAGTTAAATGGAATCTAACCAGTTAGGATTTTCTTAATTGTTTAAAATTAAAAAAATCAAAAAAATGAGTATGAGATATTGATCATAGAGCTTATTACTAAAAATCTCCTTTTATTTATATAAATATGAGCATAAGATTCACTTTATGTAAGTGAAACAATTCACATTTTCTTTTCTTTTTCGATGTGAGATTGTTAAATAAAATATAAATGGAAGTTAGTCAACGAGAATTTTCTTAATTGTTTAAAATTAAGAAAAATTCAATAATTTTATAATAAGGGTTTGGAGTTCTTAGAAGGCTTCTCCCTAAAAACTCTATTTTTCTTATATAGATAGATAGATAGTGAAACAAACTTTGTTTTTTCTTCTTCTCCTAATGTGGGATTATAAAATAAATCATAAATTAATTAGAATTTTATTTTTATATGGTTCAATAGAAGTTAACTAATGGAAATTTTTTTAATTGTTTAAAATTAATAAAATCAGTATGAGAAATCGCGATTAAATCGGCAAATCGGTCAAATCCAAAATGGTTCAGCCTAATTGGTTAGGTCAAATGACCAACTAACTTATAAAAAAATTAATTAATTAAAAATTTTAAATGTTATTTTAATTTTAAAATTTAAATTGTCTTGAATTAAAGTATACACAATAATACATTATTAGATTTACTTTATATAAGTGAAACAACTCACTTTTTTTTTTTTTTCTTTTTCCGATGTGCGATTTTAAAATAAAAGTTAACAATTATTTGGACAAGAATTTTATTTCTAATCAAGCAATCTCAGTCTTTCAATCTTTAATCAGATCAATATTTATTTTATTTCGAATCAAGTAAATCTAATCAATATATTTTCATAAAACCGCTAAAATCATTGTTAAACCAACAAATCAATCAAATAAAAAAATGATTAAGCCTAATCGGCTTTTGAAATTTAAATTATATTAAATGGGATGGGAGTGTAAGTTTCACTTTATATGAGTAAAATAATTCATTTTTTCCCTTCTTTTACTGTTGTAGGATTATCAAATAAAAACTAGCCAATAGAAATTGTTTTAATTGTTTAAAATTAAGAAAATCAATAAAATTAGTATGAGATATTGAAACTCTCACAAGACTCTTCACTAAATGGGGATGAAAGTATAATATTGCCTTTATATGAGTAAAATAACTCATTTTTTCTTTCTTTTCTCAATATGGGATTATCAAATAAAAATTAATCAATAGAGATTTTCTTAATTATTTAAAATTAAGAAAATCAATAAAATTAGTATGAGACATTAAAACTCTCATAAAACTCCTCACTAAAAGTATCATTTTCTTCATATAATAGATAGATATATAGATTGGCTTGTTTTGACAACTCAATTAAAAGTTGTTTTTTAAATTTTTAAATTTTTTTTTAAATTACAATACCTCTCTATTTTTTGCACATTTAAAAAAAAAAAAACTAAAAAATCAATTTTTAGGCTTCGTTTAGGAAGAAGAGTTGAGTTGGGCTCGGGACTATTTTAGCCACAAAAAAATTTTAGCTTAATAAGACAAAACATTATATCTAACACATAATCATTACATTCTTTCTCTAAAAAAAAATCAAAAAAACTAAAAAAATCTTTCCCAAACAAAAATTTTTAACTCCAAACTATAATAATAAAAAAATTAAAAAATTAACCCACTTTCCAAATTAACCCTCAAAACAAACCATTCTACAATATCTACACGTAAGAAATCATAGGATGTGTCCTAATAAAAATCTTAAAATTTTGAAAATGGTTTAAAACACTAAAAGAGAAGCTCTAAAAAAATATTAATTTATCTTCTTTTTTTTTGTGTTTTTTTTTTTTTTTTTTTTTTTTAAGTGAGCAGCTTTCCTAGTAGTTTGTATCATATCTATAAATTTTTTTTGCTAGTAGATAAGACTGCCAAGTTGTTGGCTGTCTCACCCTCATTTGATAAGAGTACACTCCCAAGTTATTGGCTGTCTCATCCTCATTTGATAAGAGTACAAGTTTGTTTGTTTGATTATTGGGCCATGCTACCGACCCTCAGTGGGGTGACTCCCACTGATAACCCTCAGTGAGGTGCCACTCTCTCATTCGTTAGAGAAAAAAAAAAAAAAATGAAAACAATTTTTTTCCAATGGGAGGAGACTCCCTGTGACCCCACTGGGGTATTAAACATTTTTCTTATTTTTTAGTTTAAATTTGAAATTTTTAGAACAATTATCTAAAATTTTAGCCGTTTTTATTCGCCTTTAGAATCATAATTTTAAATGTAAAATTTTTAATTCAGTTTCAAAATTTATAATCAAACACATAACTTAAAATTACTCAAAATTCAATTTAAAAATTAATTTCAAAATTCATAATCAAACATACAACTCAAAATTCAATTCAAAACTCTTTTGATGATATAGTGTTAAAGATGGTTAGTAATAAGATTGTTAAATTATTTTTACAAAAAATCTAAAAAAAATAATTTCTATATTTAAAAAATATCTAAAACAAAATATATATATATATATATATATTTAAATAACAGGTTGCAATTGTAAAAAAAAAAAAATGTACTGTACTGTTTTGGTCAATCAGCCAGACGTTTGAGAGGATGTCTGGGAGGACGACCGAAAGGATGTTCGGCGAACGACCGAGTAAACCCAATCCGCTCTTTTTAATATTTAAAATTCAAAAATTCTTTTCAAAATTTATAACCAAACAAAATTTTTTTTCAAAACTCAACTCATAATTCTACACTCAAATCATAATTCTAAAACTAAACCAAATACAATCTTTATTTTTCTAAGCATAAGAATAATGATAATTAAAAAATTATACTATTATTTCTACTTATTTGCCTGTCTATTCATTTATTTGTCGATATTTTTACTACAAGTCATCAATGACTTTTTTGGTGAATATTTTTTATCACATTAACTCGTGATTGACAGTGGTTAAGGATTGACAATAGTGTGTGAAAATATTGTAGCCCTAATGGCTATATTCATTAAGGGACTAGACTGTCTTCGGTCTATATCTGGGACAGTTCGGTCCAATTTGATTCATTAGATTTATTTTTGAGTATTTTTTCGATAATCAGAACCGTTCACATTTTAGTATTTGTCGAGTACATCATTCTTGGAAAAATCACGTTGATTGGATAACGGATATTATGTATTCGAATCACTTTTGTGTGGAAAAAAAAAATGGACGGTCAGAAAATTAACGGTTCATAAAAAAGTAAACCGAATACATAGTGTCCATTATCCGATCGATGTGATTTTTTACAAGGATAAAGTAATCAACAAATCTTAAAATGTGAACTATTCAGATTATCGACAATGGGCCCAAAAGTGAGCTCAATGAGCCGGACTGGACCCTCCAGTGGCAAGCCCCAGCGATTTATTAAACAGTGCAAGGATCTTCTGTCCTCAAATAGTTCTGTCCCCCTATCTCAATTCATTCACAATCGTTGGATATGTCTTGAAATTTTCACATCTTGAGATTCTCATATGATCTAATGATTATGAGTGAATTGGGAGAAGAAGACAATGTTATTTGGGGGACAAAGAATCCTTGCTGCATTAAACATATCTTTAACACCAAAACAAAGTATTGCATTTAATACCATATATACCTATAAAAATGAATTTATCACTAATTTTTTCTTTTTTTATCACTATAAATTTTTGTAGCAACTGTTGTGCAACTAACCACGGCCAAAACCATGCAAATAGTTGTTCATTGGACCACATCATATCTAGAAGAGGGATTTTGATTCTCTCAATAAATTTTTTTATATCATTTTATATGATTAAAGTGTATCATTAAAATTTAAAATTAACAGTTATAATTAAATTTTTCTTAATTATTTTTTATTTAAAAAAAGATATGTTGATGTGAAATTTTAAGTGTCACTGATAATGAAAGGAAAATCTCTATTCTGAACTAATCATGTGATAGAAGGAGATTTTTTGAGTGAAGGACAGAGGAGATCGGAAAAAAGAATTCCCTACCTACCTAGATGACTAAAAATGTATCATTTAAAGCTTGATACACCTCAATATTTTTAATCACCTCTGTATTTTTAAAATATTTTTTGAATCACATTATAGATGATGTATGAAAGCATGAAGGCAAGGGTGGAGAATGTAGTTGAGAAAGGGATGGTTGGGGATGAGTACATCTCTAACCAACAACAACGTGAGGCTTTCAACAAATGGACTTCTCAGGGATTTACTCGCCAAGACCATCCTACTGTTATTCAGGTTAATCTACCATTCTTATCCAATTTTACTGTCTCTTTCATTTCGAAATTTTTTTTAATTTTTTGTTTGGATCGTAAAAGTAATTTATAAAAAGGAATAGAAAGTATAAGGGGGAAAAATGTTGTTGGGGGCACGAACGGAACCAGAATTTCATTATCGAAACCATTCTTATCCAATTTTACTAGCTTTCAACAAAAAAAAAAAAATTTCACCATATCCACAAAATATACATGTATGTATATATGATATATAAATTATATATACATAAAAAAATTAAATACCATAGAAGTAATTTCTAATAGGATGAATACGTTTTTTTTTTTTTTATGTAAAAGAGAAAGAGAATTCAACATAAAAGAAGAATGACATATATATTTTTTATACTAGAAGGTTATTTTATATATAAAATGATATATATATATATATATGTTTAAAGTTCTATGACAAATAATAATATTCATAGAAACAAGAGGGTCATGGCCCTCATAGTTTTTTTCCTAGTTCCGTCCCTGGTTGAGAGTGAAAGTGGTGCTTGGTTTGAGATAGTAATTCTTGGGCCAAGTCTACTTTAATTTAGAGTAGACAAATTTGGGGGAAAAAAATTATATTTTTATAATTTAATCTAGGATTATTTTAAAATACACACTTTTAAAAAAGTGTTTACTATATGTAAATTATGATATTTGTGGTGTTAATTTTTGCAAATGTCATAACTAAATTATTTTCATTTATAATTAAATAAAAAACATAATGAGTTATAACTAAATACATACAAGGCATAATCAAAATAATCATCACAATAAATCATAATCGACATCATAATAAATTATAACCAATAGTCATAACTAAACACTAGGCATAACAAGAGCTCATAATTAAGTTAACCAACACCACAATAGATTATAACCATAAATTACAAAAATCATAACGAAACATATATTATAGAATTTTCTTTTTAATCTATTATGTGAGATAAAATAATACACTTTTAATATACAAATTTAATCATATTATTGTGTGTGGTCTAAGTTTAACACTAGCTTCACATCAATGTGTTTACAAGCACTACACCTGTGTAATGAAAAGCAGGTTTTGTTGGAGACTGGGAGAGACAAAGACATCACAGGCGAATCAATGCCAAATCTTATCTATGTATCCAGACACAAAAGCAAAACGTCCCTACATCACTTTAAGGCTGGTGCTCTCAATGCCCTTGTAAGTTTTTCCTTTTTACTTCTAATCAATTTTAGGTATGGTATTCATTTTGTTTTGCCTAACAAAATGAAAAATATATATATATGTACCAATTCAAAATGATGATGTCACGTGATATTTTATTGAAAAATGCAATCCTTCTAAATAAATTTATGTTGAATTAATTATGAGAATGACATAGCAGTGACAATTTTGTAAATAAAATATGCATCTCGATGTGTGTTAAGTTTTAAAGTGATAGGTTGACAACTCAACTTATTATTTTGTATGGGTTTAACTTATTTCAAGTTGGCTATTTCAACTTGAAGAACGTTTGGGCTTGTTAGGTTTATTTTGTGACCGATTTCGGTAATTTAAATCGTTCATTTTTTAGAATTCGTCAAATAGAATATTCATGTAAAAAATCAAGATGATTGGACATCAATAATTGTATGTTTAAATTAAATTTGTATTATAAAAAATAAATTGATATTTTTTTTTTTTTTTTTTGATTGAAGAAACTCAATTACATTGAAACAAAATCAAGTAGATTAGCAAGCTCTAATGGAGTGTGCCTCACCCAATCAAGAGGGAGGGAACCCCTAAGCCCAGCTCTAGCAACTCAATGAGCCACACCATTTGCCTCTCTTTGGCACCACTTGAAAGACGAACTCCAAAATAGACTTATCAAGCTTAAACGCTCTCTTAAATTAAGATGACAATTTGAAAGACCAACTCCAAATTATATTTGTTGTTTATTTTTTTAAAACAAATATGATTTAAACTTATAGTTACCAATATCCAATCACCTTAATTTTTTACGTGAATATTCTTCTCAACAAGTTCTAAAAAATAAACGATTGGGATCACCAAAATCGGTATTAGAAAAAATTCCTTTTCTAGAATTAAGATTTCGTCCCAAAACGTACTATTCCCTCTCTTATGCTTTCATACTTTTAAAATTTTTAAAATTTAAAATTAAATTATGTGATTATAAATAATAAGATTAGGAGACATTTTTTAAGGCAAAAAATTCCAGCACCTTTTCCATAAAGGTTCACATTGCATATGTACTATAACAATCATTTGTCAAGTGACCACTGAATAGAAGTCAATGGCCATGTTGAGAGAGATTCTATCACAAATGATCGATGAGCATGTTTAACTAAGGAAAATCATTTAGAAATCAAATTTTTATACAAGAACTTATTATTTAGATTAAAAGTATGAACTAGAATAATGAATATAACTTAAAATGATGGATCAGAAAAAGTCACATTATTTTATATAAAATGCATATACAAAAATTTTGTTTGTACAGTTAATTATCTCTTAAATCTTCTTTTTAAGATTAAAATAAAGCAAAATCTTTAAGATTCTAAAACAGCAATTTTAAATTTATATCTAAGTGAATTGTTAATATCATTTATTGATTTGTTAAAGAATGAACAAATTAAGACCCAATGTTGTGGTGTTTTAAGACTGACATCATTTAAAATAAAACATATATATAGGTTGCTTCAAAAATAAATAAAAGATAAATTATAAATATATATTTTAAAATTTTCTTAAAAGACGGATTGATCCATGTAGTTTAAAAAATTACAAATATCCATTTGTTAGAATTTTTTAATAAAATTAACCAAAAAAATAAAATTCTTAAATGCTCTCTTAGAGCATCAACATCAGCCTCTTTGAAGCTATTGTAGAGAGCAAAAACTGTAAATATGTGATCCATTAGACTCGCTATATCCTTCGTTCATTTTGTCAACACTACAGTTCCTCCCCTGATGAAGCGAGGTATTGTTCATCGCTACAACAAGCAGATTAGGTGTTACTGGAAGTCCGGGCGGTCAATGGCAATTTTTTGTTTTGGGGGGCATTTTTTATGGAATTGTTTGACTGGCAACTCATCAATTTAATAAAAAAAGAAATAATAACAAATACAATAAAAAATAATATTTTAATAGGATTGAGTTAGAATAGAGAGTTTGGTACAATGGGTACTAAAAATGTGACTAGCTAAAATAGCAAAATAGCTTTTTAAGCTCTAATTTGACTAAGAATTTGAAGAGATTGGTGTGGATGCTCCTATACAATGATAAAATTACCTGTATTAAAATAAATTTATAACATTATTAAAAATTATTAATTGACTTGATATTTTATTAATAAAGGGACAATTTATAATGAAATTAGAAATTTCAAAGAACGGATGTAATTTTCAGAATTACAAAGGCAAATGAATTTTAAGCAAACTTCAAAATATGTGTTTATAATTTATCCATCAATAATAAATAAATAAGTTGTTGATAATGTTTTTTTAATTTTAAGTTTATTTATTTATTTTTGAAGGTTCGAGTATCAGCAATCATGACAAATGCTCCTATAATCCTGACCCTAGATTGTGACATGTATTCCAATGATCCCCAAACACCTCACCGCATGTTATGTTTCTTCGGACCCTAAACTTAGGCCCAATTTAGGTAATGCGTTCGTTTCTCAGATCTTTCATGGGCTCAACAAGGACGATATTTATGCTTGTGAGTTTAAACGTGTTCCAAACCAATCTCAAGGATCGGGCGGTCTACTAGGCCCAAGTAATGTTGGGACTGGATGCTTTTTCTCTCGCCGAGTCTTTTTTGGAGGCCCATCATCTTTTCTGGCTCCCGAAATCCCTGAATTGAGGCCAGACCATGTTGTAAGCAAGCCCATCCAGGCCCAACAAGTGTTGGCATTGGCACACCAGGTTGCAGATTGCAAGTATGAGAACCAGACCAATTGGGGTTCCAAGGTAAGCTAAAAGCTTGTTAATTAAATTTGAATTACACAATTTTTTTAAATTTTTTTTTTTTTTTGGTGTGGATAAATCACACTAACATTTACTGAAGTTTCAAAAAATTATAGTAAGTCTTCATAAATTTGATTTATTAAAATTGAGTTTCCGTAGGTTGCGTTTGGATTATGAATTTACATACAGATTTAGAAAGGAAATGAAAAGATGAGAAAAATGTGTATGAAATATAAGCTAATTTTTTTTCTCTGTTTCTATCGCCTTTTCCTTTATCTTTTAAATTCCTACCTAAATTCATGATCCAAAAACATCCCCAAGGTTTTTAATTCACATAACAATTAACCCATTTTTTATTGGTAATTGGTAAGTCATATGTATGAAAAAATGATATTGTCATATTTTTTACATTGAAATATATATACATATATATATATATATGTATATATTAGCATGCTTATTATTTTATCTTCACAATATGTGCATTACTTTTGGTTCGTTTGACCTTACTAAAAAGGAGGTCAATATATGAGCCAGAACTGATTTCTCTAAAACTCAGCGAAGATAACTGTAATTTACCCTATTTTTTTCTCTAAAACTGTAGGATTTACTGTTACTATTATTGTTATTAAAACATTGAATTGGTTGCAAAATATGCAGTTGGGCTTCAGATATGGGTCACTGGTGGAGGACTACTATACTGGTTATAGGCTGCAATGTGAGGGGTGGAAGTCTGTGTTCTACCATCCAAATAGAGCAGCATTTTTAGGGGATGTACCCATAACCCTCAATGATGTCCTAAGTCAAACCAAGAGATGGTGTGTGGGCCTACTTGAGGTGAGCTTCTCCAAATATTGTCCATTAACTTTTGGTTCCAAGGCTATGGGGCCTCTAATGGGCCTTTGCTATGCACACTATGCTTTCTGGCCCATTTGGTCAATTCCAATCACCATATATGGTTTCCTCCCTCAGCTCACTCTCCTCAATGGAATCTCCATCTTCCCTAAGGTATGTACCTACCTCCACTAGTCAATTCAGTTCTACTTGATCCAATAATTTTGTATAGTCTTCAATAAATTGATATCAATGACAAAGCAAAATCTATATACACATAATTAAATTATAAAAATCCTACACGATGAGCAGAAATATAATATATATATATATATATATAGAAAAAATATTAAGAAACTTGAAGCACTTAAAATTTCAATATATAGTATTGATTTAAACTTTGTGTATGATGAGCCAAACTCTCTAATTCACATATTTCAAATTGATAACACTTTTTTAGGATTTACATAGCATTATTGCATGTTAAGCCCACATTGGGTAAAAATAATAAGGATAATAGGGTAAGTACCCTCTATCCCCAAATATCTATGTTCGTCTCTCCTAATCCACTCACAATTATTAGATCATGTGAGAATTTTGCGATGTGAAAATTTCAATACATATTCAATGACTGTGAGTGAATTAAGATTAAGGGATAAGAATATTTGGAGACAAAACATATTAGCACATTTTTGTTTGGGTACATTGCACTGATCTCCACTAAGGTTGAGAGAAAATACAAATTTAATAATTTTGACATAATTATATTTATTTCCTTTTAGTAAAATTAAAATGACTAAAACTAATATCCTTTTGACATAATTACACGCTCTTGTCTTTGATCTAGGGGTAGTTTTGTTTGTTTGTTGGCTGGATCTGCCCCCTTTTGATCCGCTTTGTTTTTAGTCTTTTTTCTTTCTTTTTTTTTTTTCCTCTCTCTTAAGTTGGTGCCGTGCCAACTTCTTGCACAACCTTGAAGCTACATAGATTGTACTCTTTTGGTGCTGTGCTATGTCGGTTGCACATGATTTACTTGTTTCCATGTGCCAATCTAGTTGGGATGTGGGATCAACACTATGATACATCTCATCGTTCAGCTCCCTTTTTGTATTCTCTTTCACATCTTTAATAAAAACTTCTTTGCCATTCAAAAAAAAAAAAAAAAATTTGACTGAAACTAATGTAAATTGTGTGAACACACAAAGATAAACAACATAAAATATACATTTTAGTGTAAAAGATTTGTCTGTCGTCTTTTTTTCATCTATATGATTAACAAATTTTTTATGAAAACACGATTAAATATAATGTGAATTAAAATTTTAAGGGAGCTCATTGTAATTATATCAAACTCATGAGGTTTTATTGTATTTTCTTCAAACCTTAAGGGATGTAGTGTAGGGTTTTTTGTTCTTATACTTTTCTGTTATTCTATTTTATGTATGTAAACTAACCCTAAATTGTAATTAAACTAATGTTACAGGTTTCGGATAACTGGTTTTTCTTGTACATTTTTCTATTTATTGGGAGTTATGGACAAGATTGTCTTACCTGCATCTTAGCCAAAGGAACATTTCAAAGGTGGTGGAGTGATCAAAGGATGTGGATGGTGAGGGGAGTCACATGTCACATGTTTGGATTAATAGAATTCGTATCGAAGTACTTAGGCATTGCCACACAGGGATTCAATGTCACCAGCAAAGTAGTAGACAATGAACAGGGCAAAAGGTATGATCAAGGGACATTTGAGTTCGGGGTTGAGTCGCCCATGTTTGTGTCACTAGCAGTAGCAGCAATAATCAATTTAATCGCGTTTGTTGGAGGGTTGATCGGAGTTTTGAGGGGCAAGAACTCAGAGGGACTGTTTGGTCAATTGTTGATTTCGGGTTTTGTGGTGTTGAATTGTTGCCCAGTTTATGAGGCTATGGTGTTGAGGACTGATAAAGGAAGGATGCCTACTAAGACTACCATCATTTCCACATTTCTTGCATGGGCTCTATACACAGCAGCTTCTCTTATGCTAAAGATGTGAAATTAAAGGGGGGGGTTATATTGTTTTACTTTTCATTTTATAGAAAATGAAGAGATAGAGAACTTGAATTGCATGTAATCCTGATTAACTAGGGATATAATTTGGGGAATACTAGTTTATTGTAAACTACGTGATTTTGTTGGCATTATTGCCTATTTAAGATTGTGTTTGGCCTTGTGATTCATAATAAATAAATAAAAAATTTTAAAAAAAATGCTAGATACTAACAATCTAAGAGAACTAACATTTTAGTTCCAAAAAAAAAAAGAAGTGAACTGACATTTGGTGATTATTGCCTATTTTGTGGTGTTAGTGATCCTAACATTTTGTTGCAATTCAACCTTTGACATGGGCATTCTCTGATCTACTACTAATGTATGAAACGTGTGTAGAGAAGTATGTTATGACACTAGGAACTAAGAAAAATAATAAGAGTATTGTTATTCTTGTCCAAAAATTAGATCTGTTTTCTAAACTCAGTGATGTGTTTAGAAGATAATTAGTTGATAATTAGAGAATATTTAATTATCAACCAATCATTTTCTTGACACATTACTCAGTCTAAAAAATAGACTTATATATTATTTTTCTAGTAACAATAATGTGCAATTCTCTCTCTCTCGATCTTGATCTCAAAATGGAGGATGAAAGTTTAGAGTTATCATTCTCTTTAAATAATTTGACAATATCACACAAATTAAAAAGCAGTTTGAACAGAAAACCAAGAGCAAAAATGTAATTTTCAAACAAATTCGCTTCAAATTTAATAGTATAAATGGAAACTGATAGATGATCACCACTCACAAAATTTGGCTTGGGGGGAATTACAAGCATAACAGGTTTTGGGGCTTTTTTGACTTTTAGCATTTTAGTCCCTCTTTGTCCCATTTTCTTGTATCAATCAATCACATTTGTTCCAACTTGATTTGGGCATTATAAAGCATGTATGTCTCTTGGGTCCAACTATTATGGATTTGGATATACCGAATCTTGATGTGGCTAACAAATGTATGTACTATGATTACTATCACTAGATGATCCTTTCCATCACTAGCATGTGATGTTCTCCTAAATTGTTGTTAGCCATAACTACCTGTTCTTGTTGCTCTAGATCATGAACCATCTGTGGGTTATTGTTGAAGTTTTGGTTGTCTTGGCTGACTAGGTTGGGACCAACAGGTGGCTGTGAATGGCCCTGTTTGGTTGTGGTGATAGTGGTGGTGATGATGATACATCTACATAGTGGACAGGTGGGGTTCGAGTGGAGCCAATAACCTATACAATCAATGTGAAACACGTGTTTGCATGTCGGAATCTGGTGAACCTCCTCCTTGATCTCAAATTCTCCCAAACAAACACAACACCTGTTGAGTGAGAATTTTACGAATTGGATTAGTAACACATTTGATTAGACTCTCATTGAGAACTAATGTAGCTAGTATAAGTTTCCAATGATTAGGATAACTAGGTAAACCCATGTAATAAAAGTAGTAATACTATAATACAAATTAACAAATCTTCCTAAATCCTCTTATTCAATTTTAATTGTTCCTCTTACATTATTTTGGTGAGTTCCATTTCAATTATCAAAATTTTATTATCGTGTGAGTAAGAAAAATTTATAAGATTTGTTAATTTCCATATTATTTTTTAGAAAGAGAAGAAAAAAGATATAGAGAGCGATAGAAAAACACCTCTCACCAAAAAAAATGAATGAATTATTTTGGTGAGTTCCATTTCAATTATCAAAATTTTATTATCGAGTGAGTAAGAAAAATTTATAAGATTTGTTAATTTCCATATTATTTTTTAGAAAGAGAAGAAAAAAGATATAGAGAGTGATAGAATAACACCTCTCACCAAAAAAAATGAATGAATTATTGGATTGTGTTGAGTTAAAAGAAAAATAGAAGACAATTGATTAAATTGAAAGACTTACGTTGAATCCCTTGAAGTTAAATATTCATCGACCAGGATTATTGGAAGATTGTCTTTGAGGTTTCCCTTCAAACCCATCTCACTCTGCAGACATAAACACAGCAAAGAAACTCTAAAAATTAGAAGCAATCAAACAAGCTCCTATACAATTGATTAACTTTGGTGATTCATCAGAATACAAGATCAAGTATCATACTTCTCTTTCATTCTTGTGTATGTTTAGAGAGAGAGAAAGAGGACTTACTGAAGAAGGAAAGAGAGCATGATTTAAGGTGGTCCTTGGAAGTGTTGGTTGGGAGGAATCAGGGGAAGCCCTCCTCTTGAGGTAGAACAAGTAAAACAAAAGTAAGAGAATTATGGAGAAGAGAATTGGGATTGAGAATATAAAGGCCTGGTATAGTTTAAGTTGAATTGTTTGAGGATACAAGTGAGGAGAGTTTGGAGGAGCTTGAGGATAACCCATTTCTAGATTATTAATCTTTAATCTTTTGAAAAACTTCAAATGGTTCAAGGTCATAGAAGATTGAAAAGCTAGACATCTAGCTACAAATTAAGGCCTTGTTGAACTTATATATAGGACCCAAAAAACATGTTATCTTACTATGAATTTTTTATTTTAAAATTATTCTGAAAATGAAGTGTATGTTATAAATTTCAAATTGATGAGATGTGGATATTTTTCTATGTATGTTTCTAAATAATTATTCTGAGTATGTAGTATTATTAAAAAAAACAAATCATGATCTAAATTGTAACAGAGAGATGCAAGTATTTTTTTTTATATATATATCAAACAGAGAGATGCATGTTAAGGAAGAGAAATGGTTAAGAATTTTGAGAAAAGTACATTAATTGTGTGACTTTGTTAATGAAATGTGAAAGGGTGCAAAGAACAAAGAACCTTCCACGTTAATTGATCCCAATTTTTAGTTTTTTTTTTTTAAATTGAAAAAATATAATAAATTTCATAAATTGAATATAATTCGCATAAGACTTTATTCTCATTTTTATTAATAATTTATTAATTATATGGATAGAAAAATAATCTTAATATCTCTTTTATACTAAAATTAATTATACTTACTTTATTTATTTTTATATTTTTACAACATCTGTACTAATTTCAATAAAAATATAAAAATAAAATAAATCGACATAATTATGTAAAAAATTGTAAGAATTGTATTTTTTTCAGACATCGGCAACCTAATCTACCCTCTTTGTCTGTTGGTTGAGAATTTCCAAGTTATCCAAACAGTCCCTTATTCAGTCTTGTTTTTTCTTTTTTTGTCATGATGGGACAAGCCCATGAGTTGCCACTAAGATTTGGAAAATTATACAGTTATATGAGGCAAATTCACGTGATGCCTTAAATTTTATTGGTCAAAAGATTTTTTAAATTTTTTTTTAATAATAATATAATAAATATTGTGAAACAATACTCTACAAGTGAGTCCCATTTATCTTTATCTTCTAAGCATGAGATGGGTTTAACTCAACTTGACACATTTCTGCCTTATAGCTATGGGTAGCTTTGTTCATTCATCCATACATTTTTTACTAAAAGAAACCAGTACTTGAATTGAAACCTACTAATTTTATTTTATTACTGATAAAGAATGTAAGCCCAATGATGGGTTTATATGTTTAATTTTATGCCTTTATTTACTTTTGCTGCACAATATTATTAGTGGTAATCGAGGCCTAACCTTTTTCCCCATATAATATTAATAATACAAGTGCACAACTTATTCTTGATAGTATTCATAGTATGGATTCCTTTGTTACCTTTGAACTTTTTCATCATCTTTAAAAGCATTATAAACTCATACTATGTCATTAATTTAATTGAAAGCACTATTCAACTTGTTTACCCACTAAACTTTGCCAAACTTTTTTTTTTTTTAAAGCTAGTACTTGATTTAATATAGACTCCAATTGTCATAAGCTAAAAAAATTTAAAAAGTCACTCAATTTTTTTACTTTAAAAAAAAAAAAAAATAGTAACTTTCTAAATATATCAACTTTTTATGATATACAAAATTTTATTTAAATTGAACTAAAAAACTCAATGAACTTGAAAAATGTTTTTAAGATTTATTTGTTTACATAATGAACTCATCTAAAACTAACTTTTAACAAATAGAACACAATTGAAACTCAAATAACTTGGTTTGTTTACTTAGATTTTATTATTGTTACGCACTCTTGGATAGGGGTGTTCATGGGTAGGGGTGTAATTTTTGGCCCATGGCCCGCGGGCGGCCCGAAGTCGGCCCGCGGCCCTAGGTGGGCCTGGCCCATTAAGGTCCGAGCCCAAGCCCAGTCTAATGCCTTGTGCTAGGGCCTGGGCTATCATTTTGAAACCCGGCCCGGCCCGTGGGTCAGGCCACCGGCCGGGTCCATGAGTCCGCTCAAGGCCCCCCAAAAACTCGGCCCACCCGGTGCCCATTTTTTTTTAATGGAAAATAATAAAATTTTGGTGGGAAAAATTAAAAAAATTTGTTTAGGCCCGCCCAAGCTCGCCCAAAGCCTGAGCCCAGGCCCGGCCCACTAAATGCCCCTGGACCTGGGCCTAGTTTTTCTGGCACGTGGGCCGACCCGGCCCGATTTTTTGACAGAAACCCGCAAGGCCCCACATGGGCTCGACTTGAACCCGAATGGGCCGGACCGGGCCGGATCAAAATTACACCCTTATTCATGGGCAGAATTAATTTGGTTCTAAGGTAAACTCATAACAAAATCAATCTTATTTAAAAACAGTTTGGTTTTATGGTTCTAAGCTAGAAAATTTTATCAATATATAGACTATCCATTCAAAAAATATTGATTCTACCTATAAAACTAATTTCAAAATTTTACACGTATATTTCAAAATTTTAAAATATTCTCCAAACCAAATTTATAAAATGGGTAATGACATAACAAATTCATCATATTATGTAGCACTTACTATAGACATACAATTTTCAATAATATAACAAATGTAAAAATCATGTAAATAGTGGGGAAAAAAAAAACATAAACACATCTTCATATATAGAGAAAATATTTTGTAAATAAGATGAATAAAATGTCATTGATGTTGAAATAACATTAAAGTTCTATGAAGCCAAAAAAATTAACAAATTCCTTGTGGAAAACACCGATATATCTATACTATATATTAAGTAAAAAGGGGTTTTTAACCCCAAACCTTGTAGGAGCTCCAATCTCTCAATCTAAATTTCCTGAATTTTTTATTTTTAAAAAAAAAATCTTAGCATTTATTAACTTCTCTTAACTCTCAAGTTTTACCCTCATAATAATACTTCAATGCATTAAGAACAAACATAAAAAAAATTCTTTGAAATCCAACACATGAATTCTTTGAAAAGTCTCAACACATATGATTATTATCCCTCATAATAACACTTTAATGCATTAAGAACAAGCATAAAAAAAATTTCTCGAAAAGTCCAACACATATGATTATTATCAAAATATTAAACTTTAATATAATATAATAATAATAAAAAAAAGACATTTAATTCTTTGAAAAGTCTAACACATATAATTATTATCAAAATATTAAATTTTAATATAATATAAATAAGAAAAAAAAAAAAGAAGACATTTAAAAAAAAAGAAACCATTTAAACAAAAATGATTTGTGCCTCGAATTATTTGGCCCCGAATGTCCCTAATGCCCAAAACGACGTCGTTTTGGGCATTAGGTTTTTTTTTTTTTTTTTTTCTTTCTTCTTCCACCATTGTCAACCTGCAGAGGAGAGAAGAGGGAGAGGGAGAGGGAGAGGGAGAGGGAGAGAGAGAGAGGGAGAGGTCGCCGTCGCCGTCGCCGTCGTCTCCGATCCGTCGCCGATCCAATCGCCGATCGCCGCCTCTGCCATCGCCGACTCTGCTCCTCCTCCTCTCCCTCCCCCTCCCCCTCCCCTCCCCACCCCACGCCATTTTTTAGGCCCCCTCCAGTCCCCCTCACCCTCCTCCTCCTCCTCCTCCTCTGCTTCGTCTTCTTCGTTCTTCTGTCTGAGAAAAAAACGTCGTTTTGTTTAAAACGACGTCGTGTTCGGGGCAGCTCATTCGAGCTCCGAATCACGACTCCCATTTAAAAATCGCAATTCATATATATAGATAACTAACCTATCACCCGTGCAATGCACAGGATAATTGTTGATATTTATATTTGTTTTAGATTTTTTTTAATATATAAATTATATTTTTTAAGATTTTTTATAAAAATAATTTAATAATCTTATCACTAACCATAATGTATAAAAGAAGTTGAAAAGGGTACTGCAGTAACTATACACATATTGTATCTATAATCATTTATATGAGGGGATTTTAAATGCTTATTAAGAAATTTTGACCAAATTAATAAATACAGGCATGTGGAAAGACATGTGGATTGAAAAAAGTTAATAAATGCTAAATTTCTTGAAAAGTCCAACACATATGATTATTATCAAAATATTAAACTTTAATACTGTATAATATAATTATTAAAAAAAAAGACATTTAATTTCTTGAAAAGTCTAACACATATAATTATTATCAAAATATTAAACTTTAATATAACATAAAAAAGGAAAAAAATAAGATATTTAAAAAAAAATCACAATTCACATATATAAATAATTATAAATACAATCCGTGCATAACACGGGTGATATGCTAGTATGAAAATTAATATAAAGGAGAGAACAATTTGATTCGGTTTAATTTGGTTTTTTGAGTTTTAATCTATTAACTGAACTATAATCAAAGATTCTTAATTTATTAGAACCAAAACTATTTCTTAGAAAAACTAGACCAAGTTATACAATTTGAATCACTTTAATGCTGTGTTTGGTTGAGGGATTTGAGGAGGGATTTGGAAAGGGAAATAGAAAAGGTAGGTGAAATATGAAAAAAATATACCTACATTTTACATAGTTTCACATACCTTTTCCCTTTTCCTTTCCAAATCCCTCCCTAAATTCCTTAACCAAACACAGCGTAAATGATTTAGATATTCAACTAATTCTTTTGAACACCCTACCTTCACCTTCGATACGAAAAAACTTTTGCTTTGCCCCTCGTATTGATTGACAAAATAAAATAAGAAAAATGCTAAAATAACCCTTAAAATTGTTGTTGGTGTTAGAAAAGTGTATTAAAATGTGTAAAAATATTTTGAAATATATAAAAACTGTATTAAAATTATAAATATTTTGACATTTTTTTTTCAAATTTTTTATTGACACCCTTAAAGATATTTATTAACAAGATCACATAAAAAAGTATTAGTGAGTACATAGGTCTTAGGTGCACATTATTTTGAGACCCACGTTCACTTTTGTGCATTGTGGCGTTATTCTCCTTGTCTATTTCATAATCATAAATGTTTCAACTTGCCTCATCTTCTTATGATGCAGTTTCATGTGGGGATTTCTTAAATTTTTATCACTTATCTAATCTAAACATACCCTTCAATTCAATACCCTTCTAACCATTGTTTATGGATCTTGAAGAGACCCCTGTCCCAGTCCCTGTCTCTCTCTCTGCCTCTCTCTCTCTCTCTCTCTCTCTCTTTGTGAAAGTGGGTATGAGGTAAGACCTCAAATTGCTCTTCTATTCCTAATATAATCCTCCGAGATGGGCAGTTTTAAACACAGGAATCGAGAGCATTCATCAAGAATTTAGTGTCGCAAATCACAATAATGAAATTATTAGCTTCAAAAAAATAATTTCATTGTAGCCAAATTAATCGTATCAATTGTGAATTGACTGTATCATAGCAGTGACTATCAATATTAAAAGGATAAAAACTCAAGGTATCCATATCAAAAGATTAAGAAATCAACAGTATCTCCAATATTTAAGACATGGGCAGCTGCAGAATTTTTATCAAAACCTGTCACAATGTGGAGATATTTAAGATCTTATCTAGACATTGTTTAGTGTAAAAGTGGCATAAATATCATTGGCATAGGCAAACATTGGGCACTTTTTTTTATTAGTTTATAATTAGAATATTAATTAGTTTATGATTAGTGCTCAATGAGGAAAATATTATATTATCCACGAATCTTTGTCGTGAATGTAGATCTCTTTTTGTAGTGGATGGAGATCACAGCAACAATGACACTTCAAAGTGAGCTTACCCTGTTTTGGGAAATTGATGTATCATTTTTATTTTTGGAAGCAAAATTTTCAGTCATGGAATGGAATGGTTGATGACTCCATAGTTGTATTATATTATCCCATATTAAGGTGGTCAATGTAAGTGTATAAGTAAACAAAATTAACCACTTTTGGAAAAGGGTAGATTACACTTTTAACCTTTATAGTTTGATCAAAATTTTACTTTGATTTGAATAATTTGATCCTTACATTTTATGTGTAGTTTTAATCTAGTCATTTCAGTCAAGTTCGAGGTTAAAATAATAATTTTGAAAAATTTGTCAATTTCTTAAGATATGCATGTGGAAAACAATTGACAAAATTTTGAATAGAAAAATCAAATTGACAAAAATTTGAATAAAAAAACCAAATTAAAATTCGACTTTAAGTTTAGAGATTAAATTGTTCAAATTAAAAAAAAAATTAGAACTAAAACGAAATTTAGAACAAACTATAAAGATGAAAAGCATAACTCACCCTTTGAAAAATATGACAATCTCTGAAGTGCTATGTAAAATTAGCAAAAATATCAATAGGTGATAATTTCTTATATCAGTTATTTTTAAATAGTTGGCTTAATTATTTTATACAACTTTTTTTTTTTGGTTAAATAACTAAAATCTTAGTGCATAATTTATTAGACTCCCTATTAGTTAATATAATTTACACAAATAAAAAATCTACTAGTATGGTTTTTGTAATCATAAAAATATCAAATCACATTTACCTATCTTGTTTTTATTTATTTATTTTTTATTTATCAATAGATAGGAGAGTAATTACATTATGAGAATTATTTGCATCATCAAATAGATTACTAATCCACAATAGTTAAAAAATTAACAAAATCTAACAACCAATTCACTAAGCCACCAAGCTAATTCCAACTATCACTAATAATCACATTTTACCTATCAAAACAATAGAATTGATACTACTCCATTGTATATGAAATAGTTAGAAGTCAACGATATAAATAACATACTCGTAGAATAATTTCAATAAAAGAATTTTTAAAATTTTTTTGTTAATGAGTGCTCGTGATAAGAAGTATAAAATATTTGTACATAATACATAAGAATGCGTGCAATATGTAATATATAATCAATTTAAATATTGTTAACCAATACCTTAGGTTATGTTTGTTTTGGCAGACGTGTGCTGGGGATTGGATTAATAGTCTAATAAAATTATTAATTCGATATTTGGTTAAAAAATTGAAGTACGGACTAACAATTTATCTAGATATGGTATCCCACATGCGATGGACTATTCAATCCCATATAGGGAGTAGAATATAAATTGAAAGATTAAGTCAAAGTCTGGACTAACTTATCAAATGACCATAATAGAGATATTATAATAAATATATTAGATGTCCAATGTCCTATCCATTCCAATCTCCTTAAACAAACATTAGATTGGATAATATTTTATTAATCTCTCCTTATAATCCTAACTCAATCTAAATATAGGATATGATATACAATCCAAAGGATTCGTAGTCTTAAGACTATTAGTTATGAGAATACTAATTCAATCTAATCCAGTCCGTCCAAAAAAACATGCCCTTAGGGTGTTTTTGATTAGGGGGATAAGGGGGAACTATTTACTGTGCGGATTGTAATTCATTGGAAGCATCCAATCTAGCGTTTGTTTTTTTTTAATCCGCGGGACATGGAGTTCGACCGGACTCCATATCCCTCATATTAGTGACTATTGTATCCTGAGGGTGGAATTATTTCTATGGGACTATTTACTGTTGAAATTAGGTAGTGAAATGACCATTTTGATCCTCTACTATTTAATTATATATTATATTTAATAAAATTTAATAAAACTTAAATGCTCAATTTAAAAATAAAATAATTTTATTTAACTTTTTATTGATGTTTTATTTATTTAATTTCTAAAATAATTTTTTATAGATATTTTATTGATGTTTTATTCTAAAATTTTGTTTATATTTTATTTAATTTCATTTAAATTTTAATAGATGTTTTATTTAATTTCATTATTTAACTATTATTATTTTTAAAAATAAATTTATTTAAAATTTTAATTCAAAAAATAACATATATTTTTATTGATATTTTATTTATTTATTTTTTAAAAAATAAATTTATTTAATTGTGTAAAAAATAAAATAAAATAAATTTTTATTTAATCTAACTAAAAATACTTAAAATGTTAAAGATATATTTAATATTACTATTACTTAGTAAACAATTGAAAAGGGATAAAATAATCTTTTACTCATTTATCCTATCCGTGTAACTAAATATTGGATTCACTAAAAATAGTCATTTCCAAATATCTAATCTCATGAGAAAACAAACACGGGATATACATCTAATCCAACCAAATAGTTCGAGAGATTCACAATCCCAAAATTCAAGTCTGATAGATTCTAATCGCCTATCCAGTCCGTCCAATCAAACAAACCTTAAGCCACTCATTAACCAAACCCTTTTTAAAAAGTTGCAGATGTAGGAAATGTATGTATTGATATTATTGATTCATATTCAGGCCTGGTTTGGGGTAAACTATTTCAGCCAAAAAGTCAAAAAGTTACTCCAAAATCCAAAAAGACATCACTATTCACAAAAAAAAAAATAATAATATTTTTTTCTGCCCAACGTACACACCGAATTGACCAAAGCAGCAGCGGCAGTGTACATATAACAAATGATTGGCGCACACACTGCTGTTTGGCATGTGGGGGCTATCACGGGTCCCGTTTTGATAATCTGAACCGTTAAATGTGTACAACTCGTCGAGTACTATATGTCTGCAAAAAATCACATTGATCGGATATCGATAACTATATGATCCGATCAGTTATGTACGACAAATGGATGGTGTTATAATTAATGATTGAAAAATAAATATATCTGATCAAATAGCTATCGATATCCGATTAACGTGATTTTTTATAAGCACATAGTGTTCGACGAGTTATACACATTGAACGGTTCAGATTATTAAAATGGGACCCGTGATGACCCTCACGGACCAAACAAAACTGTGCAGTGCTTTGTATAAAAAATAGCCAATAATTTCCAACTTCCCTTCACAGCTGCCGATTTGTACGGCTGGGCCCCACCTGTCACTATTCATCTCTTACACACTCTTTTTATACAATTTTTTAATACACATTTTTCCATAAAAATCTAAAAAGTTAACCCAAACCTCCATATTTTTTTCTCAACTTTTTTAGTCCAAAAAGACAAAAAGTGCACTTTTTTAGGACACCCCAAACCAGCCTTCAATATCTATATCTTTGTTACAAGACCAAATGACACTCCTTATATAGGAGATTTTACAAACATCATCATAACCCATTAAACCCATTATATACCACTTACATATTATATATTTCCACTATCTACCACTATAATCACTCACCTAACACACTCACACCACACTAAACACTCACCTAACACACTCACATCTACCTTGGTGGAGTTGGTGGAGGTTTTACATTTACATGTGGAGTTGGTGGAGGTTTTACATTTACATTCAACAGCCCCCCTCAAACTCAAGGGGGTTAGGAACTAACTAACTTGAGTTTGGAGAGAGTAACAAAATAGGAAAAAATAAAATAAAATAGAAAATGGATAGGAGACACTGTATGGTCGCGTGGGTGTGGACCGAAGAGAGAACGTGGTTATGGCCAACAGATGTAGAAGAGCTTTATAGGGTCATGTCGGACCGTTGTAGAAGACGGTTCTGAGTCTTCTTGGACCCTTGTAGAAAAGCAGTTCTGAGGTCATGTTTAACGATGTAAAAGGCGATTCTGAGTCTTCTTTGGACCCTTGTAGAAAAGCAGTTCTGAGGTCATGTCGGACCGATGTAAAAGACGGTTCTGAGTCTTCTTTGGACCCTTGTAGAAAACAGTTCTGAGGTCATGTCGGACCGTTGTAGAAGACACTATATGGTCATGTCGAACCGTTGTAGCAGATCCGAAATCAATATCGGACATTCACGAAGTCTTATCGGACCCATGAAAGAGCTAACGGAATCAATGTCGGAGCGATTTCTGAGTCTTGTCGGACCCATATAGGAGCAGTTTACAGAGTCTTGTCGGACCCATATAAGAGCTAACCGGAATCAAAGTCGGAACAGTTTATAGAGTCTTGTCGGACCCATATAGAAGCTAACCGGAATCAAAGTCGGGACAGTTTATCGAGTCTTGTCGGACCCTTAAAAAATCGCACCCTCAAAAGGTGTGCCCAATTTATCAAAAGGCATGCCATCAAAAGGCGTGCCCAGACCGTCCGACAAAAAGCAAATTTCCTCGATTTGCAAACTTGCCTCGGCCCTCTCCCTTTCTTGTCTTTCTCTCTCGTCTGCTTCTTCTCTTCAGTATCTTCTATCTTCTTTTTAACCACTCGCTTCTCTTGCTTCTTCTCCATTACTCTTCCATCTTCCTCTCCCCCGTCTTCTTTTTCTCTTCGATTTTTTGTCATTCCGCTGTGACTCCCTTCTTTCCTTTCTCTGCCTAGACATGGCTTCATCTCGCCCTCTCTCTCTGTTTCCAGATCTCAATGGGCCATCGAGCTCCTCGGTGCCAAGTGCCCCTGCTCTGACTCAACCTAGTCTTCCCACACTATCAGTGGAGCAAGTGATGGCTACCCAAAACGATATCGAGGCCAACCACCACACGTTGAGGTCTTGCATGGAGACAGTTGCAGCGGTCACGAACCTGTCTCACCGTCTGCAAAACAAGGCGTGTGAGGTATACCAGGTCAACGCCCAACTCTCCCTACTCCAGTGCATGTACAGAGATGCACGGGCTGAGATTTGTGCCTTGAAGGCTGAAAACAAGGAGCTGAAAAGGCAAACCACCTCCATGGCGAGATTTGGGGCACCTACGTACCTCACCTTTGATGGCCGGAGACTGGCAAAAATATTGTGGTCGTTCTTGGTGGGAGTACTGGAGACGGGCCTTCGAATGTGCTCGGCGGCGTGGGAAACACGGAGGTAGCACCGGCAAGGGACGCCCAAGACAAGGGCAAGAGGAAGAGATCAGCTGAAGAGGCGAAGAAGTGAGGCCGGTTGTTTGTGGTGGTTATGGGTTGTGGTTGTTGTTGTTGTTTTTTTTTTTTTTTTTTTTTTTTTGTGTAAAATGGTGATCGGGTTTGATCCCCAGCATGAATAAAATAAGGTTGGTGAAATTACTGCAATTACTTTCTCTTTGTGGATGACCCAGATTTCTTTTTCTGAGTATTCCAATTCTTGGAGAAGAAATCAAAGCCAAATGGCCCCCCAGATCCAAATCCCGACAAACTGATGGAAGCAGCTTTTGCAGCCAAAGGGTTAAACTGAGGCGTAGTCTTTGTGTGGGACTACTCCATCCTGACCGATCTTTCGCGTGTACATCTGAAAAGATAATCACAACAAGACCGAGAACACAGATAGCAACACCAAAGAAATTTTCAGATCCAGATTTTGTCTTTAAGAAAAACCAAGTGAGGTATGACGACAGATTGACCAACAATCCAAAGAACATAACACTGGGTAAGGATGTGTACTGATATGTGCCCTCTACATCTACCAATCCAAGAAGTATGTAGTAATACCATTTTGCCTTGAGAGTTTTTCTCCAATATAGTAAAATGCCACCATACACTCGCCAAGAACACATAATTTAGAAAAGTCTGCGAGGTTGGTGCATTAATTCCTCTTCCGCAAGTTCGGATGAGGAAAAACCGAGAAGTGATCGAAGAGAAAGGAACAGAGTGAAATTTCTCTCTCAAAGAAATGGTAATGCAAGAGCCAAGTTATCAAAAGAATCATGACGAATTCAAAAGAGCTCCTCTGAATTAAACTTGTTCCAAGCCTCCTTAAGAAGGTCAAACACCTTCTCAAAGAACATATTTTTGTTGAAGAGTGGCACCTTGTTGTTGCACCTTATCGGGATGGATGCACTGAGTTGCCTTCCTATAAACTGTTTTTTGACCGAGGCACCGAGAATCAAATCAAAAGAAATAGGTCCAACCGCATTCGTGCCATAGCACGTATTGCATTGTTGATAGCATTGCACGCAAACAGGCTAAAAGTCAAAGGTCTGCTGCTCAGAGAGCACAAGTGAAGCCCGTGAAAGGGCAGCGGCGGAGGCAAGAGAAAGAGCAGAAAATGGTCACTGCTGCAAGGATGAACCAACAAAAGAATGATAATGATCTTGAATCCTTTTTCAAAGATGGGTTCTCGACTGCAAAGGCACCAAGGCCAAGGGCAAATACTTCTGACTCTGTGTTGGATCCCCAAGTCCAGAGTAAGGGAGGACATGATAATTGGGAAGTTGGGTTGGAGAAAGAGCAGAATCTGAAGCAAGAAAAATTCAGCCAATTTACAATTTCAAGGAGGGTTTGGGCAGTGATGGGAAGGTATGTGTAGAAAATAAGCGGAATAGGTTGAGGTCCGGCGGGCGGCCAAGGAAAGGTTGCCGCCCGCCAGAAGGCGAAGAACACTAGGAGCTTAACCTTGCTCTGATACTATGTAGGAAATGTATGTATTGATATTATTGATTCATATTCAATATCTATATCTTTGTTACAAGACCAAATGACACTCCTTATATAGGAGATTTTACAAACATCATCATAACTCATTAAACCCATTATATACCACTTACATATTATATATTTCCACTATCTACCACTATAATCACTCACCTAACACACTCACACCACACTAAACACTCACCTAACACACTCACATCTACCTTGGTGGAGTTGGTGGAGGTTTTACATTTACATGTGGAGTTGGTGGAGGTTTTACATTTACATTCAACAGCAGATATTTTATATTCACTGTAGAATTATTCATAAATGAGAGAGTAACAGATTCTATATTCATTGTAGAAATGCTCAAAATATTTCCAATTAAAGGAAGAACAATAGGTGTTACTCTAGAAATTACTGGACATAAATCCAACAGATTAAGCCGAACTTTCCTACCATTAAAGATGCTCACCCTCTACTGCAACTTCAAGCAACAACTGCAATACAGCATACCTTTTTACTGCCAGAAAACTTGATTATGTTACACAAAACATGTCAATTTCCAACAACAGGAAAGAAAATATGAGCACAAAACTATGCGGTTTCCCTTCTGTCTTCCTCTTTGAGCTGCACAACTGAATCAAAGTACACCCTAAATTAGTACTTACTCTTCCTTATTTTAAAGGTGGATGATCGAATTACATCATCATCTGTTTGCAGTGTTCCCTCAAGAACTGCCATGGACTCGGGTTTGGTGAAATAAGTGAAGAGGAGGTAGATACCGTCCAAGTAAGTATTACTCTCTCCTGCTTTGTTTTTCTTCTTGATGCTGTATGCAAGCGGAATAACCCCTCTGTTGAACACCTCCACGTACATTCCACCCCCGGCAACAAGCAACTGCAAAATCAGCATTGTTAACAAAGCCCTCAAATCAAAATTCCAAATTTGCAACATGACACTCCCTGAGGTTTCAGAAGCTCATTATGATGATTCGTGAAAGAAAGCAACACTAAAACACAAATTTATGAACATATCCATTAGACAACCATTCTGTGTATAAAACCATCTCATTTAACTTACGCAGCATTAGATTAGTTCATATGGCACTCCATAATTTTTGGAGTGCGAAATCCTATTGATTGCAACTTTCTCTAGACCTCCGGGAAAAGCTTGAAAAAAAAAAGGCTCGAATGGCACGATCCCTCCGTCACCCCAGAATGAAAGGGGTGATCTTGTAGTTCTTGGTCTATAAAGATGCGTTGTTAGGTGCTCCATTTTTTCCCATTGAGGCCGAACCTAAACCTGTGCTCAAGAGATAGCTGTCCATACACTGATAAGGGATTTATGGATTCTCGAGAAGAGAGGAGTCGTGGTGGCCTGGACCGCCCGGATCCACGAGTGAATCGAAAGTTGGATCCACATTGGATCTCACATGAATCGCCCCATCTATCCTCCTTGGTATTATGTCAAGGGAAATTTGTAGATTTCCCAACCCAAAAAAGAAAAGAAACAAACAAACAAAAATCACAACTCACATTTAACATTACCATTTCCAAAGATGTCTCATATGAAGCATTTGTGCCTTTGTATGTAAAGGAAAACAAGGGGAATAAAATAAATTTCACATGAATGTAATTGGCAGCCAAAAGATGGAAGATGTTAAGAAACAGAATAAATGAACTTTCATGGAAGAAGCAGTAGATAATATATAACTTCCGCCATCTTACATTGTTAACATCAGTCCTGGACCTTGGAATAGAATCTTTGCATCTCAAATTCAACCATATGCTACACTGCAGTTTACTTGTTCTTACAACAAACAAGGTTACAGAAAAATACACAACCTTGACTAATCAATTCCACCCTAGCATTATCCACCAAGCAGATCCATTACTTTATTACTTTCAATATAACTCATCTCTAGCAACTTATTGAAGCTTGAATGGACTGTACATTCCGGCCCCTCAAAAGTAAGAAACAGATAGAGATGGCCTTGTGCACCCAGTAAAGCTTCCCAAATACGGAAGTGACAATACAGCCCCTTGCAAAGGGTAATCCAAGTATCAACGGCAAGTTTCGGTTAGTGACACTTGTCATTCTGGAATGTTACAAATCTTTTTCTATTTCAGCGTGATATTAATATTATCATTAGACTTATCAAAAAGAAAATTATATTATCATTAAACAGCCTTCTATTGAAGGATCACAACTGTACCACCTTTATCAATGTTGATGAATTGTTAAAGAAAGAACTACTGAAAGGTATGTATTTTTTGCTATCAAGAGAAGTAAATCACACGTTCATAACACATAAAGTTGAATGTGAAAACGAGGATATTGTTTCAAGGCCTGCTCTTTATGCTGAAGTTATAATTCATTAAGGCGGAGGGAGAAGATTTCGTTTAATTCTGCGTGAACTTTGTGGACTACATACAAAAAACTTGCTACTAACAATTAATGTTTCCTAACAAATCTAAAACTCGAACACTCTACATATTAATCTTATATGTGAGCAATATTTAAAGAGAGAGAGAGAGAGAGAAAAAAAAAAAAAAAAGTTGGTGTTTATTTAGGAATTTTAGATTTTTATTTTATTTTATTCATTTATTTTTAATTTTTGTTCTTTTCTTCAAGGAGATGCAGTGATGATTTAAACAAAATTTAATTTGGACCATTTGAGTGCCCATTTTAAAGATTAAAACATTCTAATGTTACCACCAGAAAATTTTATAATATAACAAGTTAAGCCATGCGCGTTTCTTCTCTAAAGGGATTTCATTATAGTCAAAAGAGTAAAGTTGTGGGTAACGTATCCTAAGTCCAAACTTCGAACACATGTTTGGTTGCAATCTCCACAACAATGCATCATATGGTACTCATTAGCGAGCAGCTTGTAGTCAATGGTTTGATTTCACTTATGAAGGAATTTTCAATTTTCCCTTTAAGACATGCTATCTCAAATAAACACAAAATTTTTGGAAATATAAAATCTAAGAAGCACGGACACGGATACGTGACACGACATAGATACGACACGGACACGCAGACACGTTAATTTTCAAAAAATACAGGACACGACACATGGGAGACACACATGAAATATGTAATTTTATATATTTATTATATGTTATATATATATGAATATATCATTCAAAGATAATAAAAAATGTAATATGATACTAATTCCTATAAATTTATATGATTTTTGTTTTATTATTGTATCTTAAATTGTTTTGTTTAAAGGCCCTGTTTAGTAGGGCTTATTTCCAGCTTATTTTAGCTTTTAGCTTAATTTAAGCTATTTTGATGTGTTTGGTTCAGCTTAACAATACAGCTTATAACTTTTTGTGAGTCAAAAATCAACTTATTCTTTGAGTGTGGGAGGAGAAGCTTAATTTATAAGTCAAAAATCAGCTTATATTCACAGCTATAAACTATAAGTTGTTAAGCTATAAGCTATAATCACTTTCCCACAGTTCTGCTGAACGGGACCAAACTTATAATTAGTTTCACATGTGTCCAATCGATAGACACATGTGTTTATGCGATTGACACGTGTGTCCTCCAAGTGTCCAAAGAGTGTCCAAATCTTTAAAAAAAAAATTTAAAAATAGGACACGTTTTGAAGAGTGTCGAACACGTGTCCTAAGAGTGTCGGTGTCCGACACGGACACGGACACGACCACGACACGGATACATCACCTTCTTAGAAGTGTCCGTACTTCTTAGTATAAAATGCAAACGGTAATTTCCAAAAAATTGAAAAATATTGCAAGTAATATTACTAGGCATGGTATTGACATGAGAATGCAAACACAATACATTGACATAAAAGTTAAATAATATTTAGAGCAAAGATCCTCACAACAATCAACCATTGCATCTCCAAGATTACCATTACCAAATAGATTTGCAGAATTTGGAGAAAAGGAATTTCTTTAAATTGACATTTTGGTAGAACATTATAACCACACTCAAGTGGCTAGCCACTTAATCAGGTTTCTTACCTAGCTTTATATCACTAATGTCGTGTTTGGATCATTGACTTAGATAGGGACGTAGAAAGGGAAAAGAAAAGGTGAAGGAAATGGAGAAAAAATTTAACTTTTATATCATTCACATTTCCCCCACTTTTTCTTTTTCCTTTCCAAATCCCTACTCAAATCCATGATCCAAACACAACCTCAATACCCTAAATAAGATTTTGTGTCTTCCAACAATTAGTCAACTAAGTGCATTCCTCCTATGTTCCCTTCTTTCCTTCAACTTGCTCCAAAAAATAAAGTTGTAGGATTATAGTTAAGCAAGTGATTTTGTACAACATTAGCAGGTTAATTTGATTTATACAAGTTCTTTAAAACATTTGACTTGCCCATCTAATTTTCCCCAAAATGTCCTCTTAGATAAAATATTTCAATCCAAAAGCATTCAAGCCAATTATCTCGAGTAATTCTATTTCCACACACTCTTTTATCTATGTGCACATTATATCTCAGTTCACACAATTAATGAATTTGAAGAAAAAAAAATTTACTCAATACACAACTCATTATACCAAAAATACCATCTTCTTCACCCGTCTAACACTAACCTAATTTCTAACCCTAACTAGCCACTATCGCCACCTCTACCCTAGCCACCGTCGTAGCCCATCGCTGTCACCTCCTCCTCCTTCTTCTCTGACGAATCTCCTCCTCACTACACCTTCCTTACTCCCAAACCCTTTCCCACCCCTTCCTCCCTCCACCACCTCCCTGCCATCGCTACCGCAACCTTCCATCCCATCTCCTTCTTCTTCTTATTTCTTCTCTGAAAATCCTAGATCTAGGGTTTGTGCTGTTCTTCCTCCCTAGTCGACGCCATTCTTCTTCCAATTGCAGAAGAAGAGAGAGAGATGCGAGTTGTAGAAGAAAAGAGTGAGGGCGACACGACGATGAAGAAGAATAAGAGAGAAGTGTGTCGGGGTAAACCGATGACAGTGTCGGTTATGGAAGGCGCGATCGTGATGGCAGAGATGACAATGGTAGGGGCTGTTAGAAATAGGAAAGAATATTTGTTATATTTTATTCTTATTTTAGTTTTATTGGTATAATGGGCTGGCCCATAATTTATGCCTTATGGCACTCCTGTAATCACTTATTGTTATCAATATAAAAGGGGATGAGATCTAACATATCCCCTAACTCTTTCTCTTCTCTAAACTTACATGGTATCAAAGCCATGCCCTAGCCATCTCTCCTTCTCTGCCACCCATCCCTACCCCGTTGCTTTCTTTCTCTCTCCTCCTATACGAAATACTCTTCTAAGCCACCACCAAGCTCCCTCCAGCCACCGCCAGCCTCCCTCCTTCTTCCTCTCTCCCCGACAGCCCCACCTAGGCCTTGTCCAACCTTCTCTCCTCCCGACAGCCCTTACCCAACCTTCCCTCTCCCTCAACAGGCCCCTCCAGCCACTGCCAAGGTTCTCTAGGTGGCCGACCAACCTCCTTGCTCGTCTGGTCTAGGTCGGCAGCCCTTCTAGGGTAGACTGGGCTCATGCCTTCTCTTCAGGGCTATTCTGGTGATGTACAACACTCCTTTCTTCTCTTGGGGGCTCTTCTAGTGATGTAAACCAAAAAAAAACAAACCAAAACAAAAAAGAGTATATTATTGGGTTCTTAATTTTTTTATGCTTTTATAGTGACTGTTGTGCTTGTTTTTCCACTATCATCTATCGGGTTTGTGATTGACATGTTTGAGGAGTAATTAGTAGAGTTTCCATGGCAGATTTGACAAGTGAGTCTACTACCTCTCAGCCATCTAAGGGCAAGAGTTCTGTTATCCCTTCTACTATGACTGATAACCTTAACCATGGCCTTAAAATCACCACATCTTCATTCAATGGTCAAAATTTCCTAGCGTGGTCACAAAGTCTGACTATTTTCTTGACGAGCAACGAGAATATGGGATATGTTGATGGGAGGGTCCAAGCACCCAGTATTACAGACCTTCGTTATGACCAGTGGGAGATCACCAATTCTCTGATTATGGGCTGGTTAATTCATTCTATGGTTCCGGAGATTAACGAGGGCTACTTGTCTATGAACACTGCCCAAGATATTTGGGAGGCCATAGCTACTACTTATTCCAGGAAAGAGAACTTCTCACAGGCTTTCGAGTTATGTCGCTCCATTGAGCGGTCGATGCAAGGTGAGATAACTATCCTCCAGTATTTTACCTTCCTTCCTTAGCAATGGGTGGAAGCGACTTGATCACCTTCAAGATTACAAACCTATTTGTCCTACTGATTCTGCTGGTTACCGAAAATTTGTGGAGAGAGAGTGGGTCTTCAAGTTCTTGGAAGGTCTGAATGTGGAGTATGATCCTATTCGGAGCAGAGTACCTAGCATGGACATGCTTCCATCTCTCTAGGAAGCCTTTGCTTTTGTGCAGAATGAGGAAAGTTGCCGTTCCTCTATGCTTCCTCCTGCCACCACTGATCGCTCTGCCTTAGTTTCTGCACCCCCTTAACATGGTGTGCCTCGTGGTTCTCGTCTCTCCTCTGAGAAGGATCAACTTTTCTGTGACTACTACCGTAGACCTCGCCACACCAGAGAGACTTGTTGGAAGCTACATAGGACTCCTTCTGGTGGCCAAGGAGACTGTCCTGGTACTCAAGGGGGTCGGTCTAGTCACTCTAGAGGTCGAGGGGCCAATGCACAGGCGCATCTTTTAGACACGATTGAGCCACCACCTTCATCTCCTGTCGTCTCACCGGCTGCTGATGTTTCGGGATTATCTTCCTCCAATTTTGAGATTACTCTTCGCCACTTGCTAGACCGTCGAGCCTCTACTTCTGCCACAAGTGCACCCTCCTCTTTCTTTGCTAATTCAGGTAATTTAGCTTCCTCTACATATGCATTGCTCTGTCATACTACTGTGCCATAGATTATTGATTCTTGTACTTCCGACCATATATCTGGTTCCTCTCATTTGTTCTCAGAGTATAACCCTTCCTCAGGTCAGGATAAAGTGTGTATTGCTAATGACACTATTTCGTCAGTGTTAGGGAAAGGTTTAATTCATGCCACCTCTTCCTTTCCTTTATTCTGTCCTATATGTTCTCAATTTTAGTGTGAATCTTTTATCTTTGAGTCGTATTACTCGTGATTTGAATTGTATCGTGACGCTTTTTCCAGATCATTGTCTTTTTCAGGACCTAATCACGAGGAAGAGGATTGGCAGTGGTAGAGAGGAACATGGTCCCTACATTTTGGATCAGACAGATAAATTGGCTCATTCATCTCTTTAGTGACCATCCTCCACAAAAGACCTTTGGCTGTGGCATCGTCGCTTAGGACATCCTTCTTTTTTACTACTTAAGCATTTATTTCCTTCTGTTTTTTAGAAAAATAATGTCTAATTTTCAATGTGAGTCTTGTCAACTTAGAAAACAACACAGAGCTTCTTTTACTCCTATTAATAAAAGTTCAATTCCTTTTTTTTTTATTCATTCTAATGTATGAGGTCCCTCCCGGTTTGTGTCTTTAAAGGGTCACAAATGGTTTGTCACTTTCATCGATGACTGTTCTAGGGCCACTTGGATATATCTGATGAAAGACAAGAGTGAAGTGTTTTCTGTCTTTCAAAACTTCCACATAATGGTTTGCACTCAGTTTGGGACAGTTGTCAAAATTCTACGTTTTGATAAATGGAGGGGAATGTATTGACTCTAGTCTTGCTAGTTATTTTGCTACTCATGGCATTATTCACCAAACTTCTTGCACTAATACTCAACAAAATGGTATTGCAGAACGAAAAAATCGCCACCTTCTTGATGTGGCCTGTTGTCTATCCTTTGAAATGTGTGTCCCTCAATCCTATTGGGGGGAAACAATTCTCACTGCAACTTATTTGATTAATCGTCTTTCCATCCAAGTCCTTCAAAAACGAACCCCTCTTCAGGTTTTGTTCAGGTCCACGTCTTCTGGGTTCTCCATTTCACCTAAGACCTTTGGATGTGTTTGTTTTGACCATAATCATTCACCTACTCATGGTAAATTGGATCCTAACTCTATTAAGTGTGTTTCCTAGGTTACTCTGCTACCCAAAAGGGTTATAAATGTTATCATCCGCCCTCTCACAAATGGTTTGTCTCCATTGATGTCACTTTCTTTGAGTCTCAGTCTTACTTTCCAAGCTCCTCCTTGTCACAATCATCCCTCTGGGGGCGCCTTGGTGTAAAGAGATTCCTGTGCCACTACCACCAGTGGTGGAACAAGTAGAAGATGTTGAGCCAGCAATTGTTGTCTAAGTTACACGGACTCAGGTGCGGGTGTCGGATACGGGTATGTGTCTAAGTGTCAGATTCGCCTATTCGTGAAAATAAGGATACGGGGACTCGGCTAAAAAGTGTCCAAAAAGTAGATATGGATACGGGGACACGGCATATAAAATATTAGTAGAATTTTTATATTGTACTAACTAACTACATAATCTATGCATCATGAGGATCAATAACCAGATTGTTAAAGTCTAAAAAAATACATAGAAGAAAAAGTATTTTTTATTAGATAAATATTAATGTTCCCATGGCACTTGTTAATATTGAGAAAGTGTAAAAAAAAATATAGTTTCAAAAATATAAAAAGTGTATTAAATTAAAAATATATATTAAATTTAATAATTTTTTTTTCTTCAGAATTAACATATTTTTTATCCTTATTATTCCTTAACAAGTGTCCCATTCACTTCAAAATAAAAACCTACTGAAGATACATTTATTTATAATAATGATATTACCACAATTTTTATATATAATTTTATGCATGAATAGAATTTTTTAATTAATATTTTATTTTGTATTCACATTATCTTATTTTGTAGGTCAAAAATATCATAGAAATAAAAAATAAAAGATTTAATAAAAAAATAAAAAATTTGATTTATTTTCTAAATCTAGTGATATGTGAGGAAAATTATTGGTTAATAATTTAAAAATATTTAATTATTAACTAATCATCTTTTAAATATATATAAAAAATATATAATTAAAAAATGTTATAGACTCTAGATAATTTATTAAATTTTTTATCAAAATTCTTACATAAATAAATGTAAGATCCACACAAATTCACGTGTAGATTCTAAATTCATATAAGAATTTTAATAAAAAATTTAATAAAGTATTTAAAATTTTTAACATAATCCTATCTAATTTTTAAATATGAATAATTATAATATGTATATCCATTCCCTCTTATTATATTATAATTGTAATTCCCTCTTATTACAATTGTAATTTATACACACTGTCCAACTCAACTATCTCGAGCCATGTGAAGCTTTAGAGACTCTATTTACAATCTTTATCTCAGATTTGAAAAAAGAAAAAAAAAATTAAAAGTATCATTCTCATCTCTCTCTATCATGGCTCTCTCAGTCCCTTTTCTCATCTATCAGTTCTTCGGCGAAAGGCTTGCGACATCCGAAGATAGGCTTGCGACCTCCGGCGAAAGGCTTGCGATGACAGAGCAGAGGCTTGCAACCTCCAATCCAACTATAAAAGCTTGCGACCTCCGGCGACCATTGGTCGACTGTAAGTTTCTCTACCCTTCTTCTTTCTCCTCTCCTCTCATGTCAGCCGTGTCCGGGAAAACCACGCCGAATCCGACACATATCTCACACCAAGACCAGGTCGCGTCGGGTATTACCTGCACTCGCCTCTAAACGGCGAGTCCATGTAACACAGATTGTTGTGGAAAAGGAAGGCAAAGTTTATGTCAGGGACAAAGATAGACAGAAAGTCACTTGGATGCAAAAGACTACTTTTCCTCCTCTACTGCAACCTTCTTCTCCGGATGAGTGTCCAGAGTCCTCCCCCTCTCCTGAGAGTCCAGGTAATTCTACTCCTAATGCTCCTATGCCCGAATTCTCCGATCTTGATATTCCCATTGCTAATAGAAAGGGAGTTAGGTCATGTACTCAGCATCCTCTTACTAATCATGTCTCTTATTTTAATCTATCTCCCTCATATAAAGCCTTTTGTCTAAAATTTCTTCTATGAGTCTACCTAACAATTTTCAGGATGCTCTCTCCATCGCTGAATGGAAACATGCCATGATAGAGGAAATGAGAGCTCTCAGCAAGAATGGCACGTGGGAGTTAGTGGAGTTACATAGAAGGAAAAATTCAGTTGGGTGTAAGTGGGTGTACACTGTGAAACACAAAACAGACGGCTCCATCGAACGGTACAAGCCAAGACTGGTTGCTAAGTGTTTTACTCAGACTTATAGGGTTGATTACCAAGAGACATTTGTAATGGTTGCTAAGATGAACTCTATGAGAATACTACTCTCTTTTGCAGCCAATTTGGATTGGCCACTTCATCAGTTTGATGTGAAAAATGCCTTCCATCATAGAGACCTAGCAGAAGAGGTCTATATGAATATTCTCCCTGGTTTTGAGGATGCTAGGTCCAAAGGTAAAGTGTGCAGGCTCCGGAAGTCACTTTATGGGCTAAAGTAATCTCCTAGGGCTTGATTTGAAAGGTTTGCTCAAGTTATGCTGAGATATGGGTTCAAGCAAAGTCAAGCTGATCACACCTTATTTGTAAAACACTCCTCACTTGGTAAGACCACAACTCTTATTGTCTATGTTGATGTTGTTCTAACCAGAGATGATGTTGAGAAGATTCCTCAGTTGAAAGAATACTTAGCCAAGGAGTTTGAAATCAAAGACTTAGGCAATTTGAAATATTTTTGGGGCATTGAAGTAGCTCAGTCTAAGGATGGCATCTTCATATGCCAGCGGAAGTATGTACTCGACTTACTGAAGGAAACTGGAATGCTTGGAGGTAGACCATGTGATACACCTCTAGAACTAGGCCAGAAACTAAATGAGGATTAAGGGGAAAATCTAGTAGCCAAGGGGAGATACCAGAAGCTCGTGGGTAAGCTCATATACTTATCCTATTCACGTCCAGACATTATGCATGCTCCGAGAAATTCCCACTTAGAGGCAGTTATGAGAATTCTGAGATACTTGAAACCTTCTCCTGGAAATGATCTCTATTTCTCAAAACATGGACATCTCAGTGTGGAGGCATTCACTGATGCAGATTGGGCTGGATCAGTCACTGACAGACGATCAACTTCTGAATATTGCACATTTGTTGGAGGCAATCTCGTTACGTGGCGAAGTTAGAAACAGAATGTGATTGCTAGATTTAGTGTTGGAGCAGAATTCAGGGCTATGGCTCAAGGTGTATGTGAGTTGCTATGAATTAGACTATTGTTGGGAGACTTGGGAATCCATCAGACCGATTCCATGAGAGTGAACTATGACAACAAGGCCGCAATCAACATAGCTCATAATCCAGTTCAACATGACAGAACTAAGTATGTGAAGATTGATAGGCACTTCATCAAGGAAAAACTCAATAGTGGTATCATATGTATTCCCTTTGTGAAGACTGGAGACCAACTAGCAGATGTTCTCACCAGGGCATAGGGAGCAAACCATTTCATGGCATTCTCAACAAGCTAGGCATGAGAGATATTTTCGCACCAGCTTGAAGGGGAGTGTTAGAATAGGAAAGAATATTTGTTATATTTTATTGGTGTAATAGGCTGACCCATAATTTATGCCTTATGGCACTTCTGTAATCCCTCATTATTATCAATATAAAAGGGGATGAGGTCTAACCTATCCCTTAACTCTTTCTCTTCTGTAAACTTACAGGGGCTGTAGGGATGGGCCATCACAGGGTGATGGAGAATGGTTGAGGTGGTCAAGGAAGGAGGCCGGCGTTGGTGCTGCGATTGGTTAGGGTTAGAAATTTTTGGGTGGTTTGGAAATCAGGCTCTTGGATGTGGAAGATAAAGGGTATTTTGGTATTTTTATTTTAGGATAAAAATTTAATTAATTTTTTTTTTTTATTAAGTGTGGAGTGAGGAATTTTGGTGATTGGAAATAGAAGTTTCCAATTATCTCTGTTACAAATGAATTAATCCTTTCAGAGGTCATTTACCTCTTGAGGCACAGGCCTCCTTAACCTCCCTACTGCTTAAATCCTCCTTGACAGACTTCTAAACAAGCCTACCTTTTCCCTCTCAACTATTCCCTTGCACTTAATTCTATTCTCAATAAGTTCTCTGTTATGCACTCTTTATTGTCCACTAAAATATATTTGTAAAAAAATTCAGATGATACGCAGAATTAGGTAAATGTTTGCAATTATTTATCAAACATCCACACAAACATGCCCATAAGGCAGCATCATCAGTTGATACAGGTTATAGGTTGAACACAAGTGTTTGCGCAATTGTTGCAAGAAACCTGCAATCCACATTTTTTTGGTTAAGGTGAATTGTAATTTCTTTATCATTTTTAGTATTTTTGATTAATATAGCCCCTTTTTTACATCATTTTCCCTTTCTTTTGATGTCATCTTCAAAGCATAAAAGTCAAAATTTTGAAACACCCAAATTGCACTTTTGACACGAAAAATATTTACAATGCAGTTATCCAGAGCTTGGATTAATGAGTCAAATTCAAGTTTAGACTAATCAATTTAAAATATATATTATTAATTTCATTATCTCCTAAATTATTGTCATTTTTTCTATTTCATCCCTAAACTAGTAATTACATCAATTTAATTCCCAAGTTTCTGATTTCAGTGTATATAGTCCACTGAGAAACCAAATCAGCAAGGGTGGAAACCTAACATAATGGGCAAAAAATGCCATTACATCCTACAACTAAACACAACTAGACACCCATCTTCTTCTCTTCCCCTCATTTCAAAGTAGGGAATTAAAAAAAAAAAAAAATGAGTTTTTGTTTTCATGATTCAAGTAGTCCAGATTTTAAAATGACTTTTTTTCCTTATCAAAATAGACTTTAATGACTTGTCTTTAGAGTTTCGATTCCCTTTGATCTTTGCTATTGCTGTTGATTGTGAGGTGCTGGTGGGTGTTGTTAGGATTGGGGAGGGGCAATCGATGGTGTGGAATGTATAGTTGCGTCGCAATGCCCAGGATTGGGAGCAAGATCAGTTGGTGGAACTTCTGGGTTTTTTATATGATTGGAAGTTTGTGAGGGAAGGTCAGGACTCCTTGGTTTGGGATTGTCCTAAATCCAAAGATATTTTTACTGTGTCTTCTTTCTATGGGAGGCTTGTTCACGATGCGTTTGCACAGGATGTTGCTAGGGTTTATCCGTGGAGAGGTGTTTGGGTGCCGGGCTCGCCATCAAAAGTTGCCTTTTTTGTTTGGACAGCAAACTTGGGTGGTGTCTTGACCATTGATAATTTGATTCGTCATGGGCATATTTTGGTGAATTGGTGCTGTCTGTGTGGTAGGGCAGCTGAATCTATTGACCATTTGCATATTCATTGCCCAGTCTCGTCTTGTCTCGTCTCGTCTTTGGATGCTTATGGTTGCAGTTTTTGGTTTAGTTTGAGTACAACCAGATTCGGTGTTCGCAGTTGTGCAAAGTTGGACAGGGAGGCGGGTAGGGCAGCAGCGTCGGAAGGCTTGGCTTCTTGCTTTGCACTGTTTAATGTGGTTGGTTTGGCTAGAGCGTAATAGGCGGATGTTTCAGGAGGTGGCTCACTCCATTCCTTGGTTAGAGAGACAGCTTCTTATAATTTTGTGTAGTTGGGTGATAGGTTTAGTAGATCCAGATGTGTTGGCTTTCGTAAAATTTGTGGAGGATTTGATTTGTTAATTTGGTGGGGCTTTCGGGGCCGCTTTTGTATTATTTGCATCATCTTGACGCTTTCTCAATAAAGTTTGGTTATTTATCAAAAATAAAAATAAAAATAGACTTTAATGGTTAATGATTTGGACAAGGATCACATTAGCTGAAATTACAAATTTTAGAGACTAAAATTGTGAAATTAATAGTCTAAGCACCACATTACCTGAAATTATAAATTTTTTAGACTAAATTGATGAAATTAAATTGAAATATATATATATATATATTGATAATTTAGGGAATAAAATAAAATAAACCCATAAAAATAAAAAACAAACTTTAAAATCCTGCACAAGCTCTAATCAATTTCAAAACGTTCACCTAAAAATGACATAATGTATGCCCAGAAATATAATATATATAATACGAATTGCGAAGAAAAAAATTGGGGGAAATTGAAGATGCACCTCTTCGTACTTCTGGGTAAGAGCGAGTCGCTCGTCTTCGGACATGTCGGGCCTCAAAACGGCCATGGTTTCATACTGACGGAGGCCCGGTGGGCACTGAGGCTCCTCCTTTTCTTCAACCGCCGTGACGACCGACCCGGGAGGGCTCGTCGGATCGTCTTCTCCTCCGAACCCTCCTTCGAAGAATGAGCCCGAGAAGTCCAACGTTTGAGCCTTGATTGATAGACCTCCCTGGGTCCTATGGTGGTGCAAGGCTTGGCTTTTTCTGGGTAGAGCTCTGAAACTGGGACCAAAGGAGATTGTGGATGGTGATGATGATGATGAAACACAGTGGATGTGGGTGAGAGAATTGCGACAGAGTGAAGGAGATGTGTAGGAAGAAGTGAGGGTTGAGGCTACTGAAGAGGACGCCATTGTTGAGCTCTCACTCTGTCTCTCTGCAAAGAGAGCTCTGGTTTTGGAAATGATGGGAAAAAATGGAATTTGGATAAGGGAATGCGCTCCTCGCACTGGTACGGTATATATATAAATTAATTTTTCATATATTTTTAGGAAAAAATTATATAAATGAAATATAAGAAATTAATTACAAATTAATTGGTTGATTTTAATAATTACAAAAAATATTTTCTGCTAATTTTTTCTTTTTTGGTTAAAATTAAAAATATTAGGGAGGACGGTTTGGTTAGATTGAAAATAGGATAAAAAATGAAAGAGAAATTGAATGGAGTTAAACAAAATTTATTTTAGAATATGTATTTTGTTAAGGGGAAATAATAAATTAGTGTTAATTTTGAAAAATAATGATAGATTTATGGTAAATTTTATACATTTTAATGATTAAAATTATAAATTTATAATTATTTTAAGATAGTACCACTTATTTGTAAATTTTCTTTTTGTTAATACACAATTTTCTTTTTTAAATTCTCTATTCACAATAATTTTTTAGCTAAAAAACAAGTTGTTATGTTCTTTATACAAGAAATTTAATATTTTTATGTTTTAACAATTTTTATGCTAAACAAAAATGTAAGCCTGCGTTTGGTTGTGTTTTGTAAATGTGATTTGAGAGTATGAATTATATTTTGAGTTTGTGTGTTGTAGAATTATGATTTGAGTGTAGAAAATTTGTTTGGTAAAGAGTTTTGAAAATAGTTTTGGAAAAGATGTTTGATTTGAGTAGGAAATTGTTGATGTGACATTTGATATGTGATACAAAAATTTACAACTCATAACTAAACATACAATTCAAAATTATTTTAAAGCACATAAAAAATTTAAAAAATTACAGAAAATATTTTTCCCAATTATATAAGTCAATTGCAAAAAAAAAAAAAAAAAAATATTTCAGACATCGAGACATCCCATTTGGATGTCCTCATGGAAGTCCCCATGGAAGTCCCCATGAACAACCACGTGGTTGTCCCTTTGCAAAACTTTCCTGAACAACTGGTGATTCACGAGATGATTCTGAGCTCTGCAGAGTTCCTGAGAATTGATTTCAGAAGCCTAACCAAACATCATACTCAAAAACATGCCTAGAAAATTAATTACAAAACATAACCAAACAGAGCCTAAAACTTTCATATGTATATGTATGTTTTTCCTTTTCTTCCATTGACTTTGAACCTTTTTTTTGTCGTAATCGAACTTAATGCAGATTGTAATCTTCTCGCTTTGCATCAAATTACTGCACTCAATTGATTTACAAAATGGGATTTTTACAATGAAGTAAAATCATAATACAAAAATAAATAAATAAATAAATAAAGGGATGGGTCCAAAGAAAAAAAAGGGAGATAGTATTAACAATACTCTTTTTTTTTTTTGGTAGGATAAATTACACTCACCTTCTTTAAGTTCTAATTTTTTTTTTTTATCCTTAAATTTTTTTTTCTACTTTGACCTAAAATATTTTTAATTCTTTTTTTCAATTTACGCTAATAGTTAACTTATATCCAATTTTGGACCCCCAAAAAAAAAAAAAAAACTACATCGTCAACCAAGTGGCACCATTTTAGCAAAGACGTAGCATAATAACACTTTATTATATAAACTAGCATTATATAAATTTGGTAAATCACATTTGGCCTCCTTAAGTTATAATATTTTCTCTTGTTGACTCTTAAAAATTTTTTTCTCAATTTGACCCCTAATGTTTACAATTTTTTCCAATTTTTTCCAACAATCGATGTCCCTCCAAAATTAGACAAATTTGTAGCCACGATGATCCTAATTCAAACCTCACAATCCATCATCATTTTCTTTCTTCCAAATGCAATAGTATCAATCGAATTTGAGACAATGATGTTCAAGGGTGCCAACTTAAAAGGGGTTCTGGTGGTAGATATTTGATGGTGATTTTGAGATGTTGGTGGTATTAGTGATGAGATAGAGTATGGAGATGGATGATGGTATTATTCAATTGTAAGTGATAGCAAATCAGTAGCAAGTATATTAGGATTTTAGTTGATAGAATTGTACTGGTGGAAAGGTCAGTGAAAGAGTATGATGAAAGAGGCGATAAATGTGATGTCCCGAGTCTTGGACCCGACTTGAACGTGCATTTCAGACCTATCTTTTTTCCTGTTCGGTACCTTGATAGTTTGTGTCACGTTGATGTTTGAGAGTTTGGACTTGTTTAATACACTTAACATTAGACTGATTTAAATATTTTGACTTTCGGGCGTAGGGACAAAACTGAGGGGACTGAGATCACCTTGAGAAGTTCGGGCTGAGTTGCGTAGAACCGCACGTACGGATTGGGGGCCGCACGTGCGGGGTTGAGCTGGGTTGAAGTTTTGGTTTTGCTTTAATTGCACGTGCGATGGGAAATTCCGCACGTACGGGAAGGGCTCCGCACGTGCGATGCGGCCAGGCGCGTGAAACTATCTCGAATTTCATGCTTTTCAGCCATTTATTGATCATTGGCTCCTCTTTCTCTCATTTCAAAATATATATCTCTCTCTACAATCTTTTCTCTCTTTTTCTCTCATCCCTCTATACCCAAACCCTTAAAACTTTTCATTTCCTTTTGATCCCATGAATCCATTGGGATTTTGGTACTAGTTTCTTATACCAAAATGACGAGCATACCGAGGGCTTCGTTTTGACCGGTGGGAATTCCGACGACGTTGATTTATGGCTTTCCTCCTCTTCTCCCTTTGAGGTAGGGATTTCTTTAATCTTTTTTAATACGTCGTCTATAGATAGACATGTGGTAGGTTTATTGCATAAAAACCATGTTCGTTATGGATTTTTTTGAAAATCATGAAAGGGGATCTAAGACTTGATATTTGAGATTGTGATTTGTGAAATTGATTGTTGTTTAGGTTAATTGGGGAGTAGTTTAACATGTTCATGTTGAGAAAGAGGTAAAGCCCTAATTTTTGTAATAATGCCTAATAGGTAAAAAGGGTTGAAATTGTGAAATAATCATGTTATGAATTAAGGAATTTGATTAATGATTTGGTAATTAATTTGAGATTAAATCGGGTATTATGATTTTAGCATTAACTTTGTGTTGGGTTGATTATAGTTGAGTATAACAAATTGATAATTGTTAATTGCTAAAAAGGGGGTTAACCATGAGATTAGAATCATTGAGTTACACTTTTATTGAGTCGAAATTGAGTCGATTATGACTTTGTTACCCATGAATTGGGTTTTTGGTTAAATAAAGGAAATGAGTTTTCTTGAAAATATAGTTGGTGTATTGTGAATTGAGAACTGTGGAAATTGATTTTGGAAAGAATAGGTAATTATAACTCTTTTGCAAATTGAGAAAGAACTTTAGGTAGAAGTTGAAAACCTTTGAATATTATTGTAATTGTTGGACTTAATGCCTCATAAGAATTGGATAATTGTATTACGTGTATTTAATACATGTTGTTTAGAGGTTTTGTCCTTGGTCATCGGTGGAGGATGACATTGTGATGTTGAAATGATTACGTATATGTAGTACACTCAAGTTATTTATGCTTATTGTACAAAGTGATGGTTGGAAATTGTGCACGCGCTAAGAATATGAGGTACCAGTACCTTCCAGCTAGCGCCCAGAGAACTTGGCCGCACTAAGAATAAGAGGTACCAATACCTTCTAATTAGCGCCTGGAGAACTTGGCAGAGGTACCATTATCTTCCAGCTGGTGTCTGGAAAATTGGCATTTTGTTGTGAAAAGATGTATCGTAGGCTTACTATACTTGAAGCAGGTAAAGTAGAGTTGTTTATTATTATTGTTTTAGTGTGACTATGATATGTCATGTGTTATGATGATTGTGGTTCTGGGAGACCGAATTGTCTTAAAAGTTAAGTAGGTAATGGTTGGGTGCATGTTGTTTTCATCTCTTGAGTTAAATGGTTATGTGTACACATAGGTGCATCAAATTGATTGTTGATAGTATTTTCCTTAACCTTGGGTTTAAGGCATGGAAATGTGATGTATTTATGAATTGACGTTGTAAGAAACAAGGAAAAGAAAATCGGATCTTTGTGATTTGTTTCAAAGGCAAGGCGATTATTATGTAATACTTTGTTAAAAAAATGGAAAATACGGTTATTATGTGATATTTTGTTAAAGATGGGAAAATGAGAAATAAATGTGAACTAGTTGTGTTGTCGAATAAATTGGACGATTTTAAAAAAAGGAAATACGGTTATTATGTAATATGTATACTTTGGTTATAAACCGTCATAATATGTATATGATATGATGTGAAGCATTTATGATCATAGCTATATGTATGTTGTTTGTAACGCTCCAACCCTTCACATATCATCGATATTGTTTGCTTTGGGCCACGCCCGCACGGATTTGTTCTTTCCAGTGGGTCACTCATCCCAGAACTACTCTAGCCTAAGCATACTTAACTGGGGAGTTCTGCTGGAGATTTCACCACTCGAAAAAAGGCCTCAATGCTATATAAGGGTCCAGGTTTTTATTTTTATAACCCAAGAACTCCCCATCCATTCCCGATGTGCTAGGCTATGAAAATAAAAACCTGGACCCTTATATAGCATCGAGACCTTTTTTCAATTGGTGAAATCCCTAACAGAACTTCCTAGTTAAGCATGCTTAGGCTGGAGTAGTTCTGGGATAGGTGACCCACTAGGAAGAATAAATCCGTGCGGGTGTGGGCCAAAGTAGACAATATCGATGACATGTGAAGGGTTGGGGCGTTACATTGTTATTGTTTAGGATCATGTTGGAATCCTTACTGGACTTTACGTTCATCCCACATTGCTAATTCTTTTTAGGTGATGTTAAGAAGTGCTCGAGATCGAGGATCACCCTTAGTTATTGGCCACGGGGCCTTCTCATTTGTGGAGGGAATACTGTTATTGTAAAAGGGTTAAACCCTTTCTTTTACTTTTAAAGATGTAAGGCTACGGGCAATTTATTTAGTTACATTCCTGTTGCATTCATTTTGTATTAGGATAAGAGAATCTTTATTTATTCTTTCTCATTGATGTAAAGAATTTTTGCATGTTATCTCTAAAATTGAATTAATTTAATGATTTTGGTAATGGATTTTGAGTAATGAAAAGTGGGGCGTTACAACTTGGTATTAGAGCGAGCCGGGTTTGGATACCTTAGACTCGTGGGAAATGGTTTTTACCATAAAGGGTTTACTATGCTTGGTGAGGACATTGCATATAGTTAAGATAAGTGTTAGGACTTATATATTATGCGAGCATGGGATTAAATTTCTTAGATAGTACTTGTAGTCGGTGAACTTGCTTTGAGGTCCTATTGGAGACACACCTAATCAACGTGGTTTCTAATAGGAATTTCTTGAGAGTTCCGGGATGAGTGGCTATCTTTGTGGACTTGATTCGATTATGTGTTTAGATGTTTAATTATTTATATGTAATGGGAATTGTATGTTTTGGGGGCTAAATGTGTCTTGTAGCTTAGCAGTGGTTAGTGTGTGCCTCGGGAAGGCTGTTACGATGTGCACTAAGTTTGATTTTTTTTTTTTGGCCCGATGAAGGGGGTTTATAGGATGTCTATATGAGGGAATAAAAAATAGATGGGTAGGAGTGCCGGTAGGGGCACGACAGGTCCTTTAGCACCTATCGTTGTAGCATCAGTTGTTGGCGATGAACTTGCACACAAGATTATGAGAGCGGTGGAAGATGCTTTAGCTCGCAATAAGGAAGACAACGAGCATACCCTCAAGCTTACTAAGGAGTTTCTTCGCTCTAATCCACTAGAGTTTTTGGAGGAGGCAAAACCGCTAGAGGCGGAGGGTTGGTTGGAACAGATTACCAAGACTCTTGATATGCTTAGAGTCGAGGACGAGGGGTTAAGGATTTCTTTGGCAGGTTTCCAATTGAAAAGAGATGCGAATTATTGGTGGAAGTATGCTAAGAATACTGTAGATGCCACGTGGGTTACTTTTACCGAGGCCTTTTTGGCCAAGTACTTATTTCCTTCTGCTCGGGAAAGGTTGAGGGAACAGCTTGTTGAGTTGTGCTAAAATGCTATTCCTTTGGCTCAGTTTGAGATGAGGTTCACTAGTTTGTCGAGGTTTGCTCCAGAGTTAGTGGCAACAAAAGAGCATCGTTGTTATGGGTTTGAGAGGCAATTACGTGATGATATTTGGAAAAAGGTGGTTGGATTTATGTAGAAGAATTATTATGCTCTAGTTGAAGTGGCAGCCCATGTTGAGGCCATGGTTAGAAGTGTTGGTCTGGTCAGGTCAAGGAGGAGGCCACTTCAGCAACTCCTACGGTTCATAAGCACTCTAGGCTCAATAAGAGGTGGAAGCGAGCGCATGCTCACTCCCAGACTCAGTCTTTGTCTTCGTCGGGGGTTTCAGACTCGTCCGTTGGGAGACCCAGTTAGGTTCAAGCTCCAAGCCAGACTCAAAGTTGGGAGACTGCTGTTTGTTTTGATTATGGTCAGTTGGGCCACGTTAGACATTTCTACCCTTTACGTGTAAGTTCTTTGGGTGTTTCAGAACCTAGTCAGACTCTATCTCATCAATCCAGTCGGGGACAGTATCTGTACTAGACCCAAACAGGCCAGGCTTTGGGAGCTTCGTGAGGATTGACTTTTCAACCAACGCAATAGTGTCACCCTTGAGAGGGACTTTTGTTTTAGAGACCGATGATATTATATGTGAACCCCTTTGTTATTGATCGGTATACTGTGGGACGTAGAGGCACCTTGGTTATGTGTTATATATGTATATATACTGTTGTTTGATTACCCTCTTGTGTTGTGATGTGTAGTGAATCTTGAACTCTCTTTATGTGTATGTAATGAAAAGTTTTTAATAGGATTGATGATCCTAGTATTGTTGTATATCAAATGTTGAATTATGAGATGCTCATGTGATGGCCTTTGATCCTTGTTCAGTTTGGAATTTGTTTGTGGAGAATGAGAAATCCATGAAATTTTTTTGATTTGTGTGATGGTATGAGAAAGGCCAAATTATAAGGCTTTGAATGTGTTGAGTCTAAGGAAATGTGAGACCTTAGAGTTTTATGAAATTGGTGAAAGTTATGTTGGAATGTCTAAGGGAGTGTGAGATTTGTATCTCAGCATAGTGAGAATGGTATTTATGTGTGTGTGAAATGAGTTTGTGGTGTTATTAGATTTTGGGTGGAGTTTTGAGTGGGAAGAGAATTTCATGGGTAGATGCTCGAAATATTTCCTAGAATGATGAATGGTTTGTGTTCTCAGGTAACGAGTGTAGCATTAGTAAGAATTGTCTTGTGTGACAGGGATTGTGTGATCGCCGTTGACCTATTCGGTCTTGTGTTGAGATATAATGGCGTGTTTTCCATCTAGGCGTATGAGTAGTAATTCCTTTGGGAGCAACAGTGGTGTAGTCTACTTTGAGGAATCCAGGGAGATTCTAGAAATGTGTGGAATAGTTTTTGGAACCCCGTCTCTGAATAAACGGGGCGGGAGAAGAATGTAGATGTTTGAGTGCCGGGAGCGAAAATTCTTGGGTAATTATTCAGTTGATCGGTATCAAGGTGGGTGACAAATAGTCACTTTAGAATGGTTTGGATGTGAGTTGTGAAGTTGTACTTTTGGAAATTTAGCGCGGATTTAGCTGTAAGGTGGTGTAATACCATGGGTTGTGTTTGGGGGCATTGAGCCTCGCTTATGTGTGTGTGGTTATCGATGAGCGGTTATTGGTGTGAGTTTATGAAACCCCATGAGTTGGGGTAAGGTGTTAACTTCTTGATAGGGAACACTCGTAAGCCTTCGTGTATTGATGGTCTATTTCGTTAGTGTTTGTATTAGTGTAAAACTTTCAAAATTTGGAAAGTCGTGCGTGCTGTATTATCTCTTTTAGCACTGTGTTTATTTATATTTGTTGTTGTTATAGAAATGTAGTTATCGCATTGTGAAATCACCGTAGGTGTGATGGATATGATTGGGCGATAGTTGGGATTCACCAGATGTTGGTTGAGAATGTGATTGGGTGGTTATTAAGATTCACCGGTTGTTTGTTAAAAAATAAATTGAAAAGTGATTGTTGGTTTGTGTAACTTTTCATGGCATTTTTATTTTAACTAAAACCTTGGGGTTGAGATTTTAAGGTTTGTTTCGGGAAAATATTTACAAAACAATTGGTTTTACTCGGAGTTTATGACATAAATCTTTTGTTGGGAAACGGTGTGAGTTTAGGCAATTTTTGAGAAAATGTATAAGTGGAAAAAGAGTTTTCTTTTAAGATAATATGAAAAACTCTCATTTTAACTAGCTTATGTGACCGTTTCATTACCTTGTTTGGATGATAATTTATGTTGGTAATGATAATGATTATGACAAATTGAAATTGCAAAATTGTGGTATTTTGTGTTGATGGCGTAGTTATTATTTATGTTAATTGTTATTATGGAAATGTTGTGTTGATGTTGGTTGTAGCACCACCATGCGAGTGATGGGCATTGTTGGGTGACGGTAGAGACTCATCGGTTGTTATATTGGAACAAAATTGGAAAAAAAAAAAAAATCCTGGTGTTATGGTCTCGGATGGTTTTGTTAAGCAGAAATGTTGTGAAATTAATTTAAAGGGTGATAAGGAATTTCAGTGAGTAGTTTATGCACAACTAAGTTGTCAATGATTATGCATTCTAATTTGCACTTTTGTTTTCGGAGAATATTTATAAAAATTTTGAGTTTTGCTTAAAAGGCAGAAAATGTATTTTTGGCTTGTGATCGGTGTGAGTTTTGAGCACCTTTGGGAAAAATGTTTTACAGACAAGGGAATGATTTTTTTACCAAGAATCGAGAAGATGATGAATTTTTTTTTTTTTACAAAGTTAAGTTGCTAGTTATTATACCTTTATGGTTGGGATTGCATAACAACGTTATTTGAATTGCTAATCTTGGGTCTGTATGTTTAGTTCTATGGGCGGATTGGCATTGTAAGGCTTGTTATGCCGAAGTTTTGCCTTGGGCCGGGTTTTGTTGTAAATTATTTCCTTTTGAGTGAGTTAATCAATGGTTCTGTTGTGAAAATTTTATTTTTTTCCTCCATGTTGGGGGTGTTGAGCATCGGGGCTGGTTGGACGTGCTGTGGTGGTTGTCCTTTGGTGGATGCTTTTGTTATGCGTGTGGTTGTCATTGTTGTTCTTATTTCTTAGGCCCAGCGAGTGGTATGAGTCAATAGGGCATCCGTGACCTCTCTTTTGTGTCCTTGGTAATTCGGGTGTCCTTGGAACTCCGAGGTGTTGGACCCAGAGTCGGGAAGGTATTCCAAGTTTGGATATAGCTTGGAGTTGGTGTAGGTTGGGGAGGTCTTTCTTGGTGCTATGTTTCCTTCATGAGGTGTTGGCTTTTATTTTGGCATTTGTTTAATTTCAGGGACGAAATTTCCTGAGATGGAGAGGTTGTGATGTCCCGGGTCTTGGACCCGACTTGAACATGCCTTTTGGACCTACCTTTTTTCCTGCTCAGTACCTTGATGGTTTGTGTCGCGTTAATGTTTGAGAGTTCAGACTTGTTTAATCCACTTAACGTTAGACCGATTTAAATATTTTGAGTTTCGAGCATAGGGACGAAACTGAGGGAACCAGGATCACCTTGAGAAGTTCGGGCTGACTTGGGTGGAATAGCACGTGTAGGGGCTTAGGCCGCATGTGCGGATTGAGAGCCACATGTACGGCAGGAAGGGCCGCACGTACGGGGTTAAGTTGGGTTGAAGTTTTCGTTCTGCTTTAATTGCACGTGCGGTGGGAAATTCTACACATGCGAGAAGGGCTCATCTAAACATGCGGCTAGGCGTGTGAAACTGTCTCGAATTTCGTGTTTTTCAGCCATTTATTGATCGTTGGCTCCTCTTTCTCTCATTTCAAAATATATATCTCTCTTTACAATCTTTTCTCTCTTTTTCTCTCATCCCTCTATACCTAAACCCTCAAAACTTTTCGTTTCCTTTTGATCCCATGAATCCATTAGAATTTTGGTACTAGTTTCTTATACCAAAATGACGAGCATACCGAGGGCTTCGTTTTGACCGGTGGGAATTCCGACGACGTTGATTTTTAGCTTTCCTCCTCTTCTTCCTTTGAGGTAGGGATTTCTTTGATCTTTTTCAATACATCGTCTATAGATAGACATGTGGTAGGTTTATTGCATAAAAACCATGTTCGTTATGGATTTTTTCGAAAATCATGAAAGGGGATCTAAGACTTGATATTTGAGATTGTGATTTGTGAAATTAATTGTTGTTTAGGTTAATTGAGGAGTTGTTTAGCATGTTCATGTTGAGAAAGAGGTAAAGCCCTAATTTTTGTAATAATGCCTAATAGGTAAAAAGGGTTGAAATTGTGAAATAATCATGTTATGAATTAAGGAATTTGATTAATGATTTGGTAATTAATTTGAGATTAAATCGGGTATTATGATTTTAGCATTAACTTTGTGTTGGGTTGATTATAGTTGAGTATAACGAATTGATAATTGTTAATTGCTAAAAAGGGGGTTAACCATGAGATTAGAATCATTGAGTTACACTTTTATTGAGTCGAAATTGAGTCGATTATGACTTTGTTACCCATGAATTGGGTTTTTGGTTAAATAAAGGAAATGAGTTTTCTTGAAAATATAGTTGGTGTATTGTGAATTGAGAACTGTGGAAATTGATTTTGGAAAGAAGAGGTAATTATAACTCTTTTGCAAATTGAGAAAGAACTTTAGGTAGAAGTTGAAAACCTTTGAATATTATTGTTATTGTTGGACTTAATGCGTCATAAGAATTGGATAATTGTATTACGTGTATTTAATACATATTGTTTAGAGGTTTTGTCCTTGGTCATCGGTAGAGGATGACATTGTGATGTTGAAATGATTACGTATATGTAGTACACTCGAGTTATTTATGCTTGTTGTACAAAGTGATGGTTGGAAATTGTGCACGGACTGAGAATATGAGGTATCAGTACCTTCTAACTAACGCCTGGAGAACTTGGCAGAGATACCATTACCTTTCAGCTAGTGTCTGGAAAATTGGCATTTTGTTGTGAAAAGATGTACCATTGGCTTACCGTGCTTGAAGTAGGTAAAGTAGAGTTGTTTATTTTTATTGTTTCAGTGTGACTATAATATGTCATGTGTTATGATGATTGTGGTTCTGGGAGACCGAGTTGTCGTCAAAGTTGAGTAGGTAGTGGTTGGGTGCGTGTTGTTTTCATCTCTTGAGTTCAATGGTTATGTGTACACGTGGGTGCATCAAATTGATTGTTAATAGTATTTTCCTTAACCTTGGGTTTAAGGCATAGAAATGTAATGAATGTATTTATGCATTGAGGTTGTAAGAAACAAGGAAAAGAAAATCGGATCTTTGTGATTTATTTCAAAGGCAAGGCGTTTATTATGTAATACTTTGTTAAAAAACTGGAAAATACGGTTATTATGTGATATTTTGTTAAAGATGGAAAAATGAAAAGTAAATGTGAACTGGTTGTGTTGTTGAATAAATCGAATGATTTTAAGAAAAGTATCTATGTATGTATACTTTGGTTATAAACCGTAACAATATGTATATGATATGATGTGAAACATTTATGATCATAGCTATCTGTAGGTTATTATTGTTTAGGATCTTGTTGGAATCCCTACTAGATTTTATGTTTATCCCACGTTGCTCATTTTTTTCAGGTGATGTTAAGAAGTGCTCCAGATCAAGGATCACCCTTAGTTGTTGGCCCCGGGGCCTTTTCATTTGTGGGCGGAATGCCGTTATTGTAAAAGGGTTAAACCCTTTCTTTTACTTTTAAAGATGTAAGCCTATGGGCAATTTATTTGGTTATACTCCTGTTGCATTCATTTTGTATTCGGACAAGAGAATCTTTATTTATTCTTTCTTATTGATGTAAAGAATTTCTGTATGTTATCTCTGAAATTGAATTAATTTAATGATTTTGATAATGGATTTCGAGTAATGAAAAGTGAGGCGTTACAATGAATTTCGATTATTGTATCACAAGGATGTCAATATGACATTTTTTTCTAACTTTTAACTAATGTTAGTTGTTAAAGTAATTTAAAATTTTAAAAACATTATGGGCAAAGTTGCGAAGAAAAAAAAAACTTTAAAGGTGAAGGCAAAAAAATATTAAAATTTAAAGAGTCAAAGTGTAATTTACTTAAATTTTTAAAATAGTATTGTTCGGTCCCTTTATTGTCAAATCCTCATAGAAACTTTGTTTTGAAAGAGTTGTAATTTTTCCTTGATTTTTGTCTTTTCCGCTCGAGCGGGACCATTGGCGCTCGAGCGTAATATGTGATGTCTCAGTAGTTGGTCATGTCTGTAAACATACTGAGAAGTGTGATTTCGCGCTCGAGCGTGTGTTCTAGTGCTTGAGTGCAAACCTGTTTGGTCACACACATATTTTACTGAAGCCGCTCGAGTGGGCTTTCCTGCGCTCAAGCGGAGATCGCGAACTCTGTTTTCCTATATATATCTGTTTAGGCTATTTTTAGGTTTTACTTCTTCTAGATCTTGTTTAAGAGTCTTAGGGTTTTGTTTGAGGTTTTCTTCTGAAAATCTTGTTGCGTTTTCCTTGATGATTTAAGTGAGTTCTAAACTTATGATCTAAGATACATACATCAAGGAGTTTGTTACTTCAAATTCAAGAGTGTTCTTCTTCGGTGGATTCTGAAGATTCAAACGTAGAGTTTCAAAGGAGTTTGATTCTATATGTAGTCGTTGATTCGACAAATGAAGTTGTGGATTCAACTTCAGATTAATCAGTTTCGAGACGAAGGCTTGGTGAAAGAGTTACAAAAGGTTTGAAGACAAATTAACTGAGTTGGGTAATTTGTGTGTTATCTTTATAATCTTTCTTTCTTCAGTAGTGGATTGATTAGTGGCGTTTCGCTCGTGGTTTTTTATTACAATTGAAGGTTCTTCAATTGTAGTTTTTCCATGTAAAAATCATTTGTGTCGATTTATTGTTTATTCCGAAAACAACAATCTAAATTACTTTTGTAAGTGCTTGATGATTTAGATTGTGTGTTTTCAATAATTGGGACTTGGAATATTTTAATCTTGACCTAATCACAAATCACTTAGGATTTTTAATTGGTATCAGAGCAGGTCACTTTTTGTTTTTATCAAAACTATAGGAGTGTGATTTTGTGTGACTGGTGATATGGATTCTATTCATGAAGGTAACTCGACCCATAGACCTCCTTTACTCAATGGTACAAACTATTCTTATTGGAAAGCTCGTATGAGAGCATTTTTAAAATCTATCGATGAGAAAGTTTGGCACTGCGTGATCTATGGGTGGAGTGAACCTATTGTCACCATTGATAGTGTTGATATTCCTAAACCCCTTGATAAATGGGACACAACTGATTACCAAAACTTGAGTTGGAACAGTAAGGCTCTTAATTCCCTGTTTTGCTCTGTCACACCTGAAGAGTTTCGTCGTATCTGCACGTGTGAGGTAGCAAAAGAGGCTTGGGACATTCTTGAAATGATTCACAAAGGTACTACTTCTGTCAAAAGTTCAAAACTTCAACGTCTCACATCTGCCTTTGAAACCCTTTTTATGCGCGATTGATGAGATGTTTGATGATTTCTATGCAAAACTTAGTGATATCGTAAATTCCTGTTTCACACCCGGTGAAAAAATCCCTGAACTAAAGTTGTTGGAAAAATTTTGAGGTCTTTACCTGAGAGGTTCCAATCAAAAGTGACAGCCATTGAGAAGGCTCAGAATGTTGATACCCTCAAACTTGATCAGTTGGTTGGAAACTTGCAGACTTATGAAGCCCACTAGATTTCAAAGAAAAAACAAAAAGATAGTGTGGCTTTCACTAGTGCTCATGAGACTGAAAAAACTCCGGAGACTGAATTTGATTTAGAGTCTGAGATGACGGCTATGTTTACTAAACAGTTTTAAAAAATTTTGAAGAAAAAGAAACTTAATTTCAGAGACCCTATTTCAAAAGACAAGAGTAATGAAAAATCCAAAACTTTTCCACCAAAACTTGCTCCAAAAACTGAAAAGAAGATTGTAAAGGGACAAGGGGTCAAGTGCTATGAATGTCAAGGGTTTGGTCATATTGCCCTTGAATGCCCTTCGAAAAAGAATCGAAAGAAAGTCTACACTGTGACCTAGGATGATGAAAGTCGGTCGAAGCAAGAACCCGAAGAACCTGAATCCGGTGAAGATGGGGATAGTGCTTTCATGGCATTTTGGTCCACTTTCACTCAACCTCTTCCAAAGCTAGCGGAATTAGCTCGTGGTCAGAACCTGCATCATGCTCCCACCTTTGATGGGAGTAACTACCTGTATTGGAAGATCAGAATGAGGGCGTTTCTGAGAGCTTTTGATCTAGAAGGCTGGCAAGCCATTGAAAAAGATACAAAAAGTGCTGACAATCCGAGCAATCAGAGAGCCCTGATTACTATTCGTGGAGCAATTTCTGATGAAGAACAGCAACGGGTTGCTCACTGCATAAAGGCTAAAGATGCATGGAAAACTCTGAGCCAATTTCATGAAAGAGGAGATTCAGCTTCACCACCATCCAGCAACTTTTCTGCCTTAGTTGCCCAACTGGACGAGGTTCAGAAGAATAAGGAGCAAAAAGATGATGATGAAACATCTGAAGACAATGATGAGATTACTAGTGATGATCTACAACAAGCTTACAAAAAGCTTTATGATGAATCTCTGAATCTATCTAAAATCAATGACAAACTCACTCTCAAGCTCAAAGCATGTGAAAGCGAGAATGTCAAGCTAAAAGGAGAACTTGTAGCAGCAAAGCAGAATGTCATCAAGATCTCAAGTGATAGGCAAGACCTATGTGGAAAACTTCTATCCTGTGAAATTGAAAGGAATGAACTTCTGAATGTGTATTCCACATATGAAGAGAAGCTTGAAAGCCTTGAGATGTCAACAAGCTACATTGGAAGAGATAGTCTGTCAGAAAGATGAAGAACTCTGTATTGCTAGAGCCACAATTGCTATGTGGAACAAAGGTTCCAAATCTTTAGAAGACATCCTCGGGTTTCAACAAATAGGTTGTGACAAAAGGGATTTTCTTCTTGATTCAAATTCTGGTATGTCCACATCAGTTGATTCTTGAATCTTGGTTACTAAATTCTTGATTCTTGAAATTGTAATTTGATTCTTAAATAAACGCTTGGGGTATGTTTGGTTTGAGTTTGGGAAATGAGTTTTAGAAAAAAATTTCCAAAAATTTGTTTGGTTTGAGTTTTTTCTCAAAAAATTTCCAAAATCACTTTCTCTCTCTTACACATCAATCAATCACTTTTTCTCTCTCCTCTCTCCTTCTCAATCACTTTTTCTCTCACACACATCTACTCAATTCTCCCAAAATATCAAATCATCCCAAACTCCCAAAAAAAATGTCTCTCAAAATATACAACCAAACAAACCAAAAAAATTTCTAAGAACAACTCTCCCAAAATTTTTTCAAAAACAACTCTCCCAAAAACAAACCAAACAAGCCCTTGATTTTTGGCCGATTGATTCCCTTCTGGACTGTTCAAGTTGAATTCCTATGTGGGTCTGTTTCTTGACTGGAATATCTGTGCCTTTGGTAGAATTGTTGCCTTCAAACCAAAAGGTTGTAATACTTGTGTAATTGCTGTATTGGTTAATTTGGCGAAGACTATTGAGAAGTCGTCCACTGTTTTGTGTCATATTGCTGTGACTTCTAAATATTAGGTCTATCAATGGCTCAACGAGTTTGAGTTTGTAGAGGTGGTTGAGATAGGGTTTATGCTACGAATTTGGGTGATGATGCCGAGGTCAATCCTCCGGTTGGAAGGGTTAATGAGGTTCCATATCAAAGAGAAGAAATGACCGAGATGAGAAGGCAAATTGTTGCTTTAACCGAGACCAAGGTTCTGAAAACCGGTTGCGGTCGCCATAACAGTAGTGGTGGTGCGGTTGCGGTTGCGAAGTGTAAAGGCTGTAGCGTAACAGTTACGGTAATCAGAACCGTGATTTTTTTTATTTTTCACACAATTTGAAAAAAATTTACCGATATGCATTTTTTTTTCCAGAATCATATTTATTGGGTTTTAAAATAAATTTTGATCAATTTTTGTTAATTTTTAAGTATAATCCAATATATTTCATATTTTTAAATCACTATAAATAGAGTGTTTTACATTTTATTTTAATAGTTAATGACTTTATATGTCATAAATCCATATTACACTTGTAGCAAAATTTTCTTTCATTAGACTTAGATGTATAAAATTATTTTTTTAATTATTATATTTGTGGAAGCATATGCAAATTTTAACTTGAATAGTTTTAAAAAATAAATTATAAATGCTAACGTAATCATATAAAAATTAAAAAATAAATTATAAAGAAAAAAAAAATTCTTTGGATTTGGATCACTTGAATATTTGTTTTTTTTTTTGGATAACCTGTAAATAAAAATAAGATAAACTAATCAACAAAATTAACATGTATAAACTATATATTAATATATAATTATAGGTGTTATGTTTTTTAGATATTTTACAAAAAAAATCAATCACTAACTATATATATACATATATATATTTTTAATCAAGCCAAATAAATAATGACCACACTTATTATTATTATTATTATTATTATTATTTTCAAACAATATATAGATAGACACACGCAAACAAAATGGTTGAGTAATAGTAGCTGAGTAGAATAGCATAGGTCTTACAACTTCAACAAATCAATAATAGGTTCTTCATCCTCCCTCTTCTCTCTCTCTCTATCTCTTACTCCTTCATCTTCTCTCTCTATCCCTCTTCCCCCATTTTCAGGTTTTTTTTTTCTTCGAAAAAAGCAGTTCGGAACCGTTACGTAATGATGCGCAACAGGCCGTTATGGCACCGTTATGGCCGCTATGGAAGCCGCTACAGTTGACACACCTATGAATCTCAATCACACCACAAAAGCAGGGGTAACACTTGGTGCCTACCACCGCAATCGTTACGTAACGCCGCATTTTGAAACCTTGACCGAGACGGTGCAACGTCTCCTACCTCCTATCGAAGGCAGTAATGGTTCCAAGGATCGTCAATTTGATGATTCCTTCGATGCTTCGCATAGGCGTAGAGCACAGTCACATGAGTTTGATTCTAAATGGAATGACACCATAAAGGATTTAGAGTTTCTCAAATTCTATGGAAGCTACAATCTGGATGTTTTCAAGGAATGGTTCAAGACAATTGAAAGTCATTTGGAGTATTATGATGTGCCAGAAGCAAGGAAAGTGAAATTGGTCTCTCAAAGCCTCAAAAGTCGTACCGCTGATTGGTGGAAACAATTACAAGTTGGTAGGCAAAGAAATGGCCAAGAAAAGGTTAGAGGGTGGAGAAAGATGAGAAAGATGCTCAAGGAGCACTTCTTGCCTTTTAGTCACATGCCATCTTTGTTGGTTAAGAAGCACCAAAAGAAGGGCATTTCAAATTTCAGATATCACCAAAGAGGCTTGGCAATCCGACAACCATCCTATGACTATGTCCAAATTGGTTACTCAACTAGTGTGGGAATGAAAGAGACTTTTGATGATAGGCGTCATCATAAGATGCTCTTTAGTGACGAGATCGTTCAACCAAATTATGATGAAGAAGATGTGGAAGAAAGTAGTGATCATGGGCAAGATTATGATCCGGATGTTCCTATCTTTGATGTTGGAGCTTCCATCTTTAGTGGAGAACATTATGAGCAAACACAAGGTTGTAATCAAGATGTTCCTATCTTCGATGTGGAACAACGATATGATGAAAATGTTTCCATCTTTGATGAACCAATGTGTGGGGCGTTCGATTATGATGAAGTTAATGTTCATGAATATGAAAAGAAAGTTGATGTTCGTGCATATGGCGGAGCTCCAATCTTAGACCACTATATGATGATGACGATAACTTTCTTGTAGAGAACAAAGGTGTAGTTTTGTAGATGAAGCAAGTTTTGCTCTTACATTGCTTCCCATGAAGGAAGTGGTTGCTTTTCTTGATTCCAAGAAAATTATGGTGAAGAGTCGTAACATTGAAATTTCATGGGTGTTGAATGATCTTTGCTTCCAAGAAATGCTTCTTATGCTATCTTCAAAGCTATTTGTTCCACTTTGTGCTGACTTGGTACCCAACCCGGCTTCATGGAGGAAGGATGCGTTTATTTTGGGCCCCTGCGAGAAGCATTATTTTGATGACATCTTGTTTCCAAAATGGCATGCTACATGGGTGGCCTATTCACACCTCAACATGGTTTTGGTTGATGTCCATAAACAATAACTCGTTTTGATGGAAGGATATTTTCAAGGATGCTCTTGAATATAGACTTACAACTACTTAGTCTTGTTTGCCATTGCATGTCCATCATACTTCCATAAGTCATTGTTTTGAGTCATTTTTTATTATTATTTTGTTGTCTTGAGGCAATTTGTTGTAGTCCTAACTTGAGGACAGGCTGTTTTTCTTTAAAGGGGAAGTCTGATGTAGTTAGAACTAGTATAGTTGTTATGTTTAGCACCATCAAAGTTAGTTAGAGTTAGTTGGGTCTTTTATCCTAAATAAGTGGTTAGACATCTCTAGTATTCAGTTTTATGATATTTTGATATTGAATATTTCAGAGCATGAGAGCTCTTGTACTCATTTTGGGATTTTCTCTGTCTAATGAAATCTCTTTCTTGATTGGCTCCAATGGGGGCCTCCCCCAAGGGATGACGGGTCCAAATATTTTGGGTACTTTGGTAATTTCTTGTTACTTCTGCATTGTCCTAATTTTTATACTTATAAATAGATGAAGGGGGCACCACTTGTACTGTAGAGAGTCACAGTTATATAGTTTTCTGATCTTAGTGAAAACCACAATAACCGTGGACGAAGCCCTATTCTGGGGTGAACTACGTAAATCTTTGTATTCTTGTGTGTGTGATTTCTTCGATTCGTTTTATCTTTCTTGTTTGTTACCGATCCTTGTTAGGAAGAGACGATTTCCTAACAGGACAAACACAAGAATCTAACTTTTTTGGCGTAGACACAAATTGCGAAACATAAAGTGTTTCAACACATTTTGAAGTTCATGTCACAAACGTCCACTAGTTAGTTCTTGGACTAAACAGTGCCGATTATTTGAATAGCAAGTTCCTATTTTTGATTTGTATTTCAAATCGTTAATTACACATTTTTAATTTAATGAAACCCCCGATTAATAAAGAACAAAAAATTAACAGAAAATAATTTAAGGAAAAGAAATATTTTAATGAAATTGTTGTGGGTTTTAAACCCTTGAATACAAAGTATAATTCTTGGGCTTGAAACCCTTTACCTATTGATCGCCATTATGAGTCTGTAGCATAGACTCTTGAGTTCTCTAGGTTTCTCTTCTTCTTTCTTGTGAAGACTTCTTTACCTCCTGATTTCTCTCTCTCTCTCTCTCTCTCTAACTTTTGATTTTTGATCATTTCTCTTGTGTGATGGTCGTCATATTTATAGAGGGCCATATATATGTGATAAGAGTGCCTCATCTTCAATTTGAATTTCAAATTGAATGATAACGCCATTTGAATTTAGGTGTAATCATATCTGATTAACCGTATTGAGCTTTTGGATTTCATCCTGTATAGTGTACTTGTCATAGGCTCTACAAGTGCCATCCTTCATAGGCTCCACATGTCATTTGAGTATCTTGAGTAACGTCACTGAGACATGATGTCGTTTTATTTATGCACTACAACAGATTAAATTGATCATTTTAGGAAGTGATCACCTACAACAGTCCCATCATAGGCTCTACGCATGTCATTAACTGCTTGACTGTATTTGAAATCTGAACATAAATTTGGTTGAAATTTATGTGCCAATAGGTTGGGCAAAAGCACATCACTCCTAAAAAAGCAGAAGGGGGAGGGGCCAGAGAATAAAAAAAAAAAAAAATCAATGGGTTCAAATCACTTGTCAAAACTTTGCTAGTTTTTTTAATCCAACATTAAATTCCAATCTCTTGTCAAAACCCATCACTGAAACACCTAATTTTCAAGGCATGATATCGTTTATGTTTACAATTTTTATGTTTATAAATAATTTAAAAACTACATACAAAAACTCATTTGGTGCCTAATTTTGTTTCTAAAAATTATAGACAAACTACACTAAATTTTTTATTTTAAAAAAAAAAAAGTTTATTCTACTTGTTTCGAAAATAAGTTTTCATTCTTTCCACTTTCTCCTACCCCCTTTGGTCACCACCACCAACAATCATATTTAGCAAACACATGACACAAAAATAAAAAATAATAGCCAAACCTTGTGTATGTGTGATAAAGATATGATATGGATGACGATCTTGTACTATTGTTAGATGAGAAAACAACAAAGATTTTTTTTTTTTTTATTACAATGTATCATCATACAGGGAAATAGAATGAGTTCATAATTACAGCATAAAACACAATAAACTCCCAAAATGGGAGACATCCCAAACAAATACAATAATTACAACATAAAACACGATTATAAATAAACTCCGAAAATGGGAGACATCCCAAACAAATACAATAATTACAACATAAAACACGATTATAAATAAACTCCCAAAATGGGAGTGACATCTCAAACAAGTACGAGGGGAATAGATTTCACATGCACGTGTGAAAAGTCAAACTCTTAAGGCATGTTTAATTAGTAGGATTATAGCATAGGATTCGGATTCGGATTCGGATTCGGATTGTTAGTCCATGGGCTCACAATCCCATATTTGATTGCAAATTTTATTAACCGGATTACATATACAGCGTACATTCAATCCAACAAAATTGGCAAATTTTTAATATTGAGAGGAGCTGGGGATCCTAATTTCAAGTATAACCAAACCAAACCAAGCCAAGCCTTAAGTCCCATCAAATGGGGTCAGCTACATGAATCTTTTTTCTCCACACGGCCCTATCAAAGGCCATTTTGTTAGTCAAATTAAGTAGATCCATATCTCTATTTACAACGCTAACCAACGTCAATCTAGGCTGACCCCGTCCCCTAACACTTCCATTTATCGTTACAGCATCATATCTCATCACTACTACCTCTGTTGGTCTCCGTTGAATATGACCAAACCATCTCAATCGATTCTGTCTTAAGTTATCTTCTATCGGTACTACTCCTACCCATTCCCGAATACACTCATTCCTAATTTTGTCTTGTCTAGTCTTGCTACACATCCACCTTAGCATTCTCATCTCAGCCACACTCATCTTATCTACATATTGTTTCTTGATTGCCCAACACTCTGTCTCATACAACATTGCTGGTCTAATAGCCGTTTTATAGAACTTACCTTTAAGTCTAGTGGGTATTCGTTTATCGCACAGTACCCCAGACGCACTTCTCCACTTACACCATCCCGCCTTAATCCTATGGGCCACATCTGCATCAATCTCCCCCGTTGTTGTGATAATCGACCCCAAATAACAAAAATGTTCACTCTTAGGCAATTCTTGGTTCTCAATCTTCACTTCTCCTCTGCTTTCATTGTTACTGTTACTAAATTTACACTCCATGTACTCTGTCTTAGTTCTGCTTATCCGGAATCCTTTAAATTCAAAAGCATTTCTCCAAATCTCCAACTTTGTATTAACTCATTCTCTAGTCTCATCCACTAATTTCAAGTATGAAAGAAAAAAAATAAAATGAATACATAACAAAAGGTTTTCTCACTAATTTAATTGGATAACTAATCCTATACTAATTCATGAAATTATTAATCCTTTCACTACTAATCATGTTAATCAAACAAGGCCTTAACCTTCTAATAAGGTATAAGAACTCTGGCCAACAGACTAATCTTTATAAAGAGAGTAGTTTGAAAGGTATAACTGTAAACAAATAATATACTATGGTATTGTAAAAATATAATTCAATAATGTTTTTATTGGAACCAGATGCAAGTAAATAGTGTTCAAGTCCAAGTAAAGAGTGTTCAAGTCCAAGTAAGAGGGTTTAGTAAAAATTCAAAGGACTCAATGAACCTGTAATTAATATGAGCAAGTAAAATTTATTTGTTTAAATAAATAAACAAATTTAAGTGGGTTCAACTGAACCCTCTCAATTAAGTGTAGTGGCACACTCCATGGATTGTCATGCAACATTACTAGTTTTCTTTTTTCAACCCTCAAAAGACCTCCTATTGCTGTCCCTTCAAATGTCCACAGAACACTGAACACTGCAGTCTACCGCACCTTTTTATCCGATTTCTTAGGAAAAATTAACTCCAAGAAGTTAGAAGCCCACCTATTGAGAATGGCATCACCCACTCAACCCCAAAAACTGAGAAGATCAAACTTCACAGCTTGTTAGCAACTCATATCGAATTGAAACTCGTATCGAATTGTATGAATCAAATCGTATCATGAATCATAGCATTCTAATGACCATGAACACGATATCGCCTCCACATCACAAATCATGGCAAAAACAGCAAACTGAAAACACTCCCGCCTAGAAAGTCTCCAAGACATTCATTTTTTCTCTCCTCGAAAAATCAAATAATCGTAAAGGTCAAAATAAAGCCTTCACATACTAGATTTTCCAAACTTCCAAAGCCCTCTAAAAACGTGTATTTTCAAAACATTGTTTGAATACTTTGCATTCCCTCAAAGTTTTGTCATCCAAACCCATCCAAATGCAATATAACTGCCACCCAACAAAAAACAGTGTTTGTAACAAAGAGGAAAGACATGAAAAAATTAGCCTCACCAGCTTAGTTATTACATTGCTTCAGTAGCTTCACAATGCAGAATATATAGGCAACATAGAAAGAGCTAAAACAACTTGTAGCTCACAAACCAAGTTAAGAACAATGGAAGAGATAAAATTCAAGAACCAGCAAAAAGGGATAGCAGTAAATGGGTTTGCTTCTCTGTTCATATCCTAGTCTTGCACAAAAACACACAACCCAAGAATAGAATCATGTGAATCAACAAAAGAGCAGGTTTATCAACAAATAGCAATACCACTAACTAAAGGAACGCGATATTTTTGATAGATAAAGTCAAGTAAGTTACTGGCTAATGTCAACTCATGAACTGCATTGGGAGTTTCTTCCAACAATGGTGGAAGGCTTCTAAACTCTGTCAACAAGACCTGCAAAATAAAAGAAGATGACTCACACTGTACTGCAGCCAATACGAAAGCATCTTTGATCAAATATATGGAGATTGGGAGGTTCCATTCCCTCTAATTCCATCGATTCAGTTGAGTATCAGGCATCGTGTACAAACAACTATGTCTAATCTCTGATACATTCCATAATTTCTTTAGCGATGGTATTGAAATACTTGTAACTGTTTTGAAAATTTTCTCACTGTCCAAATCATATACAAAAGATTTGAACAAATTATGCCCAAGGCAGACCCATTTCCATACAATGTCACTAGAACGGCATCATTATTGATAAAAAATAAAAATAAAAAATAAAAGAGTATACCGAATACCATCCGAATTCGACCAATACATAAACAAAGATGTCCAATTTCATACCGAATACCATCTAAATTCGACCAATACATAAACAAAGATGTCTAATTTTCTGGTTTTGTATCAAGCAATGTTTTAAAAACCGGACCGGTGAACAAACCAGAAAAGACAACGGGTGGACGGGTCACCGGTTCAACCGTCGGGTTGAACCGGAATCGAACCGTGATGTAATAAATATATTAAAATTATATTTAAATAAAAATATAAGTAATAAAATTATAAATTGAAAATATTAAAAATATTAAATTATCTTAAATATTTGTCATAATATTTTTTTTACTGAAAAATATAATAATATATTTTAAAATATTATTAATTTTAATTTTGGAAGATGAAATCAAATATTTAATATTCCCTTCATATGATTTTAATTCAAATAATTTGATTGAAAGGAGAACAAAAATTTTGGAGGGATATCAAAATTTTAATATTCCCTCCAATACATTTGATTGAATCCCACATGGATTTCTTGAGTTTTTTTGAAAGAGTTTTTTTCTTATAAATAGGTGAAGACTTTCACAATAATTTCATCAAGCTCTTAATGGGATTCCTCACAAGAGAAGACCCTTGAAAAAGAGTTTCAAATTAAAATTTTCTTATATTCTTATATATATATATATATATAAAATAAGAAAGAAAGAAAGAAAAGAAAGAAAATAAAAAAAAACAAAGAAAAGATTTATAAAAAAAATTTGAAACCGGTCCGGTTCAATCAACCCGTAACCGGGTCGACCGGTTCACCGGTTTAACCGGTGGGTTCACCGGTTTTCAAAAAATAGGCCGGTTTTTACAATTGGCCGGTTTAAGGGGGCTGACCGGACCGGAACCCCATCCGGTCACCGGTTGAACCGGCCGGTCCGGTCCGGTTTTTAAAACCATGGTATCAAAGTCCCAAATGTTGCTCGCTATTGTCAATAAACACAACATATAATAGTTCAAAACTTACCTATCAAAAATAAAAAAACTAGATAACAAATATCAGTAATTAACAAATTTAGGCCTTACGAAAATGTAAGAGGTTCTCAAAAACAAATATTAAAAACATGAAATTGAATCTGATACGAGATAAAAATTAGGGTTTTGGGAATTGTGACCTTGAGCTGAGAGAGGAGTTTGGAACAAGTATCGAAATCGTTCCGAATAAAAGCGGCTTTGAATCTCTCGAATAGCTGAGAAACCTCTGTGAGTTTCGGATCCATCTCTCTGTGTCGCTTTGAAAGCTTCTCTTCCTTGTGCAAGAAAGGATTTGGAGGGAACTCGGGGCAGTTTGATCCGGGTACTGTGGGCTGCCAAAATTGCTGTTTCGATGGATCCGGATCTCTAATCTTTTACTTTTCTTTTTTCTTTTTTTTTTTTAATCAAACTAGTGATGCGGGCTCAACTCAAGCCATCTGAATTCAATTTGATTTTTTTTTTATGGTGTGTTTGGTTGATAGATTAAGAAAGGATTTGGAAAGAGGAATAGAAAAGTTAAGTGAAATATAAATAAAATATGTCTAAAATTCACCTAATTTCACACATTTTTTCTTTTCGTTTCTAAATTCCTCCTCAAATCCCCAAATCAAACACAACATTAAGATTTGAATAAGATATTTTCAAATTTAGTATTGATTTGGATAAAAATTTAAAAATCTAAATTAAATTTAGATGGACTTGGGTAAAGATATCAAATCCGAAACCTGAATTTAAAAATATTAAATATGCATATAAATTATTCGTCATTACATGATATCAAAGTAATTTTGATTATTAAATCATATTGAATATATATTATATATACATATAACATAAAATCTTACTTCTTTTTTTTTCACTCATAAATTGTAAGGACTACTATAGCGACATTTCTCTTACATTATATAAATTATTTGTTTTGATGGTATTAATGATTTTCTATATAAAAAATATATAAATAGAGTCAAATTTTAATAATTTAATAATGCAGTTGTCAAAAAAAACTAAAATTCATTTACAATTCGGACAACTCGAGCAATTTGGGTTTAACTCGGGTCGGGCTTGGGCAAGTAACCTCGATTTACAATTCGGGTCTGAGCAGGTCTCAGCACAACTTGAGCTGGGCTTGGACAACCTCCCAACTCAACTGAACTCGCCCGAGTTGCACCCCTATGCGTTGCACGTGGTATTTTATCTATTGTAATTATATTTTTTAAATAATTTTTTTTATAAATAGACATTAAATGTATACTTGCTAATTTCAATGCCTCTTAGATAATGTAATTTTGTACATTTTCTTATTCATTTGGATTATATATATATATATGTGTGTGTGTAATTTGGTACATTTTCTTATTCATTTAGATTATATATATATTATTTATGGTTCCTCATATGATGACGATGCATTTAAAATTAAATAATTACATATCATTTTGAAATAATATTAGTTATATTTAACTTTTTAGTTGAAAGCAACATAACAAACTCTTAATTCAGAGTATCACACAAATGGTGTTTCTATTAATTTCACACAAATATCTAGAATTCACTTGTAAATATCACTGTAAACCAAAAAAAAACAAAAATCAAAAATTATTTTGGTATCATCACATAATGTTATCTTCACAAAAATGAGTCAATAAAAATCTTTCATGGTTGTTTTGGAAAGTCTTGGTAATGTGATGAAAGTATTTAATATGCCAACTACTTATGACAGATATATGTTTGAAACTAAGATGGAACAAGGATACCACATACCTAAAGGTCATGTTTGATTCACAAGACTAATAGTGAAGTATTAATAATCCTATTAAATTAGTGTGGTATTCATTATCCAATTGGATTAATATCCATTGGATTAATAATCCCACCCTTACCCCATTACTAATAATCCTATAAATTTGTTGGATTAATTATCCATTGGATTGATAATCCTAAACCAAAATGTTAAAACAAACATAGGATAATTAGGCCCACGGATTAATAATCCCAATCCCATGCTCTAATCCACCCAATCAAACATGCCAAAAGAGTTTTGTCCCTTACTATTTAACTTATTCGTTTTCTAAATTCAAGAATGGCTAGTGGTGATTAAGTACTATAAATTTTAAGGCATAATATGAAAATAATTAGAATTAAACAGCATGAAGGTGAGATAATACATTGTTGTAAATTATATGTAATATTACTATAAAATAATATAATATTAAACACAAATGAAAATATTGTAAAAAGAAAGTTAAATAAAGAAAGATTCACTTATAGCATCTCCAATGGCAAGCCATTGGAGCTGCTATTGCCATAATTTGACAACTGCAGCAAAGAAGTGTGCTTTAATGGTTTGAAATAACAGCTGCTATTTGTGTCAATGAAAAAGAAAAACAATTGTTTCCCTCTCTTCCTCCAGTTTTTGTTCATCTTCTCAAACCATTTTAGCAACGGTGGACCAATTTCTACATTTCTTCCTCTATGCGTCGCATTGCTGTTGCTGAAGATGAACAAAAACTCATTGCCAAAATGACAAATAACGATTCCGATGGACCAATTTCTGCGTTTCTTCCTCTGTGCGTCCCGTTGCTGTTGTTGAAGATGAACAAAAACTAATTGCCAAAATGACAAATGATCATTGGAGTATCATTGCTATAATTTGATAATTTGTTACTATTCATTGCCAAATTATAATAATGGCAATGCTATAATAGCATTTGCCATTGGAGATGCTCTTATTGATAGAGGCATGTAATCACTATTTTATGTGAGAATTTTTGCACCTCTAAGTGTGAAATCTGGCGTAACAAGTTATAATGTCCTATTTCTAAAATTTAACTATTGTTTTTCAACAATTATGCATTCATAAAAGTGGAGAAATATAAAATTGCTCTTAATTGTTCCCAAATTAAGTAAAAATACATTACAAATTATGTGAATTTATAAACCAATATACAACAACAAAAAAAAATATTTCATAATGTGAGAAAAGTATGAGTAAGAGGTTCGGTATTAGAAAGTCGTAGATCCACTAATATAAAGTAAACTAATAATATACAAATGTGATTTGGTTGATGAATATCATGTTGGAGAATAATTTTGGTAAATTAATTACATGCGAATTTACATGCGAATGAATAAAACAAATAAACAATACTTACAACTTTATAGCAGATTAAACAAAGGTATGAAATTGTGATTAAGGCCAGTGTATGGACACTGTGTCTTTAAGACAGAATTACGCCCTCTCCACCGGTGCACGAGATCAATGGGCGTCCTGTCTCCAGGATACAACAATCAACACACACAGAATATGCACTAACTCTATGTGTACAGCGAACCAAAATATGTGCTTTATACTCTCTCAAACTTAAACTCTAAAATTGGAATATGCAAAATGAATAGAGAAGGAAAAGGTAGATCTAGAAAAATTGTTATCTTTTTCTTGGAAATAAACAGAACGAAGGACTGCCTAATATAGGCAATGGAAACACTGTTTCGGAAAGACATGTCTGTGCAATTTTGAAAAATCAGTCCGTTGATGTCCGTTGAAATTTGAATGTAAAATTCAAACTTTCCAGCAACTAACTAATATCAATTCAAATAACTTGGGCCCATGAAAATAAGCAATGGGCTTGACCCAAACCCAACTTATCTAGGACCTTATATATCTTCTCCAAAATGTTCATAATTTTCCTGTGTAGAAAATTATGCAACATCATTTTGAGAATTTCCACAACCATGTCTAATGTTTATAAACCTCAATTAGAAGTCAATTTTCCATTCACCTATAAATGGTTTGACTCACTAATTATATAATCTTGTTCACCAAATAATTAGCATAAAGTTTCCGAAACATCAGAATTTAAATCATTTTTCCAACATTCCCCCACATGAATGAAATTGACAAAAAGGAAATGCAACAACATGCAACCTGAGAAAGTACAAAATTGAAAACATCCTGCATAGGATAGGTAGTTTGTGGCCTTGAACCTTCTCTTGTGAAAAACTATCGGGTTTATTGGCTGATCAGTGAACATGATGTCTTGAACTATTCTGCCGTTAGTGTAAACCAAGACAACAGCTTTCACACAGTTTTGTTTTCATACACAACTTGGTTCTTTCAGTTGTGCCCGTTTTGGCCCTAGGCAATACCTGGTTTTCATGAGTGCTCTAGAGAATGTAGCCTTTAGCATTCTCATAGAACCGGCCCAATTCACACTCATATAGGTGATGCTCATTAAGAGTATTCTGCTATACCCTACTTGGTTTTTCCAAGATATGAACTTCATTAAAAGAAAAACTTATCCTAATTCTCGCTGCAGACATCACTTGTTATCATAGAAATGGGTAAGAGATTTTCTCTTTAGTGATGGTCAGGAATCATACTTAATTCGGTTGTCCCTTTGAACCTAGATCTTGGAATCTCCAGTCAGCTAGGTTGGGTTGCCATTAAGTCGGTTCTTAATTGGTAGGCTTTAATCCCATTCCCCTCGATGATCTCATAACTTTCTCTCTAGTCAAACCTTTTGTTAACGGATCCGCAATGTTATCTCTTGACCTTATATATTCAATGGAAATAATTCCATTTGAGAGCAGTTGTTTAACGGTATTATGTCTACGACGTATATGATGAGACTTACCGTTATACATATTATTTTGTGCCCTAGCCATAGCTGTTTGGCTATCGCAATGGATGCAAATTGCGGGCACAGGTTTGGGCCACATTGGAATATCTTCCAAGAAATGTCGAAGCCATTCTGCTTCTTCTCCTGCTTTATCCAATGCAATAAACTCGGATTCCATTGTGGACCTGGCAATGCACATCTGTTTGGATGATTTCCAAGAGACTGCTGCACTTCCCAAGGTAAAGACATAGCCACTAGTAGACTTATAGTCTTTAGTGTCGAATATCCAATTAACGTCACTGTACCCTTCCAGTACTGCTGGATATCTTGTATAGTTCAATCCATAATTACAAGTATATCTCAGATATCTAAATACTCTTATTATGGCTGTCCAATGATCTTTCCCTGGATTACTGGTGTACATGCTCAATTTACTGACAGCATATGCTATGTCAGGACGTGTGCAATTCATAAGGTACATTAAACTTCCAATTATTCGGGAGTACTCTAGTTGTGATACACCTTCACCCATGTTCTTCATTAAATGAAGACTAGCATCCACAGGGGTTTTTGAAAGACGATCATCATGTTTATTAAATTTCTCAAGGATTTTTTCCACATAATGACCTTGAGACAAAACATATCCATCAGATGTTTTAGTAATTTTAATTCCTAAAATTACATCTGATATCCCCATGTCTTTCATGTCAAACTTAGTGTTCAACATTTTCTTGGTAGCTTTTATAATTTCATTATTACTACCAATAATAAGCATATCATCTACATATAGGCAATCAATGGCATAACCCTTTTCAATGTCTTTCACATATACACATTTGTCACATTCATTTATTTTGAATCCATTTGACATCATCACATTGTCAAATTTTTCATGCCATTGTTTTGGAGCTTGTTTTAAACCATAAAGAGATTTTACAAGCTTGCACACTTTCTTTTCTTGCCTTGGAACTATAAAACCTTCTGGTTGTTCCATGTAGATTTCTTCATTAAGATCTTCATTTAAAAATGCAGTCTTAACATCCATTTGATGTATTTCAAGATTGTATAAAGCCGCTATAGCAATCAGCATTCTAATGGATGTTATTCTTGTTACAGGCAAATAAGTGTCAAAATAATCTATTCCCTCAGTTTTCCTATAACCTTTAACTACAAGTCTGGCCTTGTATTTCTCAATTGATCCATTAGGCTTCATTTTTCTCTTGAATATCCATTTATATCCAAGAGGCTTACATCCTGGTAGAAGATCCACCAATTCCCAGGTATGATTCTGTAAAATGGACTCAATTTCACTATTAATAGCTTCCTTCCATAAAGGAGCTTCACGTCTAGACATAGCTTCCTTAAATGTTTGAGGCTCATGTTCCAGTAGATAAGTCAAGAAATCAGGACCGAAGGATTTACTAGTCCTAGCTCGCTTACTACGTCTAGGTTCTGCCTCATTTGTTCCTTCTTAATTTTCCTCAATATGTCCTTGATTATTATCAAATGCATTTTCATTAGAACGTTTAGAAGAACTTGATTCTTGTATAGATTTACAAGGAAATATATGTTCGAAGAAAGATGCATTTCTCGACTCGATTATAGTATTGACATGCACATCTGAATTGTCACTTTTGTATACTAAAAATCGATAAGCACTACTGTTATGTGCATATCCTATGAATATGCAATCAACAGTTTTAGGTCCGATTTTGACCTTTTTAGGATCGGAAATGGCCACCTTAGCTAAACACCCCCACACTTTCAGATACTTGTAAGAAGGATTCCGACCTTTCCATAATTCATATGGAGTTTTAAGAATCTTCTTGTGAGGTATTTTATTCAAAATATAATTAGCGGAAAGAATCGCCCCATAAGTTCCGGGGTAAACCTGAGCTAATCAACATGGCATTCATCATTTCTTTCAATGTACGATTTTTCTGCTCAGCAACTCCATTTTGTTGTGGTGTATAAGGCGCAGTAGTTTGATGAATGATGCCAAGTTGTCAACATAACGTTCCAAAAGGAGCATCATATTCACCACCTCGATCACTTCTTAATGCCTTAATTTTCCTGCCAAGTTGATTCTCAACCTCAGTTTTATATTCAATGAATTTTTCTAAGGCTTCATGCTTGCTTCGTAATAAATATACATAGCAATATTTGGTACTATCATCAATAAAAGTGATGAAGTACTTCTTGTCTCCTCGTGTTTGAACAAATTTCAAATCACAAATATCACTATGAATTAAATCCAGAGGCTCAGTACTTCTTTCAACTGAATTAAATGGTGTCTTAGTAAATTTAGCCTCAACACATACTTCACATTTATGATTTGAGTCAATAGAAAAATTAGGTAGATAGTCCAAGTGAATTAATCTACGCAATGAATCATAGTTAATATGACCTAATCTACCATGCCAAACATGAGAAGACTCAAACAAATAAGCAGAAGATGTGGAGTTCTTATTAATAGTAGGAATTACAGTCAGTACATTCATTTTGAATAACCCGTCACACGGGTATCCTTTCCCTACATAAACACCATCCTTACACAGAACAAATTTATCAGAAACAAAAACCAATTTAAAACCATTCTTGCTTAACAATGATCCAGACACCAAGTTCTTCCGAATTTCTGGAACATGCAAAACATTGTTAAGCATCAACTCCTTACCCGAAGTCATTTTGAGCACAATCTTTCCTTGTCCTTCAACTTTTGCAGTAGAGGAGTTTCCCATGAAAAGCTGCTCTTCATCCTTAACTTGTTGATAGGTAGTAAACATTTTCTTATCTGCACACACATGTCATGTTGCCCCGGTGTCTACCCACCATTCCTTGGAATTTGACCCCATCAGATTTACCTCAGACACAACTGCTGCCAGGTTCATCTCAGTCATTCCATCAGACAAAGTCTCCAATTCGGTTATGTGTGCCTGTTCATACTTTGTCTTTTTGGAATGACCTTGTTGATCTTTGCGATTCCAACAGTCTTTGGCCCGATGTCCTACCTTGTTGCACACAAAGCACTTTCCTTTGAACTTTATAGATCCAATCTTAAAACTCTGACCAACAATTTGTTTAGAGTTTTGCTTAGGACGTTGTCTCTTTTTCTCTTTTTGTCCATGCTCCAATATGTTAGCCTTAGCTTTGAAAACAAATCCCGGATTTCTTTTCTTTCCTGCCTCGCGGTTATCTTCCTCAATCCGTAACCGAACAATCAAGTCCTCTAACTTCATTTCCTTACGTTTGTGCTTCAGATAGTTCTTGAACTCTTTCCAAGACGGTGGTAGTTTCTCAATGATTGCTGCCACTTGGAAAGATTCGCTCAAACTCATACCCTCTGCATGAATTTCATGTAAAATCAATTGAAGTTCTTGGACTTGACTAATTACGGTCTTCGAGTCCACCATCATGTATTCAAGAAAACGGCCAACTACATATTTCTTGATTCCCACATCTTCCGTTTTGTACTTCTTGTCCAAGGATTCCCACAATTCTCTAGCTGTTTGTAATGGACTATACACGTTATACAATGTGTTGTCCAGTCCATTCAAAATATAGTTTCGGCACAAAAAATCAGAATGCTTCCACGCCTCAACTGCAGCAATTACTTGCCGATCAGTTTCGTCCTCGCTCAAGGCGGGTGCATTCTCTTTGACAAATATTGCCAAATTCAGAGTTGTAAGATAAAACAGCATTTTTTGCTGCCGTCTCTTAAACTCTGTCCCATTAAATTTTTTCAGCTTTTCATTGTGGTTAACCGGGACAGTGGTGGGAAGTGAAGTAACCATAGGAGTAGGAACGACGACAGATGCAGATGTCGGGTTTGCATTCCCAGCACTGTTTACAGTCTTAGTTTCCATTTAAACTTTCTGATCAAAATAAAATAAAATAACAAAACCAAATCTTTTCAATAAATAAAATATGATTTCTCAATAACTAACTAACTCAAATTAGATATTAAATTACAAAGTTCAAAAAATCAGTAGCCAAAATAAAAGACAAAAAAGTAGTGATGCATGCAGAACACACCACAAACTATAAATATAAAAATAAACTTATTAAGTTTTGTTACTCTTAACAAACAAACAGACTCAAGCAATATATAAATATATGAGATACAATCTATTACCCAACCTGAAGCATAATATGAATAAACCATAAAGAATTGATCTGGCAAGCCATAATGAAAGTGCATCAAACTAAATAAATAAACAATAGCGGTTCACATTGACGTTTCACCAACGATTTTTTTTTATTATTTATATTTAACCGTTTGACAAAGCAAACAGACCAGTAGATTCAAACAAACAGATTATAATATATATGTATATCTAATAGAAACCATGACTTTAAACAAAAAATATAACCCAGAATATTTAATGAAGCAGAATCAAACAAGACTACCATATATATATATATAACAGAATCCTCAACGTTAACAAAAAATTCAACCCAGAATATTAACTTATGCATTACCCCAGATCATACAGAATTTACAGCATGAAGTTTTGTATTAAAATAGAACAGAAAAACAGTTTAAAACCACACTGTTTAGAACCAGCAGATTAAAATTCTGTATAGATAAAAAATAAATAAATACATTCTGAATTATACCAGAACCCAAAAACAGAATAGAAAATGAGACACAATATAAACAATACTGTATTTGAACAATACCGAAACACAGTATAGATGAACGCCAACAGAAACAGAATCTGCTATATTAAACAGTATGATCACAAAAAACTTTATAGCACCAGAAAATTAATTTAACCGAAACAGTAAATAGAAGTGAGATATAATTCTGTCTTAAATATCAAAACAAAAATTGCAAGAAACAAGAAGCATAAACTTATAATTCACCGAGAATCTTGATGAATGATCTAAATTCAATTCTTGAATTGTGAATGTTACATCTAAAATAAAATCTTCACAGCACATATATTTTCTAGAGAAATTCTTGATAAAAATTTTTGAGTTTGTAAATTTCCGTAACATTGATAAATATGATTTGTCAAAAAGTTGTTAGATTCTCTCTTATTTGGTAAGCGAAAGTAAAAATTGTATGGGTTGACAAACTACATGTATCTCTCTCTCTCTCTCTCTCTCTACTCTCTCCCTCTATATATATACACGTTACAATATATCTCTTTCCCTTTCAAATTGCATCTTCAGGAGGGACCATCCAAACTTTTAAACATTTGCAAACAATAATTTCTTCTCCATTTGTAGATCACCATAGCAATATGAAAAAACATAGATCCTTTAGCAAACAACTTTTGGAAAACTAGGCTGCTTTTGGTAAGGCTTTTGAAATTTAATTCCTCCTTTACATTCGAATAACATGTTTGGTAAAAGTTTTTAAATTATGATTTCAAATCAATTTCAAAACACACTTTGAAAACATGCTTGGTAAGAGTTTTAATTTTTGAATTTTGGGTGTACCCGGTCATCCGGCCGAACGTCCCCTCGAACATTCAGCCGGTTGACCAGAACAGTATAATTTTTTTTTTTGCAATTGTCAATCGCCACCTGTTATTTGGGGAAAAAAATTATATTTGTTTTTGATATTTTTTAAATATAAAAATTATTTTTTTTAGACCAAAATGACAAATTATTTTTTTGAATTGAATTTTAAAAAAAGTTTGGTTATGAATTTTGAATAGAATTTTGAACAGAGTATTGAGTTGTAAGTTTTGAATTAAGTCTTGAAAACTCTTTTTAAAACTCATAACCAAACAAATTTTCTTATTTTATATGTCACATCAAAAACTCCAAAACTCAATTCAAAACTCACAACCAAACAAATTTCTCTTTTCAGATCATAATTCCAAAACTCACAAACTCAAAATACAACTCTATTCTCAAATTATAATTCTAAAACTCTACTAACTCTACCTGTATTTTTAAAAAATTCAGCCATGAACAGAAAAAGTTTCCAATGACAAACAAAAACAACCCAAAAGAAACAAACCCGAATTTCAAATCAATAAGTATTAATCAAATAGGCTCTCTCGAAATTAATCATCATCCTCAATCCATTACAATTGATTAGATGAAATTAATTAAGTGAAAACCCAGTTGAGAGAGACAGAGTAGTAAAAAGATAAAAACACAGTTCAAAATAAAGAGTAGAAAAAAGGCTAACATTGTCATTATCACTACTGCTTTACGAAAATTATTGATGGATGATTTTGCACATTTCAGTGAGAGAGAGGCTTCGAACTTGGAAAATAAAGAATTTGTCTTATATAGAAGATGAAGCGTCTCTTAATGAATATATATGTCTATTCAATTTAATTTTGTACTAATTTATAGGAGTATAACTATTCGGTTTCAATAGAATATACTAATTTCTAACTTTTAAAATTAAGGTTAAGTTTATTACTTAAAAAAAAAAAGATTTACCTCAAATTTAAATTTGAATTTGAGAGAATTTGGGTTCATGGGCCCCGCTAAAAGATCCGTTTCAACAATCCAAAACATTCATTTTATAGCATACATCGTTCAGAGAAAAAAATTAAGTCAATCTGATTATCGTAACATTTTCATTTTACTGTGTCTTAAAAAAATATGAATAGTCGCAAAATATGTTTGTCGTGTCTTTTTTTGAAAGCAAATACCATAAATGAGACTATTATGATTATCAGATCAACCTGATTTTTTTTCATGAATGATGTACATTATTTTCACTTTATTGTGTGTCTTAAGAAAAATGAATAGTCTCAAAATATGTTTGTTGTCTATTTTTTAAGAGAAAAATACAATAAATGAAAATATTATAATTATCGGATCAACTTAATTTTTTTCATGAATGATACACTGAGAATCTTACAAAATGAAAGATTCGAATCATCAAATCGAAACCTATGGTGGGCTCCATGGGTGCGTTAAATCCTCTCAAGTTTAAACTTGAGAGAAACTCAACTCTAAAATTATGTATTATTATATGGGAAATGTTAGGGACCTAGAAATTTAAATTTACAAATTCATTCACAATAATGTTACAAGAGAGTTAGACTTTAAATGATTGAGTGTGTAAAAATCAAAATTTGGCAACTATTATATCACATCATTGTGGATTAAATTATTATTTTTTATATCTCAAATATTTTTCTCATTATATATAAATGAGAAAAATTGAAAATTTTTCTATGTGTAGCAGTTGAAAATTTTCAAAAAAATATTTATTTGTAAATATGTATATATTTTTTTGTTGTGTCTATTAGTCTAATGGTTAAAAATTGTAAAGTGATGGTTGACAAAATCTTCTATATGTAAGGACTATTGCTAACCATTGTGCCTTTTCAAGGCAATTTGGCCAACATATTTCGGGAAGGTTATTTTAGGAAGAACAAAAAAGTAGAAAACAAATGAGGATGCTCACTCTTTTTAAAGTAGAGTAGATAATCATATTGTGGTGTTTGAAGATGTTTGATGTTTGAATGTGTTTGAAATTCGGAAAGTGTTTGTGATGTTTAATAAGTTTGAGAGGGTATTTTCGGGATATGGAAAAGTAGAAAATATATGTTCTTTTCAAACTTTTAAAATAGTAATAGGGAAATTCTATTTCTACACACTACTTTCTCTCTTTCTACATCTTTTCTCAATACACACACTAAATAAATTTAAATTATCAACTCTCACTCAATACACATCCTCCCATACCAAAAATACCCTTACCATCTTCATCCTCCAAACCCTAACCCTAACAACCCATCACCGCTTTTATTTCTTCAAGGTAACTGGTATTGAGTTTCATCATCTGCGGATGACATAAATATTTTTTTGTTACATCTATGCAAATTGGCAATACCTCTTACAGTTGAAACAAATTGAAATCTGCATAACCATTCAAGAATCAAAATTGTTGCTTTGATTTTTCTTCTTTTAGTTCCAACTGCCCATCAATAAGACCATGAGTAAGCAAGTTCTCATGCTTCTCACAGCAAGAATTGAGATTACCAAATGTCAAATATTCAGTTATGGCATCATCTGGGCTTTGAAAAGAAGATTCAATTGTATTAAAGGATATGACTAGCAGGAACAAAATAGTGATTGGAGGTGAAATATAAAATAAATAAATTAGTTAATTAATTAAAAATGAAAAAATGGCCAAGCAATGAAAGGTAAAAAAATTGCAACAGTTTAGATAATTCTCAGAGTGAAATACATCATGAAGTAAACAAAAAATGAAAAGGCTGCTACCAGTATATGTTTGTCAGTCAGAAATGATGAGGCACAAAGTCAGAAAAGAAGAAAGAGAGATTGAATGAGAAAAATAATAATAATAATAATAATAAATTATGAGATGGATCACAGACTCACAAAGATGGTTTGAGAGTTGGAGTTAGGGTTTTGGGAAAGAAATATTTTGGTAATTTAATTTTAAGACAAAATGTAATAAAAAAAATCATTAAGTGTGTGGAAAGAGAGGAAGTAGTATGTGGAAATAGAATTTTCCATAGTAATAGATATAGTAAATTACACTTCGCCTTTTTAGTATTTTTTCACTTTGTCTTTTAAAATTTATATTTTTTCACTTTAATTCTTTTTAATGTTTCTTATTTTTTTTAATTTACTCCAACGGTTAATTTCTTTTCATTTTGAACAAAAAATGCATCATCATCAGCCACATGGCATTATATCAGAAGCCACATAGCATAATATACTTGAAAATCCTAAGTGATTCGTGATTAGGTCAAGATTAAAATATTCCAAGTCCCAATCATTCCAAACACACAATCTAAATCATCAAGCACTTATGAAAGTAATTTAGATTGTTGTTTTCGGAATAAACAATAAATCGACACAAACGATTTTTATGTGGAAAAACCACAATTGAAGAACCTTCAATTGTAATAAAAAACCATGGGCGAAATGCCACTAATCAATCCACTACTGAAGAAATAAAGATTACAAAGATAACACACAAATTACCCAACTCAGTCAATTTGTCTTCAAACCTTCTATAACTCTTTCACTAAGCCTTTGTCTTGGAACTAATTAATCTAAAGTTGAATCCACAACTTCACTTGTTGAATCAACGACTACGTATAGAATCAAACTCCTTTGAAACTCTACGTTTGAATCTTCAGAATCCACCGAAGAAGAACACTCTTGAATTCGAAGTAACAAACTACTTGATGTATGTATCTTAGATTATAAGTTTAGAACTCACTTAAATCATCAAGGAAAACTCAACAAGATTTTCAGAAGAAAACCTCAAACAAAACCCTAAGCCTCTTAAACAAGATCTAGGAGAAGTAAAACCTAAAAACAGCCTAAACAGATATATATAGGAAAACAGAGTTCGCGATCTCCGCTCGAGCGTAGGGAAGCCCACTCGAGTGACTTCAGTAAAATACGCGTGTGACTAAACAGGTTTCCGCTCGAGTGCTAGAACACACGCTCGAGCGCGAAATCACACTTCTCAGTATGTTTACAGACATGACCAACTACTGAGACATCACATATTACGCTCGAGCGCCAATGGTCCCGCTTGAGCGGAAAAGACAAAAATCAAAGAAAAATTACAATTCTTTCAAAACAAAGTTTGTACGAGGACTTGACAATAAAGGGACCTAACAATCTCCCCCTTTGTCAATTCCTAGACAAAACTCTTCTAAACAATTTTCGTTAAAACACACGCACTAGACAACATGACAACCTAGCAAATAAGAAAACAAAACAACTCTGTAAACAACAAACAACTCTATCATTCCAACAATCTATCAAACATCCACTTGTGAGAAAGCAAGCAACACACCAGAAAACCAAAAACTGTGGAACTGCATAAGAAGATATCAACACATATATAAACAAAACCACTATACTATATCAAAAATAAGAAAAACAAAATGAATATACAATGTACCATTATCCATCAGATCTCAACATGATCCATCTATATCCAAAATAAGCAAAACAAAATGCATGAACCATCATCCATCAGATATCAACAAACCAAAAATCCAAACAGTACCAGCAGATATCACCAAAGATAAAAAATTCTCCTCTTTTTTGGCTGGGAGACAAGGAGGAAAACAGTCCAACAGAGATCTGTGTCAAGCATCAGGGGGCGGAGGAGGCTGCTGGATCTGAAGCAAGGAGATAATATGAGTGAGCTGAGTAGTAGTCTGGACAGCGGACTGCTACAACTGTCCAAGGCAGCCATCGAAGGCATCAAACCGGGCATCCAAAAAATCCAACCTCTGTGTCACAACCTCCTTGAAATGTCGAAGCTGGTCATGAAGAGTCCGGGGTGGAACATCATCCTCCGCACCACCAGCCGTGGCAGCATCAATCTCTACCTCCTCAGTAAGGCCAACTGCTGTACCTGCAAAAGTACCAACCCGAGAAGACTCCCCTTTGATGTGTGCACGACTCTAGGAAACAGTCTTTTTAGTGAAAGGCCTAGAGGGAAAGGTAAACTCATCATCCTCTAAAACTAGAACTTCAAGCTGGAACAAGAGACAGTTGACCAAACAACCATAAGGGAGACCTAACTGCTTGTTCCCAAAGACAACAATCATCTTTCGAATAATGAGGGTGGCAAGATCAATGGACATATGACATGCAATACAGAAAAGAACAAATCTTTGTTCTTGATTGATTTCAGAAGAGTGTGTGGTGACAATAATATTAGCACACACAATAAGATTAAGCAGTCAAAACTTCGGAAGGAGTTCAAACTGTTTAATCAAAGTGCCCTTAATCCAGTTACGCGAAGCACCACACAACACTTCGGCCACAACATCAAAATCACAAGTAAGACAAACTGGAAAAGGATAATGTTTCGGAAACACTTGGTCAATACTAAGAAGCCCTCTAATAAGCGCGGGAGTGACAATGATGGACTTAGACCGAACCCAGGTGGTGAAGGAAGGATCAATGTCATTGATATTCTCAATGTTGCAGAAAAACTCTTGGACCCAGTCAAGATTTTGGCGACCGGAGAAGGACAAGACCAAGTCTCCACCTAAGGGATCAAACAAGGGACAAATGGGAATAGTCTCGAAGGTATTGGGCTGGATGTTACGTTTGAGGTGAACAGTCCTAGTCGCAAAAGACTTATGGAATAACTTAGCTTGTGTGGTAGATGGAAATCTATTAGAATTAAACGAAGGACGCGACACTGTAGATTGGCGTCTCTTGGGAGCAGACATGGTGATACCAGACACAACTAAAACCCAAGAGAAAACAAACCCAAAAACCAATGCAACATAGCATAGCAAACATTAGTAACACTGTTAGAAAGATATCAAAACCTAGCAAAAACAATGATAATAAATAAAAGATATAAGAATAGTATGATGAAAATGACAGACACAATGCATAATATAGATGACAGACTTAAGGCATAATATCAATGACAAAACCAAAGTATAATAACAATGACATTATGATGAAAATAAAGCACTAATTAGGATCCAAAACCTTGCAAATCATAATCAAAACCTACTAAATCAACAAAACATAGAGAGAGGAGAGACATGGTGAGAACCCTAGAACTATGGACACATCAAACTACAGAAAAAAGGCAGTAAATCAAAGAGGTATCCACCAACCAAACTCACAATGAACAAGAAACTAAGAGACGGTGAGAGTGTGTGAGGCAAGGGACAAAAAAAACTAAACAAAAAAAAACTTTAAAAAATGACCTCCATAAGCACCGAAATGACAAAGAAAAACAGAGAGGAAGAGAGGGAAAAGCTTACCAAGGTGGAATAGGTGATGAAAAAGGAAGGAGAAGCGCAAAGACAAGCCCAATGAGGTCGCAATCCAAGCCCTAGGGAAGAGAGACTGAAGAATGGGGGAAAAAGTGAATTGAAAATGCGAGCGAGGGAGATTTAAACAAACTAAGTTTGCTCGAGCGTAGGGTTTAACGCTCGAGCGTGAGACAAAGCACGCAGAGACTCACTCGAGCGCTAAAGATGATGCTCGAGCTCAAAAACAACCCTCACAGAACTGTAAAGCATGGGGAAAAATGCTGCAAGGCTCACAAACACGCTCGAGCGTGATAAATTCCGCTCGAGAGGGAACAAGACATCCCTTTTTTTTTATATTAAAAAAAACAACTAGGATGCCCTGTAACTAGCAGGGAGTCCAATTGGGAGACTGCACTACTAGGATAAAATAATCCATCAATCATGAATCCTGTAAACTTGTAGAAAAAATTGAAACACCAGGTCATGAATAAAACAGATAAAATTTAATCAATGACATAAACAACATAAGAATGCATAACTCAAAAACACACATGAGAGCTCACAGATAGAATGTGTGTGTGTGCAATCCTTGAGAGCCACAAAGCTAGAGTTAATCCTCGTAGTGATCGGATGGCTGGACCTCCGACAAGAGTAACGGACCATCACAGAGAAAAGTCAAACCACTAAGAATCACGCGGTATTTGTTGAGTAAACGCGGAGGCTCCTCCTCGATCAATGATTCTCTCTTTTTTATGTTTTTGAACTTTACTTTCTTGTGGGCACTCACTGGTGGCATGCACACTCAAGAGTATGGAAACCAAACTAGAGAAGAATGAAATAAAAAAGGATAGCCTGGTTGGTGCCTCTGAGGTAGCCTTTTCCTAATGCCCGGATTTCAATGAACTGAGGGAGAAACCATGGAAGTGAAAAAAAGTGGTAGATTGTTAAGAGACTCAACATCACCTATGATATACTAGTATAGGTCAATTCCTCTGTAAAAGTACAAGAAACACTATTAGTGGTCCATAGAGAACTTTGATCACTTGTGCGGAAATCCCTGCAACAGCTTATCTCAAGGATGTGTACAGTATGAGATCATGAAGTAAATGAGTATGGGCATTCAGAATGAGCTATGAACAAAGAAGAATGAGATCTTGTAAGCAACATGAGCAGTGTTCATATAAATTTTTGATGCAAAGATATCAGGACTCAATGACAATGAGATTATCACATCTAGGTAAACAATAATCCAACCACTCACACCCATTCTAGAAAACAAGAAACACCCTAGTTACTGAGTACTACACCCAAGGTCTTTCTAAGAAATTCAAACCGAAGAAGATCAAGGGGTTTTGTAAAAATATCAGATTTTTGGTGCTCAGTGGGTACATGTTCGAGAACAACAAGGCCTTCTTTCACTAACTCTCGAATAAAATGATGACGAATGTCAATGTGTTTGGTGCGAGAGTGTTAGACAGGATTTTTTGAAATGTTTATGGCACTTGTGTTATCACAGAAAAGAATGAGAGTATTCTGTTCTATCCCATAATCATGAAGCATTTGCTTCATCCACAGCATTTGTGCACAACAACTCTCGCAAAGAATGTACTCGGCCTCGTGATCGAAAAGGGAGATGGCTTTGCTTTTTACTATGCCAGGAAACCAGATTATTCCCAATGTAAAAACACCCCCCGGATGTACACTTCCTATCATCAGCACACCCTGCCTAGTCGGCATCAGAAAAACCAGTAATTTCAGCAGTAGTATCAGTAGAAAACCAAACTCTATACCCCAATGTCCCATTAACATATTTGATGATGCGTTTGACCACAAGAAGATGAGACTCTTAGTAACTGCATGCATACACCTACACCAAGGCAATATCGACGATCGGGTCAGGAGGTAAAGAAGACTCCCTATCATACTCCTTTACAGGGCAGGATCAACATCAGTACCAAAGGAATCTTTGGAAAAGTGAAGACTGGTGCTCATGGGAGTGCGTGCATGTTTGGCAAACTCAAGACCAAACTTAGACACAAGATTTTTGGCATACTTAGACTGAGAAACAAACATACCTGAAGGAGACTATTTGATTTGAAGACCCAAAAAAAAAAGACAACTCTCTCACCATGCTCATCTCAAACTCATGTGTCATGCAATCCGAAAAATATTTCACAAGATGATCAACAATGGATCCAAACACAATATCATCAACATAAATCTGAGCAACAAGAATATGAGACTTAGTATGTTTCACAAATAGAGTCTTATCCACACTACCCCTTTGAAAGTCATTATCAATAATAAAGGTAGTAAGTATATCATACCAAGCCCGAGGGGCTTGTTTTAACCCATACAAAGTCTTGTCTAACTTGTAGACATGATTATGACAATTAGGGTCCTCAAACCCTTTTGGTTGCTCAATATATGCCTCTTCTTTCAAGTACCCATTCAGAAAGGCACTTTTCACATCCATTTGAAACAATTTAAAGCCAAGAAAACAAGCAACACCAAGTAAAATACGAATAGATTCGAGACGTGCAACTGGGGCAAACGTCTCATCATAGTCAACACCTTCTACTTGAGTGTATCCTTGAGCAACCAACCTAGCTTTATTCCTAACCACAGTACCATTCTCATCAGATTTATTTTTAAAGATCCACTTGGTACCTATCACATTCATGTCTCTAGGTCTGGGAACTAGAGTCCAAACATTGTTACGTTCAAATTGACCTAATTCTTCATGCATAGCATTGACCCAACTATCATCTAGCAAGGTGTAATGACCCCAACACGTATAATAATTAGCATTTAATTAATCAAAGAGATTTGATTTTAATTGCCAAGTATTATAATTTAATTGGGATTTATGAGAATTGTGGAATCTGACTCGTCTATGATTTTATTGAAGGTTTATTTTGGAATTAAAAATTAAGGGTCCAAATGGTTTAAGTAAGTGAAGTTAAGAAGTCGAATCGATCTAATATTAATTACGGACCCATTTGGGAGTTTAATTAAATATTCGTTTCAGTTTAGTAAAATTGAGTTTCTATTAATTGGGTCCTAATTGGAGTTGATTCAGTCATGAAGGATTGAGAATTGTAATTATTTCGAATTAAATTTAGTTATGGGGTGCCTAGTTTGAAATGTAATTTATTGACAAAGATTTGGTGTCTGATCAGAAATTGAAGACCTAAATGATTTAAGAAACCAAAATTGAAGTGGGAAATAAGATCGATTTATTACTTGGAGCCTTTTGGGAGTCTGACTAAAAATCTGATTCGGATTGATAGAATTAAATATAATTAATTGGGCCTTAGTGGAAGTCAAATTAAATCAATTAAAGTATGAGGGATTTTATGATTAGTCATAATTAATTTAATGATGTGCTAAGTGAAATTTATTGAGATGAAGTGTTACTTAATTAAATAAATCCTACTCATGAATTGAATATAGGATTAATAATATATGTGGGTGTGCAAAGAAACTTAGGTGGGTGTACTGAGCAATCTGGTGGTGATGTGTGTGTATACGTGTAAGGGAAGGCAGCAATTGATCTATATAGATGTATTAAAAATATGGATTCATATTTTGTGGACAAGTGTTCCACTAAATTGATATATAATAATAAAATAAAAGGATGAAGAATGGAGGCATTGAAGTTGTTTCTGCTGGAGACAAATTAGAAGGAGAGAAAGCGCACGGCAGTGAGGAAGAAGAGCCGAGAGAGAGAGGTCCAACTCTTGCTGGAAGAAATTTTGGAGAAATGAGTTTATGAGATTGAGATGGAGATAAAGGAGAGGACTCAAGAGCTAAGAAGAAATTTAGCCATGGAAAGTTAAAGGTAAGGATTTTAACTTTGATTTTGTAGAATTTGTGTATTACACTTGAAATTAAAGATAGAATTGAACTCAACATCATGTAATTAATAGGGATTAGCAAGAAGATGAAGAAAGATTGATTTAAGTGTGAGATGATGGAAGTTAATTTGGAATTTGGTTCTAAACATGAAAAGGATTACATGCATGTGGAATATTATGGAAATAATTTGAAAGTTAATTAGTTTGAGCTTGATTTTACCAAATTTGAGATCCATCCTTGCATGCATGTTAGTATTTCAAAGTTTTGGGTTTAATTCATGTGTAAAAAGGACTTATGAGATTAAATTTGGGTTTGCATGTAAAATAAAGTTAGGACCAAGAGTATGAATTATGATTTCTTAAGTTTGATAAACTTGGGTTTAACTTCACATAAATGGAAGAAATTAGCAAGATGATGAATAAATGAAGTTATGTTCAATTTATGGAAATTAGACATTGATTTAATCTTGATTCCTAACTCATGCATGTAATATAATGAAAGAGTTTAATTCAAATTTAAATGTGTTATGGAGCATCTATGATTGCGAATTAGGTTTTGGGAGTGATATGAAGGAAATTGATTAAATCTAAAATTTGGCTAAATCAAGAATTAAATTACGATTTGATTTTGAATATAGGAAATTAGTTGGAAAATTTATAAGAATATAAAATTAGTAATTTTGATGTCAATTTCATGCATATGAATAATTTTCTAAGGAATTTATGACTTTAATTTCATGCTTGAAGGGAAAGTAGAAGGAACTTGAAATCAATTTTTATGAGATTTGGATATTGAAGCTCAAAGATGGAAATTGTATGAAGTGGCATGATAATTCAAGCCTTAATTGAGAATTAATTAAACTCAATTGAAATTGAGTTAGGCCTATAAGATTATGGAAATAAATGTGAAGATTGATTATTTGGGCCTTGATTTGCTTGAAAATATAGTTGAAATTGCAAAATGTTCATAATTATGAATTTCTGATTCGGTAATTTAAACATGACTGAATAATTGTAATTTAATGTGTATGAACCTAATTTAAGTTTGATTATGTAATTAGTGAAGTTAATAAGGGTTGTTATATGAGTAGATTATTTATCTTTAATTAGTTTGGTTAATACATAGCTAAACGTATTTTAATTAGAGGTTAATAATCTAATTTATTCCTAATACTAGTCCTCCATATTTAAAAGGAATGGAAGAAAAATAAATGGGAATAACCGAACAAACAAATTAGAATCAAATGAGAGAAAACGAATAGAGATAGAACGATTGAATTGAATAGAATTGTAAAGTGTGATTGTGATTGTGTTGTGCTTGACTTTACTTGTTTAGGTCGGACGCCGAACCATTAGTACGTGTACCGAGGAGCCCACTGTGAGTAACAATGCTGTAAAGATATGTTCAATCGTATTTATTTTCAGATTGATAAATCGTATTGCTTTCTGAAATGATACTTTTTATTGATTGAATGATGATCCTCTTTTGAATTGTATTCGTGGCATCCATAGCATAGTGTTATTGTTATTGTTATTGATATTGCTATTGTTACAGAGATCTCTGTCAGTTCCAAATCTTGGAACTAGTGTTATTGTTTGATGGCCATCAATTGATTGTTCGATCTTTTAAGACCTAGTGTATTGTTGCTATTGGATGTACCACGTATGACCTATAAGAATATGATTGACTGAACCAATTAAATTGAACGATTGATTGACAAATGATGGTGATTGAAGTGTTCTAATGCTAATCGATTGTTTCAAAGACTGTAAAGGACATCATTTTTAACCTCTTTACACATTTGTTATTCACTGGGCTTTAGCTCACAGTTTATTATATATATGTAGGTGGCCAGGCACCGGATCAAAGCTAGAGGCGTCGACCCGAACCCTTGTTTTGTCAAGCCAGCTATTGTCCCTCATTGAGAGGTTTCGAACTAGCATGTGTCAAGGCGTTTTTGGGTGGCTTGACTTCACCCTTTTGAGTTTGTTAAGTGAAAAGAATGTTTTAAGACTAATGTCAATACTGTTCTAGATGATGGGGTTGATTCCCTAACTTATGTTTTGTCTTGTATTTATATGCTTATGGGCATAAATGGTTATGGATATGGTCATGGTTATGGTTATGTACATGAAAGTTTATCTCCATTCAGGTCCTCACAGCTCATTGGACAATGTATGTTGTTATTATTTGGCTTCCGCCAGCCCTGTTATATTGTATTATTGCCAAGACAGAAGCAGCCTTCTAATCACGGACATCGCCGCCATTTACGCTAAACCTATAGGGGGCGGGTTTGGGTCGTGACACAAGGCCTCTTTAAAATTCTTAGGTTCAATTAAAGAAACATAAAACATATGTGATACTTCATCCCGAATTTGACTTCGGATTTTCATTCGATCCGATACACTTTCAATCACCTGTTGAGCTGGATGATTCAGTTTCACCCTTGCTGATGGTTTGAACTCAGGACTTGTGGTGACAGAAGCATCAGGAGGGATGTCTCTTTGTGCACTCTTTGGACTTTGACTTACATATGATGATGGTGCTGTCTCAACTTCTTGTGCTTGGACCTCAGCTTCTCTTTGACTTTGTGGTTTAATATATAGGATTGGAGACTCACCATTGTCATCCTCATTTGTTGTTGGAGTAGGTGAACCTGTGTCATCTATAACCACATTGATTGATTCCATTAAATAAGAAGTTCGTAGGTTATAGACTCGAAAAGCCCTACTAGTGGTTGAATACCCTAGAAAAATACCTTCATCACTTCGGGAGTCAAATTTACCCAAAGGCTCTCTATCTTTGAAAATGTAACACTTACTCCCAAAAGTTTTGAAGTATTTTATATTAGGTTTCAATCCCTTCCACAATTCATATGGAGTTTGTAAAGTGTCGGGCCTTAAATACACGCGATTTATGACATAAACAACAGTATTTAGGGCTTCAGCCCAAAACTTTGAAGGAAGTTTCTTACTAAAGAGCATGACCCTAGCCATTTCTTGAACAATTCTGTTCTTCCTCTCAACCACTCCATTTTGTTGTGGAGTAATAGGTGTAGAAAATTCATGCTTAATTCCATGCATATCACAAAAATTTTAAAATGAACTATTTTCAAACTCACGGCTATGATCAGTTCGGATTCTTATGATACGCCCAATGGAAACACCCTGTTCATTTTGGATTTTAAGGACTAAGGCCTGGAAAGCATCAAATGTATCAGATATTTCCCTTAAAAAATTTACCCACGAAAATCGAGTAAAATCATCAACAGTTAAAAAAATGTATCTTTTACTTCAGATGCTTTCAGTGCGAGTAGGTCCCATTAAGTCCATGTGAACCAATTCAGGAGGACGTTTGGTTGTAAAGCTGTTCACCTTCTTATGAGGGGCACAAGTTTGCTTTCCAAGTTGGCATGGTCCACACACATGATTCAGATTCTTCCCCAATTTAGGTACTTCTCTCACAAGCTCTTTGTTGGCTATCTTAGTTATGCCTTTGAAATTCATGTGACCTAATCTTTGATGCCACAAATCAATGTTACTTATGATGGCTGAGTGACAAGTGAGATCATTGGCAGTAACAATCCCATAGCAGTTATCAGATGTGCGAACCCCATGCAAGACATCATTTCCCTTTTTATTCAAAATTTCACATTTATTTTTTGAAAACAATACTTCATGATGGGAATCACACATTTGACTAATGCTCAAAATATTTGCTTTAAGACCATCAACAAGTAAGGCATTTTCAAGCTTGGGAAGACCAGCAATACTTATAGAGCCCTTACCAATGACTCTAGAAGTGCCGCCATCTCCAAAAGTAATAATTCTTCCTTCATATTTTTCAAGGGAAGTGAAGTAGGATTTGTTACCGGACATATGACGAGAGCACCCACTATCAAGATACCACATGTGTAAGTCATATGCTTTTAGAGCAGTGTGAACAACTAAACAAGTCAAATCATCTTTTCTCACCCAAATCTTTTTGGTCTTGGTAAATGTCTTGGCGTTGTGAACACCCTCAAGAATCTTGGTATTTTGTTTAGATATGTAAGGTTGTCTCCTAACCCAAAAATTATTCGAATTTCTACCCTTTTGAGACACTTACCAAATAATTCAAAGCAATAAGGACGAATGTAGCCATACCTACCACAGTGATGACAAATAAAAACAAGTTTTACCTCCTTTTGTCGATCTTACCCCCTTTTGGTAGGTGAAGAGAGGGATCACCTTGGTCTACCTTCTTCAACTTTCCTTTTGCTCGAGTCTTCAGAATCTCAAAACTCGAGCAAGAATCAAACCCTTTGCTTTGAATCTCAACCACCAAGTCAGATTGTTACTATCCAGTAGGTTGCGATCTCAAAACGCTTGAACCCAGGTCAGTTTGTGACTTTGAATCAGGAGTTGCGTGAGATTGCGACTTCAAATCTCGCAAAGAACTCCAAATCACAAATCAACTTCGATGCAATCTGAAGGACATGAGTCACAACTGTGTCAATGCTTCTGGATCAAAGTTGGGCTTCGAACTCAAACACCCTGATCGCAAGGCCAGTACAAACTTCAAAGTCCAGATGTCCTGCGAATTCAATTCAAGAAACCAGATTGCGTTGCAAGAAGTTCCAGAGATTCCAAACTGATGGGCTCTGTGATTTCGAAATTGCGATTGCGATTGAAACAGCAACTTTGAATCGCGGTATTTTCGCAAATGGGTTCTTCGAATCAGAATGATCTTCGCAGATTCTGGGTTTTACAAACAAGAATGTCGAAGACGATCCAGGTGAACTCCAATCAAGAGATCGAAGGTCAAGCTTTCATGTTGCGATCAAGATTTGAACCCCAGGTTGAGTCGTGACTTTGGAATTTAGGTCAGATTGCTACTTCGACTCAGGGCACTACATGGGCAAAACAACTTGTTCATTTCTACGGATGATGAAGCCTCATACAGTCAAGGAGAACCAGGTCAGATTCTGAGGCTCTGATACCAAAATGATAGAGCCAATCAAGAAAGAGATTTCATTAGAGAGAGAGAATCCCAAAATGGGTACAAGAGCTCTCAAGCTCTGAAATATTCAATATCAAAATATCATAAAACTGAATACTAGAGATGCCTAACCACCTATTTATAGGATAGAAGACCCAACTAACTCTAATGCACTCTTATGGTGCTAAACATAACAACTATACTAGTTCTAACTACATCACCCTCCAAACCTGCCATTGGACCCAGGGCTCATTGTACAATACTTATCAGGGTCTCATTGTACAATACTTATCAGGGTCCACAAGACCCAACACATCCCTGTGTGCAATTCATGCAACATAAGTTGGCCAAGTATTGTGACATGTAAGAGCGCTGTCAGCTCTATCTTCAGTTGAGGTATGATGATAATAACAATATGCACTGAGGTATGAAAAGTGATGACCACTATGGAAAAGTTGATCAAAAGTGAAGATCGCATAAGACAAGTTTCACAGCCCTTTAGGTGAATGCTCTTGTGAAACATACTTGCAAATTGGATTAGGAAAATTAAAAGATGGAAATCACTGATGACTGAGTTTGTTTAAACAACTGTAGCTTTAAAAAGATTAACTATTTCAAGTCCTAGCATTTTGACTAGAATACCTGATTTGGTTAACGTGGCATGCTGGTCACGACTTATGTATAAGTTTTACATTTACATTCTAAGGAAATTTGAATATTATGTGTACCAAATTTTGTCAAATTACTTCCATTTTCAAGTCCTAAGCTGTTTCACTGATGATGTTTCTGACTGACAATTTGCAGGGGATATATATGAGCATGCAGTTGTTTTGAGTGTGAAGATTGAGGACCAGGATGCCTTTGAAAGGGATTTTTTCCAGTTGAAACCTTACTATACAGATGCATAGTAACTTCTCATGTCTTTTCTGTTCTTTTGTTTTTTGGATGACCTTTATGTTTTAAATATCCTTGACAAAAATGAGTGGCAAAAGATGAAATGAGGACCACATGTTTTCAGGTTGTATAAAAAAGGTCATATACTTTTTTGCCATGTTTGAGTTGATTTGGAGTTATTTTTTTAAGGAGAACTTCTAGCTATGCTTCTTTTCCCCCTCCACAGGTTAGATGACCTCAGAAAACTAAACCAGCAAATGAATTGCTTAAATGTTCTAATTTGTGTGGGCTATTATGTTAACATCTTGGTTTCTTCAGATTGAAACCAGATTTTTCTTATCAGACTTTTTTTTTTTTTTTTTTGGGTGCAAGTAGTAGCAGTTGGATTTGATGCACAAAAACACCTTCAGTTTATGTTGTCTTGCTGCATACCTATGTGATGAATTATTGTGTTGGATGAGAAACATATTTTTAAATGCATTGCCGTCAAGCTATAATTTCTATGTGCTTCATATCTGTATTAATTTGAATTAGCTAATCCTATTTGCGGTCATGGAGGAGCTAGTGTACATGTGACACTCAGTGCACAGTAACTTGTCCAAACAATTAGACTGAATTTAAGGTATATGAAGGATTTTTGTATATATTTTTTTGCAACATATCTGTTTGTGTTCCTTCCTATCTGATCCATGTGTGGAAGTGTGCCGCTTTTAGAAAGTCCTCAAGCAGTTAAAAATAAAGCAAAACATCCTACATGTTAATTTCATGATTGTGAACAATTTTTTCTATTTCTAGTGGCATATAGTGGGGGTAATGTGGTTGACAATGTGTCAATAAATTGGGTAGTAAGTGTTCAATAATGCAATTGAGACAGACATGGCCATTGTTGATTTCTGTCTGGTTCTAAGAGTGAGCTGACTGCTGACTTATTTATCTTGTTTACCTTTTGAATTTGAAATGTAATGGTCATGACTTTTTTTTTCTTTGATGGAGCAGTCGCCGCCTTCCACCATCTCTCTCAACCTTTTGAGACTCCTTGTGCAGAATAGAATTGCTGAATTCCACACTGAATTGGAATTGCTTTCAGCCAGTGCTATGGAGAATAATTGTATTAAGCATGCTGTAGAACTGGAGCAATCGTTTATGGAGGGGGCTTACAACCGTGTCTTGAGTGCGAGACAGACTGTACCCCATGAAACTTACGTTTATTTCATGGATCTGTTGGCAAAGACAGTCAGGTAAACTGTGTGACTTTACTTATGTCAGAGATTAAAAGGAGAGGCAAGAGTTGAAATAATATCTGATTTTTTAGGTGTTTTATTTGATTATAGTTGTTCATTCTGTTCATATAATATCATGTATTCTTTTAAGTGGAGGAAAATGGGGGCATTTATGAGAGTTTGCTGGTGGACAGTTGCAGCCAATAGTTGAATTTCGTTTGGGCGGAAATAGTGATGGAAATTAAATGCACGGTGGTTGGTATTACTGCTTTTACATACGCACTTTGTCTACTTGGTAGCAGCATTGACTATCCCGCTACATTTGAATTATGGTGAGGTTTATGTTGATTTGTTTTGGTTAACATGTTTTTCTATCCCTTTTGCTACGTTTGTTCATTATATCAAGTTAGTGACCTGAGAACAGGGATTTACACGCAAATTCTCTATATACATATGCACTGCGGACTGATCAATCACTCTTGTCTTTTCTTATTTTTTTCATTCCAACTATGGTAGCATGTGCACTTTGGAAAGTGTTGGTTGGTATTACTGCTTTTACATATGCACATTGTTTGCGTCGTAGCAACATTTACTTTCCTGCTAAATTTGAATTATATTAAGTGAGACCTATGTTAATTTGTTTTGGTTATCATGTTTTTATATCTCTTTTGCTACATCTGTTCATAATATCAAGTTAGCGACCTGAGAAGTGGGATTTACGCATACATTCTCTATGTATACATATGCACTGCGGAGAGATCGCTCACTCTTATTGTTTCTTATTTTGTTCATTCCAACTCTAGTAGCATGAGCACTTTGGAAAGTGTGGGTTGGTATGTTACTGCTTTAGATACACACATTGTCTACTTGGTAGAAAGTGTGGTTAGTTTTGTGCCCTTAGTAGTTCATTGTCTTTCGCAGAGATGAAATAGCTGGATGCAGCGAAAAGGCCTACGATTCACTTTCAATTAATGATGCCCGGAAAATATTGTTGTTCTCTTCAGACAAAGAACTTTTTGAATATGTCAAAGAGGTAAAATTCCTAAGCTCATTTTCATTCTTTTTATTGTTAACCAATGGAATACATTAATGTCTGGATCTACTTTGGTGGTTTTAGTTGAAGGGAAGTACTAACCATCTAATTAGAAGTCAACTCTTATTTTTCTTGTTTTCTTTTTGTTCTTTATTACCCATTATTTTTACTTGCACCCTCTTGGCCAAGAGCTGTATTGAGCAAAATTTTGTTGGGTAATGTGATATGGAATAGTACAGTGTGTACACAATAAAAATTGGATTCTATATCCTGTTTTAATTTTTGTTGTTTCTCTATCTCCTTCTCAATAGTCTGTTAGGTCTCAGTTTGGTGCTTGGAAATGGTCAGGGAAAGCTGGAAGAAAGTAGAAATAAATGAGAAAGAAAGTTTTTTTAATTTTTCTTCGTTATTTTGTCGTACATAAATAAGTATTAAATTAAAAAAATTCGTAAGAAATGGTAAGAAATCAAAAATAAGAGGGAAAAATGATATTTAAAAGTTGACATTTCTCCATTTTCTTCACCATGTTTTCTTTTCTGCACTATTTTCCAAGGTAATGAAACAAAGACAAATGATTTCCTTTCTGTTTTCCCTTCCTTTTTTTTTTTTTTAATCACCAAATCAATGAATCAAATGGAGCCTAGATGCAAGGGCTTTGTGGAGTTGCAATATATGCATTATTTATGGTTTTTCATTCTATACTTCAGTGATAGCATATCAACCTGGTATTAATGATAATACCAAAATCCACCAACATGGAAGCCTTGTTCTTGATTTGGTGTCCAATGCAAGGGTTCTTTGATAATTTGCAGGAACATCCTGAGTGGGAGATAAAGAACGGGTTTGTGATTTTCCAAAAGGCAAAAGAATCTGCACCTTGCAAGGAGATACCATCTCTGCAACTCATCAATCAGACACTCAGTTATGCAAGGGAGTTGGAGCCGATAGTGTGAAAGATATGCTGCCCGATGTTGTCAATGCTACAACCATTCTATGGTCCAACTTCCTGATGCTAAACTAGTGTTTTGCTGAATTTTTTCCTAATGCTAGGATCAGTTTTTGTAGTTAAATTTGTTGACTGTTCGCAGTGCGCATTCAGAGCATTTTGTTTTGGCTTCCCCTTAATTGAATACTTGATTTCTTCTTCTTTCTTATCATTTACGGAACACAGATTGTATTAAGAATCCTCTCTCTCTCTACTATGTATGTAGCACATTGTCAAAGTAGTGTTAGTGATGCAATGTTTGTGAGTTCAGTTTCAATTTTTTGCGTGATTAAGCTTTAGTAATAACCAACTTTACTTGATTAAGCTTATATTAGGTGTTTTACAACTTGGGATTTCTTTTTTGTGTACCAATTATTACGTGGTCCAAAGAATGCTTGATTACTTGTGTAACCAACAGTGAGTGGGTTTTATTGTAGAAACGACACGTTCTGTGTATGTATTATTATATAAATTGAAATTAGCTTCACATAAACATAGATCAATTTAATGCTAGCCCAAGAATGGTTGTGTAAATCTGAGTTGTTCTCAGTTATTTAACAATGACTATTTGCAATTTATGATTTTAAAATTAAAATATATTTACATTAAGACAAGCCTCTTTCTTGTTTTGTTATTAATTTTTATTTATTTATGTTGTTAATATTTTATTTTAAATAGTCTAATCCTATTAAAAAAATTAAAGGACTTCCAAATAGAACTCTACACCCACCATTAAAGGGTGATTTGGGAAGTTGGTTAAAATTTGATTTTTTTGATTTTTTTTTGATTTTTTTTATTTTTGTCTTTTTGTGTGTAAAAAATGTAAGAGATAATGTGATCGAAAATGAATTAAAAGTTAAAAGTTAACTTTTTACTAGTTTTTCAAATTGCCCCTAAAAATCAACGGCTCATTAAAATAAAAAAAACCGTAAGGTCTCACCAAATATTTTAGGGGAATTTGGTGATAGATCTCTCACTGTCTAATTTGTCTTTCAAAAGAACAAGAATTATATAGGTACTTTTAAAACTCCCTAATATTTTAAAATTTGTTTCTTTTACTATATTATCATCATATCTATCTATTAGCTCTCCTATTAAGCTATCTTCACAGTGTATTTTAAAGTAAAATTTTATTTTGAATCATAGTGAACTTACTCTGATTCAAAATAAAATTTTATTTGTTAAGCAAATCAACAAATTTTACTTTCAGAGTAAAACTTTACTCTGAAAGTAAAATTTTACTATGAATCAGAGTAAAATTTTACTCTGAATCTGAGTAAAATTTATTATGATTCAAAGTAAAATTTTATATCTTTAAGCAAATCAACATGATTTTAACCAGAGTAAAATTTTACTTTGAATTATAGTAAACTTTACTCTGATTTAGAGTAAAATTTTACTCTGAAAGTACAATTTTACTATGATCTAAGGAGAGTATCCACTTTGAATCACACTAAGTGTCATGTATTAATAACCTTATGTGTTTGGTTACTAAGAAAATCACAGAAACATATCAAGAAAACAAAATATAGTTTGGTTGCTAAGAAAATCAACATGTTTTTTTAACCAAAGTAAAATTATACTCTGAATCAGAGTTCAAAGTAAAATTTTATATTGTTAAGCAAATCAACATGTTTTTAACTAGAGTAAAATTTTACTCTGATTCAAAGTAAACTTGACTTTGATTAGTAAAATTTATGTGTGAAATTCTTATTAGAGAGATTCTTATCAGAGAGAGAGAAAGAGAGAGAAATTGAATAGATCATCAATTTTAATAGATCGATCATCCATTGAACAAGCTGAGTATGAACAGATCAATTCAAAAACTAATAAAAACACAAATCTATATTACAAGGATATATAACCACAAAACACATAGATCAAAAACTAAACAAAAACATCCAAATATCAACATAATCATAATCTGATTGAGGTGGCCATTTCAGAGAACACATCCAAATATCTCTCTATCTTTTGATTTCAAAGAATACATGTGTTCAACAACACTCATACACACAAATATATATATACATATATTCAAAACTCAGATCTGTGTTTAAAAAAAATATGTATAACCAAACAACTCCACCAAACATGCCTTTGTCGCCTCCTAGAGTGCCGCGACAGCGTTGATCTAGAACCCTAGATTGGTATTGAACCTCAAATCGGTGGAAATGGTAATCACACATCAACATATCTGCCTCTCTCTCTCTCTCTATGTATATATACAGTGGCGGAGGCATTGAGGGACGAGGGGGGTCACGAGCCTCCCTTGAATTTTGAGATTTTTTTTTTCAAATATAAAAAAAAAAAGAGGGTGAGTATTGATTTAATGGTTAAGACTTAGCCTAATAATCTTAAGATTATGGGTTCAAGTCTTTGGACCATCACTTTATGTATTATGTCAAAGATTATGTGTGTACTCAATTTTTCTCCTCCCAAACACACATTAATGTGTACTAATTGGGCATTGTTGTTGTTGTTGTTTTGTTGCAAATATAAAGAAAATATTTTAAATAAAAAAAATTACAAAAATATTATTAGAGTGAAATGTCAATGACATTTTAAAAATTATGAGAACAATACTGATTGTTTTGAATGAAAATGAAGAGATTATTATAAACCGTATCATTTATAAAAAAAATTATGAAAATTTTTGAATGTAACGGTGATATCATTATTATTAACATATAAGTATAAGTAATCTCACTATAAAGATATGCAATTTATTGGATTGTTAGTGACATCTAACATGTGAGGTTTACTCTCTATGTGTTTATTTACTATTAGTTGGTTATATCACATACTAATGATGACGTAGTATTACCATTATATTGAATTTTTAATCAAATTTTGTATAAAATTTTTTTTATCATTATATAATTTATTTTAAAACTTATATTTATATCCATATTTTTTTAATATTTTTCAATAACATTTTTTTTTATGTTCCTTGAAATCAATCGTAAAAACTTGCGTTAAATATTTTTGTAAAATTTTTCAATAATATAATTAATAAGTGCCCCCTCTAATTTGATTTTCTGGCTCCGCCACTGTATATATATATATAAATATGTGTATATCTATAGCTAGAGTCCGGCGACAATCGCTGCCGTAGCCTTCGCATAATATACATACATACACTCACTTACCGATATATATACATATACACATGTATGTATGAGTCATATATACGTACATACATGCACACACACATATATATAAATACATACATACACATATACATAGGAAGAGCAAATCAGCGGAGACGTGGCGGAGCTTGGCGTGTTCGCGGGAGGGAGCGGCGGAAGAGGATCGGACGCCGGCAGCGTTGGCGAGGTCAACGCAAGAGTTCCAGAGGCGGTAGCTGAGCTTCCGGATCTGAAGCTTGAAGGAGTTAGAAAAGGGAGAGAGGGAGGAGAGAGACAAAGAATGTGGGGAGAGAGTGGGTAGAGAAGGTGGGAAAATTTAATTGAGGGTATAATAGTCTAATAAAATATTTAAATAATAAATTTTGTCCTTTATGCAAGACCTTATAATTATGAGGGGGTTTAGAAAGTATAATTTTTTTCTTAATCCTTTTAACAATGAAAGGAAAGTAAATGGGGTTTATAGCCAAATTTCCCAATATTTTATTTAAGATTTAGTTTTACTCAAGTTTAGTTTGAATTTGAGAGAACTTGGAGGGGTTGTGGGTCTCATCAAGTGTTTCATCATTTTGTAAGACTCTTACTGTGTCTCATCTATGGAAAAAATGAGATCGATCTAATAATCGTAACCATTTTATTTTATCGTGTTCGTTTATCAAAAGTGAATGATTTATTTTAAAAAATACACCTGTGGTCTTTTTTTTTTTTTTTTTAAAGACATATGAGATAAAATGAATATGTTACAATTATCGAATCGATATAAACATTTTTATAGATGATAAAAATCAAGAGTTTTACAAAATGAATGATTCAAAACAATGAAACAGAACCTCAAGTTCAAAGCCTAACTATTTATTTAATAATAAAGAGTCGTTATGCAATTGAATGAGAGATAAATAGATGAATGAGTTCTTATATAGAAAAATGATGAAAAATAAAATATCATCCAATGCAATTGTAAAAGTTTTTTTTTTTTCATGACAATAATATAATAGTTTTACAATTTATTTAAAGTTTGAGAATTTTAAATATTTAGTTTATTTGTTTCTGTAATAGATTAACGTACATGTAAGGTAACTCATTTATAAAAATTTCTAGAGTTGTGACTAAATTTGCTAAATGATTATGATGATGGATTGTTAATCATTGGCCGGTGAAGTCCAATAATTGTTCTATTTTGATAAGATAATATTATACTCTCTCTGTTCTAAAATAATAGTCCCTTTTGGAGAATCTAACTTTTTTTAGTAATATAATTATTGCACTTTAAAAAAATTGATTTTCTAAAATTACCCTTTAATAGTTTATTTTTTAGGAAATATTAATTGTCATAATTGTACTTTTTATGTCAATGAATTTAAAAGAATGGTAAAATAGAAAATTCATATTATTTTTGTACTTAATTTTTGAAAATGGACTAATATTTTGGGACAATTAAAAATAAAATAAGAGACTAATATTTTGATACGGAGGGAGTAGTTATTATAGTTGATGTGATTAATATATACGAATTTATAAATGAATGGAATAAAGTGATATTAACTAAAAATGAAAAGTCTCCGTGTAATTACCCTATTAAAAATTTAAAAATAGGGAAGGAGTAAAATATAATTGTGCTGAATTTAAAAGATTTAATGTATTTTTTGAAAAAACCAAGGGAAAAGAAATAAGTGTAATTAACCCAAATATTATTTACAATACCGCTACATTTATCGAATTTGTTTAATTTGAATTCATCTGAATGAATCTTTTTTCGAAAAGAATCGTCGAAAAGAATCTCCCGATTCTTCCCGGACAAAGACTTAATCGGGCGAATTTGAGCTAAACAAGATTCTTTCCGAAAAGAGATTCATTTAGGCAAATTCGGATTAAATAAATTTGATGGATAAATCATTAATCTACTATTTATGAGAAAGTAAAAAAGAGTTGGTAGAGAGAAAATAAGGTTGCGTTTGGTAGAGTTTTGTAAATATGATTTGAGAGTATGAGTTGTATTTTGAGTTTGTGAGTTGTGAAATTATGATTTGAGTGTAGAAAATTTGTTTGGTTATGATTTTTGAATAGAGTGTTGAATTGAATGTGGAATTGAGTTTTGAAAGTTTGATTTGACATGTGAAGTAAGAAAATTTGTTTGATTATGAGTTTTGGAAAGAGTTTTCAAAACTTAATTCAAATTGTTATAATTCATAACAAAACACACTACTTTCACACTAATAACAAAAAATAACATTAATCAATTTTTTAATTGAAAATACTACAAAGGAAATAATCTTTTTTTTTTTCAAAATAAATATTCAAAAAATTTAAATCATAAATATTTAAATAATTTAAATAATCTAAAAAATTTAATAAGTAAAAAATTAAAATAAATATTCAAAAAATTTAAATAATTTAAAATGTTAATATTTTAAATTTAAAAACAACTCTACACTCAAATGGTAACCAAACATATAAAACAAAACTCAATTAAGAAATTATTTTTAAAACTCATAACTAAACACATAACTTGAAACTCCATAATACTTTCACAACTCTACACTCAAATCGTAACCAAATACATAACAAAAAAATTGAAATATTTAAAAATATTTTTATAAAATAGAGTTTGAATTTATTTTTATAAAATATTTTAAAATTAAAAAAATTAAAATCGTAATATTTTGAAATTAAAATATTTAAAAATATTCAAAAAATTAAAAAATTAAAAAAATCGTAACATATTTAAATATTAAAATATTTAAAATCATAACAAAATTAAAATATTTTTAAAATATTTAAATATTTAAAATATTAAAAAAATTAAAATATTGATTTCAATTAAGCTTTGAAAAGAGTTTTGAATTATGTGTTTGGTTATAAGTTTTGAAAAGTAATGATTATGTTTTGGATTAAATTTTGAGAAATGAGTGTAGAATTATGATTTGAAAGTTCAAAACAAACAACACACTCAAATCAATGGAAGAACTATAATTTGAGAGTTATGCCAAATGGAGCCTAACATTTTTAGGTGTGTTGGATGTAACTTAAGTAAAAAATTAATAACTTGAAAACATGCTGAAAGCACTTTTTTCTTAACTTTTAGATAATTAACATATTGTAATTGATTTAAGTTATTTTTTACCAAATAAATTAGAGGCAAAAGTTAAAACAAATCGCCCGACAGAAATTTCAAAAACCAAATAAGCTATAAGCTGCTCAGTTAATTAAGCTGAGCCAAACAGCGGGAGTGTTTGGCAAAGCTTTTTTGAGCCACTTTATGGCTTTTGGTTTTTAAAAAGTTATTTTGGACTGTTTGGTTAAACTTATTTTAAACAGTTTCTGATTTTAACAGCTTATTTTAAGTCAAAAAAGTTGATTCTGAGAAGCTGCTCACCCCTTGCATTTGATTTTTAGCTTCTGCTGTGGACATATTAATTCACGATTATATTATTAAATTTTTTTATTTTTTATTTTTTTAAAAATAGAAAAAGACCCAAATGGACTATAAAATATTATTATTATTTTTTATGAAAAATGTAGATAAATAGTGAATAATAAAAAATAAAAATTAATTGAAAAAGTTACTTCACAGCTTATTTAACAAACACTACTCAGTAACTTAAATCTATAATCCAACAGCTATACCAAACAAGTTAACAGTTTCTGATTAAAATTATAATTTACGAAAATGTTACGCGTTAGGAAATTATCTTACCGACCAAGAAGATAATTTTCTTAAAACTTTTCCCTGCGTTTTTTCTCGACGCCGTAGATTACTCTATAATGTATAATCTGTTAAGCTATAATGTATAATCTGTTTTAACAGCTACACCAAATAGCACCAACCTCAACCACGAGGGGAGACTAGGGGTTCTAATAAGGGTTCTAATATATCTATAAATAAAGCTTGAGTTGAGGTCCCCAGATAAGTTATTCTCAGGAAATGGCCGAATCTGATGGATATAGATATAGCCCTTCTGATTACGGTAGCGATGAAGATGAAGAAGGAAGAGTAACAGCATATTTCCCTGACGATTTCAAGCAATATGTGGACACTCAACTCAACCGCTGCCCACTGGTGAATTATTCCTTACGTGGATGGGTTTTCTGGAGCCGAGAAGACGACCAATCCGAACATCCTCCGAGTGAGTGGGACTTTTATTATGTCTCTTCTCTTTCTCTCTTCTCTCTTCTTCTTCTTCCTCCTTTGAATATGGGTTTTATTTATTTAATTTGTAATATTGGAGTTTAATTTATAAGTCAATTTTAAATCAACACACATACCTACTACCTGCTTTTCAAATCTCACTTCTCTCCTCCAATTTTGTTTTGTTTCGCTTTGTTTTGTTATTATTAATCAGATTTTTTGGATTTAAAAAAGAAGATCAAAGATGTCCTTCGAAACTGTTTACTCGAAAGGTTTGGATATCCAACACTATTTCAATTTTGGGCACCCACAATGACAATGGATGGCCGGTCTTATCTTACTACTCAAAACCAACCTTTCGCGCTTTCTGCATATAATACAAGAATTGATGATGATGTTAATGGATATGTCAAAGGACTTTGTGGGTATAGGATGATCTCTATGGACTATAAATTTTACATGGATAGAGAGAGTTCTGATGAACAACTTGGGGTTCCTGGCCGTGTGTTCAACCATGGATTTCCCGAATTCTCTCACAATGTAGAATGTTACTCTATCAAAGAGTATCCATTGCGCAACCATGCTTTACTTTGCCAAGTTAAACATTGTTGGGCTATCCCAGTGTTTGATCCTTCTACGCACTTTTGTGTTGGTGTACTTGAGATAGTTTCAACAGCGCCCTCAAGGGCATTTCTATTTGACTACGACTATGATTTGCTGGATTTGCTTAATTATTTGGAGGTTAGTCCCCCAACTCACAAATTGGCATTTTTTATGCCCCTCTAATCTTGATTGATTAACTCCCCTCTCTCCTTTCTTACATGTATGCAGAATTGTGCTCCTTTGATAATTTAAATTTAAAAGAAAAAAAAATTATCAAAAAAAAAAAAAAAAAAAAACAATAGATGAGAAGTGTGTTTTTGATAGGGGAAATTACATAAATATAGTTTGTTTAAAATACAGATTGTTTGAAAATTACATCACACCTCTTCAAGTTTCTAATTGTCTAACAAATTACACATTTTTTTAATAAATCATCAACTGCTGCGTTGTATCTGGCCCATTGGACCGACTAATCCATTAGACCAATAATTTTTTCCTTTAATCTTTTAGTTTGTGCATATTTGATCCTATTATAATGGAACATGGCTACGCGCTCTTGTGTCTATTCTGCATAAAATTCATAATTTTTCAGACAATAAACACAAATTACAAAAATTAAAGCGCTAATCTTTTGAAATCAAAATGAATCAGACTAAAAAAATTAATATAGGATGAAGCTAGATGGACCATTAGCACAACTATTATTTGTTCATTTTTTTCATCTTGTCAGTGCCAAACCACATGTGAGGAGTATGTAATTGCGTTATTTCTTCACGGTTGTTATCAATATCAATGTGACACAAAATGTAAAATTAAATGGTAAATTGTTATAATTAAAATTATAAGATCCAAAAATATACAATGAATAAACTATTGAATTGAGGATAAGATAGTGTGTTGTTTATCTTCTTAGCATGAGCTTCTATGGTAGAAAGAAAGAAAGCAAAGCAAAACGTCAAGTTGTATTTTTTATTGCATTTTGTGCTCATTTAGCTGTGACTGGACTGGACTGTTTTTCCATTATAGAGTCTCTTGTATGCTTCCTTTTCTTGGCAAACAAATATTCTACATTTCAAAGTGTACAAGATTCCTTAGTCGAATCTTTCCATTCCCCTGCAGGAGGTAGGTCTGGAATCTTCATCTTCAATTTTACATGCAGACCATCAAATTCACAGGGATTTAATAAGTGGTACACTACACTGTAATGTAATGTTAAATTTGGTATTTTATTTTATTTTTTAAATTAATATGATGAGGAATATCTTCTGACAATACTTGGACGTGACAATACTTTTCAACCTGTTTCAGAATGTGGAAAAAAGTGAAGCCTTAGATGAAATCAACAAGGTGTTGGAAGTTGTGCATGAAGTTCATGGTTTACATTTTGCTCAAGTATGGGCCCCGTGCAGGGTAGACTGGAGATGCAGGGCTCTGGTTAAGGGTGACATCTTCCATGTGATACTCAAATTCGAAAAAGTTGTTGACTGCTTCAAACTACTCGGTATGGTCAATGTTCACTTAAGAAAGGGGCAAGGAGTTGTTGGGAGAGCATTCTACTCCCATAATGTATTATTGTGCAAGGATGTAACCCAACTTAGCATAATTGACTACCCATTGGCACACTATGCACGAGATGATAAGTTAGGTTGTTGTTTCGCAATATGCTTGCAAAGTAGTTGCACCGGAAATGACACTTATGTGTTAGAGTGCTTTATGCCGCCAAGCAACAAAGACTACTATGGTAATCAACATACTGCATTGAGGAAAATATTGGAAACATTGAAGAAAAATTTTCGTACTTTTAAGCTTGCTTCTGGAGAAGAACTTGGGGGACATTTATATATTGAAGAAATTTCTTTTCAAAATGGTGAGAAACTCGATTCTGTTCAAATGTCCCAAACTACTAAATCTTTGCCTAGGCTGGAGCCCTTACAAAGTGGAGGAGAGATGACACAAATGGATTTATCGAATCAACAATCAATGGATGCATTAAACAATGAAAGCAATGTTGTAAGTGCGGAAAGAAGCAACATTGATGTTACTTGTTCACAGGAAAAAGGCAAAACAAAGAGGCCAAAAAGAGTGCACAATAAAACCAGAGTTAAAATTGAAATTCCCTTAGATGATATCCTACAAAATTCAAACAAGAGAATCCAGGTTGCTGCAGATAACCTCCAAGGTATCTGCACTCTTAACAAATTAAAATAGAATATTGCTTGTTATTTTACTTATTATTTTCAACTCGACATTCTTCTCGTAAAGAAATATTTGACATTTTGCACTAACAAACACAAAGTTGTGTCTCTTAGCTAGATTCTTCCTTTTGCAGTTAGCAAATCTACACTAAAGCGTGTTTGTAGGGATTATGGTTTCCCGAGGTGGCCACCACGCAAGAAGAAGATGGTTGGTTCCTCTCAACCTAGTGAATCTTCCCCGGGTGTTGATCATCAACAAATACCACAATTAAGTTCTGATCAGCCTTTTAGTCAAGCCTCAACTGCTGTGGTTGTTCATGGAAACCCACGTAATACAGTGATCCAAGAAGCAAATGTTGTGACCGTAAAGGCAAAATATATCAATAATATTATAATAAAGTTTCCGCTGTCTTTGTCATCGGGACTAGTTGACTTGCAGCAGCAAATTGCCAATAGACTGCACTTAGAGGATGGAACTTATTATGTCAAGTACAAAGATGAGGTGGACGACTTCATTGTAATAGCTTGTGATCAGGACTTGCAGGATTGTATTAGCACTTGCAGATTGCTGGGAACTTCCATCGTGGTATTTATTGAATCAAAGTCAACTACTATTGACCAGATGATGGCCTCGTTTGAGAAGACCCTGCTAGTTGAGTAATTTTTTGGTTTTTTACGCAAAAACTGCTTATGTTTATACATTTTTCATTTTTATTTTATTTTTTCTAGGTAACACATTTTATTTTTATTTGTTTAGATGTCAACTCTTTCACTTTATCATAATGAAAACCCCAAATGATGCAGTTATTTCATGGAAAATGAACAATAGCAGCAGTGTTCGTTGAGTTGGCATGTGAAGCAACTAACTTTATCAGCTGCATTTTCACTTTCCTACACAGGCAATCCCCACCTTTTATAACTAGAACTGAAACAAAAACTATATATGAAGGCCCTTGTATAAATTCAAACTCCATTCGATGTGTAGGCAAAACATACTCTGAAGTTGAAAAGCAATTCAAATCAATAATGATAAGATCAAAGCTTGCAAATAAAAAAATAATTTAATTTGAGTTCAAGCTTGACAACTATAGTGTCAAGCATGGTTCTAAATCGAGATATGGAGTAACGTAACAGTATCGATCACGGAGTATCAGTATCGGTAGTATTGGCCGGTACGTATCAGGAATCGGTTGTCATGGCCGTGAAATTTTAAAAATCTTTTTATAGGTTTTTCAACACTTTCTTTTCTGTACTGCTATACCGGTGAGTACCCGAAAGAGAGGCTTGATTTTCCGTTATGTATCGTAAGGGCTATTTTTTAGAACTATGGTGTCAAGCATCAAGATGAAAATTTTGAGTGACTTTGATGGTCTGCAGGGCAAACTCATTGAGCAATCAAGTTTGCCAATTCCAGGAATTTTAGTAAAAGCTGCTAATCTACTCCAACCAATACTCTCTTTCAGGAGGAATTGAAAACGAAATGGAAAATGTGAGAGAAATGGAAAAGAAAAAAAAATAATAAATAGTGGGAGCCAAATTCAAATAGCCTAATACCATCAGGCCCAAATTGCAAGTCGGCCCATTGGGCCTAGTCCATTGGGCTCATTTGGCCGAGTTACATATCTTAATTCTGGTTGTAGAGGCCGAATAGTCTATTATAAGTCAGCATCGTGGCTAGTTGCCAATTCCTCTCCATAAAGCGTTGAGAGATCCATATGAGGTGTGTAATAAGGGATAAAACCTAAAAAGATAAGTTCTATAAAAGGACAAGGAAGTCCCGATGATCAAGTATGTTCAAAAAAGCTCATTTAAGAAAAAGAGTAATCAATATATCAAAGAGAGAAAAACTAACTAGACCGTTGGAGTGCTAATTCCGGCACTTTCGACCAGAGTTGTTATTGTTTCAGGTGGCTATCGAAGGACTATTCCAGAATCTGTTTGGATAAATGAGTATTTCAAATCCATCACTTCACAATTGTAACATATCTTAATCCTGTCTTGATGATGTAGCCACCACTACAATTGTAACAAATAAATATTCAATAACCTATGTACACATACAACGAGAAAAAACAGATATTTGATCATTCCCACTTTATTTATATATATTTTTTAATGAATACCAATTCAATTACAATTGCAATAGGCATGGGCAAAGAGAAAACGGAGAGAACGGGTACTAAAGACACCGAAAAAGTGAGTCGCTATTCAATCTGGCTCATAATAATATTGCAACAGAGATCCTCAATTCAATAGATACAGTGTTCATCTACATAAATTTCCCAAAATTGACAGCACCAGTTATCTCATTCCAATAGATGACTGAACCGCAAAATATATAATTCTGGAAATATGTTATCACCTGTCAAAAGTCAACCCTTTTCCGACCAAAGCCAACTTGGCTTTAACACGCCCACTTGGTGGTTTGTAACATAAATGGATGAAATGTGGAGGATTTGCTGAAGCAGCAGCAACACCAAGGTAGGAACCCATTTTCAATTCTTTGCATTGCTCGCATCCAAAATTGTTGCAGAAAAAACATCGTTGTACACGGTGGCAACTTTTGAAGCCTCTTCAGGTAGTACTCCTGAGGTATAAGAGATCAAATACAATCAATAGTGAAGATCAGCATACTCTGGCAAATGCCAATAGACTGATAGAAGCAAAAGTCGAACCACCAAAAAATTATGACCCTTCAGCATACTAGATTGGTAAATCAAAGGTTATACAAATGCATTAAAAGCACAATATGAAGGGAGACTACACTAAACTGCATGATACCATTATAAAGTACATAAGAGAAGAAAAGAAGTATAAGATTACAAACCAGGGGTGAGCTTGTTGGCGGGTGCATTTACCAGCCCTTTCCCTAAAATTATCCCGGAGCAAACATCTTCTGCATACTTAAGCTTTTTCTCTACCTCAGGTCCAGTTCCAAGACCAAGAATATCCACAGATGAAAGTGCTGGCTTCTTTGATTCTGACTTAAACCTATTATCTTCATAAATCCCCACAATTATATAATAGTATCGGGATATATATTGTTATTGGCATATATTATTGGGTATATCTCCTTATTGGATTATGTGACCCAATTAATTTATTAAAATATTTAATTGGTTTGGTGTTAGTTATAATATATTTTTAATATATTATATATAACTTTTAGAAGCTTAATGGGTATTTTATATTTAGTATGATAGTAGCTAGGGTTTGATAATTAAAAAAAAAAAGCCCAAGAGTCTACAATATATTTGGTATTGTTTTGTATTTTCCGAAGTGTGTGCTGTGGCTGCTATAGAACAATTGATTAATCAATTCGGTGGGTGCAACGTGGAGTGAAAGAAAAACTAGTGCTCTGCTTTTTGAAGATTGATTGCTACTGTGAGGTGATCTTGTGCTTGGGTGAGATTTTTGTCTCACGTGGTGTGTGTTTCAAAAGATTGTTTGGGTCACAGATTTGATACAGTTTGGTGATCTTTTACAATTCTGTTTCGAAGGCTTTTGTTTGTCTATTTGATGAGGTCTTGCCTCTTGATTATTTGTGATTATTTAGAATTCACCTAAGAGTGATTTTGTGAGACCATTCGTGTCTCGTTTGTAACCGTTTGGAAACTATTGGTTGATAGTGGAATCGGATTTCAATCCTGTGGACGTACCTCACATTGAGGCAACCACGTAAAATTCTTGTGTCGGTGTTGGTTTAATTTTTCCGCATTAGTTTTTATTTCCTTTGATTGATTTACTTGTGAGAAATCATATATTTTCTCTAACAGCTGGTATCAGAGCTTACGGTTTATTTGAGTTTATTTATTTGTATAAATCAATGGAGGGGAATGTGGGTCGCATGTCTAACTTCAATGGAAGCAATTGGGTAACTTAAAAAACTAAAATGGAGGACCTATTGAGAGGGTAATTTATATTGGGCCGAGCTAGGAACATGGGCCGTTCTATGGGGCGTTTTGAAAAGGATCAGAAGAGGTTCTTCTCTCAAGTGGCAGTCCGGTACGGAGTAAATAGTTCATCGCCGGAGTAAGTGATGGACTTAGTTCGGTCGTCATGCCTTGGGGTAGCTCGGTCATTCTCTTCAGGACCGAAGTATGTTCGATTTGTTTTACGACCTACGTAGAGGTTAGCTCGGTTCGTCTCTTCTATGGATAGCTCGGCCTAGCATGTGTAGCCGAGGTAGAAGAGAGGAAGGGCAAACCGAGGTAATAGCCCGGCGTGACAATGTTATTTCGGCCTTGTGTTAGTTCGGCCATGGGGAAAAACCATCTCACTTGGTATTAGCAGTGAGGAGGGATCTATAAAAAGGCTCACCAACATTACCTGTGGAGATTGGTTGTAAAGTGACTATAGATTCTAACCAACCTGTAAAGGTATGTAGGCCATGATGCCGTAAGAGCTGGCCATGAGGCCATGTGAAGAAAGCTACCAAAAGTAGGAGTGAGCTGGTAGCCAGCTCACTCCCAAGATTCTCTCTTGTATCTGTAATCTCTATATATAGGAAGTTAAGGAGAGGTGAGAAGGGGGAGAACAAGCTGATAGAGAAAGGAGTGTGAATGACAGGGAGTGGTTTGTAACTCATATCATTAGCTCAATATAGTAAATCTGCAACTCGTGGACGTAGGCAATTGGCCGAACCACATTAAATTCTTTGTGTTATTGCTTGATCAACAGGATTATACGGGCAAGATTATTTCTCCCCCGTACAATTGGCGCCGTCTGTGGGAAGTATCAGACAAGAACAACCTCTTGATCAAGTTTTTTCTCTCAAACATCAATGGCAAACAACGAAGAGTTACCCGATCAGCTGATTGACGGATTAACTCGAGAAGGAGGCGCGAAAGCCTACCTTTGGTCGCTCCCACGGGAATCTGGAACCCTGAGACCGAAGTTTGAGGAGGAGAGGCAAGGGGCGAAACCCATCACTCTCGTTCGTGAAGCTCAGAAAGACAAAGGCGCAGGATTGATCCTCAAACTCTGGAGGATCGCGTCAGGGAACAAGACGAGTTGATACGACGGATGGCGGAGGACATGGAATCTCTCAAACGCCAGATGAGGGGAAAAGGAGTGGCGACAGGAGAGGGGCACACAAGCAAGGCGCCCCCTCGCCACTCAGGAGGTCGTGGTAGGAATTCCACACCCTCTCAGGCGGAGAGTAGAAGCCTCAGGACAGGCGATACTCAATCCAGGTCTTCCAGAACTCGTGACTCCAGATCCGAGAGGACGAGGTCTGAGAGGTCGTACACAGAAGGAAGTACTTATTGGCCCTCCCATACGCACCAGACAAGGTCCAGACAGACTGAGTTGCCCAGATCGTCCGACCTACGAATCATGCTTGGAGAGAAGGCGCGATGGGAGGAGGACGCCAGGGCGCGCGATCCACACCAAGTTCCAGCCTTACAGCGATTGGCTCCTCGGACGCATGGAAACGTCAAGGTTGGAATGCCAATACCGCGCCAGGCCTACGAACCAACAGACAAGGCATTGGCGAGGCTGCAGACCTCACCATTCATCCCAGCAATTGAGAATGCGCCCCTTCCTTCAGGCTTCCTACAGCCCAAATTCACCACGTACGGGGGAAGACAGATCCCTACTCACACTTGAGCCACTATCGCCAGGTCATGGCGGTATATCGACGTAACGAGGCCTTAATGTGCATCCTATTCCCCTCAAGCCTTGGTGATCTGGGCCTGACTTGGTTCGAAAGGCTTCTAGAAGGCAGTATAGCCTCTTGGGCACAATTGGCGGAAGCGTTTGTGACAAGGTTTAGGACAAACACCAAAACTCCGGTAGAGATCGACCAGCTACTCTCTATCGACATGGGTGACAAGGAGACTCTGAGATCCTACAACAGTCGCTACTGGGAAACTTTCAACCAGATTGGGGACTGCCCAACCAACCTTGCTATAGCACAATACAAAAGAGGCCTCCCAGTTGGGAACAGACTCAGGGACTCAATCACCATGACACCACCCCTCACCATGGAGGCCTTGATGAAGAGAGTACATCAGCACATCAGGGTAGAAGAGGATGGCGCTCGCGCCAAGACAAAATCTGGCGCAACCACAGTACCAGAGAAAAAGACATTAGCGAAGGTTAATACGGTAGATCGCTAGGATCGAAACGAACGACGCAGGCGGGACTACGGTGAGGACCAGGACAAGAGATGGTTGAGAGTCCGCACCGCCATAACCACGGTGTTCAAAAAACCGATCTACCGAATACTAAGCGAGATACGAGACGAGCCTTTCGTCAAGTGGCCAGCCAAGCTAGGCGAAGCACAGAGAGACTATGACGACAGATCACGGTGCACCTTCCACAAAGAAAAGGGGCACCGCACTGAGAATTGCACGCCATTGAGGCAGCATCTGGAGGAGTTAGTGGCGGCCGGCCACCTGGATAAATACATCGAGGGAGGAACGCAACCAAGCCCGGGACCATCGCCATAACTAGCGGGATCTTGACGCCGCACCTCAAGGTATTATCAACGTGATACATGGAGTTTTTGAACCTGAGCGTGTATGCGAGCTCAGAGGATCAATCAAAAAGGTCGAGCACATAAGTGAGGTGCTAAGTGCCCAACCTACCGTCAAGAAGGGGAAGACAGAAGCCGCGAACGTCATGTCCTTTTCGGATAAAGATTTGGCAAGGATTTATTGCCCTCACAACGATGCCCTTGTCGTCACTCTCCGAGTCAAGGATTTTGATGTCAAGCGGATTTTGATTGACCAGGGTAGTTCGTGTGAAATCATGTACTACGGCACATTCAAACAAATGAAGTTGCAAGATAAGGACTTGGCGCCCGCCGTATCTCCCTTAATTGGATTCAACTCCATGCCAGAATGGCCCGTCGGCAAAATTATCCTCCTGGTCAGAGCGGGGAGTGTAACGAGACGAGTGGAGTTTTGGGTTTTGAAAGTCCCCTCCACTTACAACATTATCTTGGGCAGGACATGGCTGCACGCCATGCGCTCGGTGGCATCCTCCTATCACCAAGTGATGCGGTTCCCCAATGACAATGGTGTAATAGAAGAGGTTTATGAAGATCAACTCATGTCGAAGCAGTGCTTTGTCACGGTGAATGGCAGCCGCGCCGCCAAAGGATATGTTCATTCGGTGGAAGAACAGGAGAGTAATGAACTGTTCGCAGATGTTGGCAAAGCGGCTAGTCAAAAAGCGGTGGAAGACTTGGTGGAAGTTAGAGTAGATGAAAAGAACCCGGATAAGTTCTTTTTGCTCGGTTCGTCGTTGTCTAGCACAGAGAGATTGGAGGTCTTGGAATTTTTGACCTCCAACATCGAAGTGTTCGCCTGGACACCATACGACATGCCAGGCATTGATCCCAACTTCATCTGCCACCAACTCAATGTCCACCCTTCTGCTAGGCCAATCATTCAACAAGACCATGATCGGCACTCCACCGCCGAGATAGTGGCGGAAGAAGTGGGAAACCTTTTGGAGGTCGAGAGAGGTGCACTACCCCAAATGGATCTCCAACACTGTCGTAGTGTCAAAGAAAAATGGCAAGTGGCGCGTCTGCGTCGACTACAAGACGGTCAACAAGGCGTGTCCAAAAGATAGCTTTCCTCTACCGATGATAGATCAATTGGTAGACCTAACGGCGGGGCATAACCGACTTAGCTTTCTGGACGCATACAGAGGCTACCACCAAATTGCCATGCATGAACCAGACCAGGAGATCACATCCTTTACGACTCCAAGAGAACTCTACTGCTACAAGGTCATGCCCTTTGGCCTCAAGAACGCCGGGGCAACGTTCCAGAGAATGGTCACGAAGATGTTCGAACCATTGTTAGGCAGAACGATGGAAGCTTACATCGACGATATGGTGGTTAAAAGCAAGGATGAGAATGACCACCTCAAGGACCTGGGAGAGATGTTCGAAATCCTAAAGAAGCATAAGTTACGCCTCAATGCATCGAAATGTGCGTTCGGAGTAGGATCTGGCAAATTCCTAGGCTTCTTGGTGACCAACCGAGGTATAGAAGCAGACCCTTCTCAGATCAAGGCAATCCAGGATTTGGAGAGACCAAACTCAATAAAGGAAGTACAGCATCTCACCGGCATGGCGGCTGCGCTCAATTGATTCATAAGCCGGTCATCGGACAGACTACGACCATTCTTCCACGCACTGAAGGCCAAGTTTGAGTGGGACGAAGAATGTGACCGCGCTCTGGGAAGCCTGAAAGAATACATGTCTTCTCCGCCACTACTTGTAACCCCAATCCCTGGGGAAGAACTATTCTTATACCTGGCGATCTCAATGAGATGCAATTAAGCGCTTTTGGTCATGTGAAGAACCCAACATCTTCCCATCTTCTATGTCAGCAAGACATTACTGGACGCCGAAACAAGGTACTTACCACTGGAGAAGCTGGCGTTGGCCTTGATGATGGCCTCGAGAAAGTTGTCGCACTACTTTCACGCCCACACAATAGTTGTTCTCACAGCCTTTCCATTAAAAGCTTTGTTTGAAAGGGCGAACTTTTCTGGGCGAATTCTGAAATGGGCGGTAGAGTTGGGACAATACGACATCAAGTTCCAACCCAGGACCACAATAAAGGCACAAGCATTGGCAGATTTTGTCGCGGAATTCACGCCAGGAAGTCATCATATTTGCCCAATCGACCTAACTGAAACAACCAAACGGGGAGGGGAAGTTGACGACGAAGATGCAACCCCTAATGAGGATACTCGATCGAGCGTTAAGGCGGACCAAAGCGAAGCGAGGAAGTCAGAGGCAGACCATGCTACACCGAGTCAAGACTCGCGACCAAATAAAGACTTGGTGCAAACAGAAAACAAGGGGCAGACAGTAAGCATGGACCTTGTGGAAGGCACCGGGAGCGTGGAAGATCTCAAGGCGTCATCTGACCCCTCCGCTTGCTGGAAGTTATTCGTCGGAGAGATGTGGAAGCTCTTCGTGGATGGAGCATCCAACCGGCATGGAGCAGGGCTTGGCATAGTCCTCATTTCTCCAGACGGCCTTGTCGTGGAGCAGGCAGTCAACCTTGGCTTCCCAGCATCAAACAACGAAGCGGAGTATGAAGCGCTTCTAGCAGGTCTCAAGTCGGCATTCTACATGGAAGCAACAGAGCTAATGGTTTATAGTGACTCGCAACTAGTGGTAAACCAAATATCTGGCGACTACGAAGCAAAAGATGATAGAATGGCTAAGTATCAAGGGTTGGTCAGGGCGGAGATAAAGAAATTCGAAATGGTACGCATAGAGCAGATTGGCAGGGGGGAGAACATCAGAGCGGACGAGCTAGCAGGCATTGCTTCAATGGCAGACATCTCCATCCCCCATCCGTTGCTGATCGACTACCTACCTAGACCAAGCATTGAAGACCCCGCGATGGAAGAGGTATGTTGTGCGGAGTTAGGCCCTTCTTGGATGGATCCCATCATACTGTTCCTGAAAGACGGCACCTTACCGGAAGAGAAGAAAGAAGCCAACAGAATAAGAGCGAAGTCGCAGCGATTTTGGCTCTCCCCGTCCTTGGCATTGTACAAGAAGTCGTTCTCAGGACCTTACTTGAAGTGTGTCCACCCCAGCAAAGTGGAAGCATTCCTATTCGAAATACATGAGGGTGTTTGTGGCAGTCATCAAGGAGGAAGATCATTGGCGTTCCGAGCAATTTCACAAGGATATTGGTGGCCATACATGCAAGCAGATTCGGAGAAATATGTCAAAAAGTGCGAAAAATGTCAAAAATTCGCACACCAAATACACCAACCTGCCAGAGAACTCCTACCTTTAACTAGCCCATGGCCCTTTGCAATGTGGGGACTGGACATAGTAGGGCCACTTCCGACGGCATCAGGCAACAGAAAGTTCTTTCTTGCGGCAACTGACTATTTCACAAAGTGGGTGGAAGCGGAAGCCTTGGCGTCAATCAAGGAAAAAGATGTAAAGAAGTTTGTCTGGCAGAATATCATCACTCGATTTGGCATCCCAAAGGCATTAATATCGGACAACGGCACTCAGTTTGACGGAAGGATTTTCAGAGGCTTTTGTGAAGAGTACAAGATAGAGTTCTACAATTCTACACCGGCGTATCCCCAAGCAAATGGCCAGGTAGAGGCGTCGAATAAAGTGGTTCTGGATGGATTGAAGAAAAGGTTAGAAAGAGCGAAAGGCAAATGGGCAGAAGAGCTCCCTCATGTTTTATGGGCTTACCGTACCACGCCTCGACGATCAACGGGAGAAACACCATTCTCCCTAGCTTATGGCATGGAAGCGGTCATCCCGTTAGAAGTTGGTCTTCCCACCATCCGAAGCGAAAATTTTGACCCAGACTTAAATGGCGAAGCCATAGCATTGGAGCTGGACCTTGCGGAAGAAAGAAGAGACAGGGCATTAGTTCACATCGCCTCCTACCAACAAGAGTTGTCCAGAAAGTATAACAAAACAGTGCATCCAAGGCAATTCAAAATCGGAGATTGGGTTCTTCGCAAGGTAATGGGAAATACCTTGGTTCCAGGAGATGGCAAGTTGGGGCCTAATTGGGAAGGACCTTACAAAGTGGTCGGATTAGCAGGCAAGGGGGCATACCACTTGAAGGACGAGGACGGCAAAGCAATTCCCAGGCCATGGAATACTGCCAATCTCAAGCTGTTTTATTTCTAGTATGTAACTTTTTATTGAAAGGCAAATCGATTTTTAGCATGATTGTTTTCGGCATGATTATTTTCAGCAGAAAGACGCTTTATTAAAGTTAGGAGCTTTTTTGGCTGGATTAAACCAATACTCCTCCTAAGCCCCGGATAAGGCTGCAGGACGTTTGGTCGGAATAACCAAACACTTTATTCTAAATTGGCCGAAAAAACCAATCTAGAGGTTGGCTGGATTAAACCAACACTCCTCCTAAGCCCCGGATAAGGCTGCAGGACGTTTGGTCGGAAAAACCAGACACTTTATTCTAAATTGGCCGGAAAAACCAATCTAGAGGTTGGCTGGATTAAACCAACACTCCTCCTAAGCCCCGGATAAGGCTGCAGGATGTTTGGTCGGAATAACCAAACACTTTATTCTAAATTGGCCGGAAAAACCAATCTAGAGGTTGGCTGGATTAAACCAACACTCCTCCTAAGCCCCGGATAAGGCTGCAGGACGTTTGGTCGGAATAACCAAACACTTTATTCTAAATTGGCCAGAAAAACCAATCTAGAGGTTGGCTGGATTAAACCAACACTCCTCCTAAGCCCCGGATAAGGCTGCAGGACGTTTGGTCGGAAAAACCAGACACTTTATTCTAAGTTGGCCGGAAAAACCAACTTAGAGGTTGGCTGGATTAAACCAACTCTTAGTACTCTTCAGCCGAAGTAAGCATATCGACTGAAGAATGGTTGGCTGGATTAAACCAACTCTCGGTACTCTTCAGCCGAAGTAAGCATATCGGCTGAAGCATGGTTGGCTGGATTAAACCAACTCTCAGTACTCTTCAGCCGAAGTAAGCATATCGGCTGAAGAATGGTTGGCTGGATTAAACCAACTCTCAGTACTCTTCAGCCGAAGTAAGTACATTAGCTGAAGAGTGGTTGGCAGGTATACCTTATTAAGCCAAGACCGAGATGGTTATCTTGGCACGGAAACATTGACAGGAGATCAAAACCGAAATAGCAGTTGAAAGCAAACAATCAAAGCCGAGATCACAGTTGAGCAAATAAGTTTGTGAAGAATTCTACAAGTGCAAGCATACAACCGAAACAAGAATTGAAGAAAAATGTTTTCATTGAAGAAACAAAGCAAGTACAACTGAGGGACCGCAGCCCGGTTACAAAACATTCAAATATTAAAGAAAAAGAAAGAAAAAAGTCAGCGGAGAAGCGCGTCCAGTTCGGCATCGAAATCATCTTCAGCATTTTGGAGACCGGTGTTTGCTGTGAGTTCGGTCTGAGGAGGGAGCTCAGTTTGGACCGTTGTATCAGTTGGCAGCTCGGTGTCAGCCGGTAGCTCACTGGTCAAGTCATCAACCACTAGCTCTGGCTGAGCTGCCTGACTGATAGCCGGAGTAAGAGTTGGTTCCTCCTCAGAATCATCAGAATCATCATCCTCATCACCGGACCCCTCAAGGAATTGTTCCTGGAGGTCGGCTGCGTACTGCGCCAATGAAGCCGGAATAGAATGCTGAGGAGCATTGTAGACCTCGGTTTCAGGTCCGCAGCCCAGTTTCTCCACAGCACTCCTCCAACCGCACTTGAAGAACAGTTCCTTGGCGGCGTCGCATTGGAGGGTGTAGGCATCCTCTGCCTCCTTAAAACCTTCCTTTTTGGCGGCCTTGACGCTCTTCTTCAATTGTTCGTCTTTTCTCTTCTCAAGCTTTGCCAGCTGGCGCAGGTATTTATCTTTTGTTTCGGCAGCAATCTTCTTCTTTTCATCTTCAACCGAATTTGCAACTTCGGTCAGTCGATTGATCTCGGCCTGGAGTTCGGCCATTTGTTTTTTGGCCTCCTCCAGTTCGGCCGCTTTTGATTCAGCCTCAGCCATTGCCTCCATTGTATTGCGCCGAAGTTCCATGACCCTCCTATGTGTAACTTGGTTTTTTTGAATGGCCTGCAAAAGAGAAGTCACGTTAACCGGAATGAAAGTTAGAGAAAATTACATAGAAAATGAAAAGATACTCACCAGGATCATGGACTTCGTGGAAGACCGGATTGACTTCAGCTCGGTTGGAAAGACTTGCAAATTCTAGCTCGGCTGTATGTAGATTGGTTTAAGACAAGTAATCCTTATCATGCTTTGCAGATGGAATTAAGGGGCAATTGAGAGGGTAATTTATATTGGGCCGAGCTAGGAACATGGGCCGTTCTATGGGCCGTTTTGAAAAGGATCAGAAGAGGTGCTTCTCTCAAGTGGCAGTCCGGTCCGGAGTAAATAGTTCATCGCCGGAGTAAGTGATGGACTTAGTTCGGTCGTCATGCCTTGGGGTAGCTCGGTCATTCTCTTCAGGACCGAAGTATGTTCGATTTGTTTTACGACCTACGTAGAGGTTAGCTCGGTTCGTCTCTTCTATGGATAGCTCGGCCTAGCATGTGTAGCCGAGGTAGAAGAGAGGAAGGGCAAACCGAGGTAATAGCCCGGCGTGACAATGTTATTTCGGCCTTGTGTTAGTTCGGCCATGGGGAAAAACCATCTCACTTGGTATTAGCAGTGAGGAGGGATCTATAAAAAGGCTCACCAACATTACCTGTGGAGATTGGTTGTAAAGTGACTATAGATTCTAACCAACGTGTAAAGGTATGTAGGCCATGATGCCATAAGAGCTGGCCATGAGGCCATGTGAAGAAAGCTACCAAAAGTAGGAGTGAGCTGGTAGCCAGCTCACTCCCAAGATTCTCTCTTGTATCTGTAATCTCTATATATAGGAAGTTAAGGAGAGGTGAGAAGGGGGAGAACAAGCTGATAGAGAAAGGAGTGTGAATGACAGGGAGTGGTTTGTAACTCATATCATTAGCTCAATATAGTAAATCTGCAACTCGTGGACGTAGGCAATTGGCCGAACCACGTTAAATTCTTTGTGTTATTGCTTGATCAACAGGATTATACGGGCAAGATTATTTCTCCCCCGTACACCTATTATTTTGTAAAGATTTGTATGAGCCTATTGAGGGTGATAGTGGCAAACCCGAGGGTATGCAAGATGATGAATGTAGGAGGCTTAATCGAAAAGTCGTTGGTGTTATCCGTCAATGGATTGATGACAGTGTGTTTCATCATGTTACTACTGAAACTTCAACACATGATTTATGAAAAAAAATTAGAAGGCCTTTATGACAGGGAATCAGCCACAAATAAAGTTTTTCTGTTTCGTAAGTTGGTTAATTTAAAATATAAAGAGGGCAGCCCTATTCCAGAACATTTGAATGAAATAAAGAGTATTGTTAACCAACTTGCTTCTATGAAAATTGTTTTTAATGATGAGTTGCGGGCTTTGATGCTACTTAGTTCTTTACCCGAAAGTTGGGAGACTTTGGTTGTGACGGTTAGTAATTCAACGCCTGATGGAGTTGTCATAATGAGCCAAGTCATTAGTAGCTCAACAGGTTCTTCTCATTCGGAGGCATTTGTTGTGAGAGGCCGAAACAAAACAAGGGGGAGGAGTAAGACTCCTCAGGGTCGTAATCAAAACCGTGACCAATCAAAAGATAGTTTTTTTTTAAAAAGAAAGACATTGAGTGCTATTATTGCCAGAGAAAGGGCATATGAAGCGGGAATGTCGAAAGCTCAAGAACAAGGAGAAAAGGCGTAACAAAAGTGTGGAAAAGAAGCAAGAACACACAACGACGGTTACTACCGATGATCTCATGGTCGTTTGTGAAGATGATTGTATCACTTTTGTGGGCCAAAAGCTGTGTTACATGGACTCAGAACTTTGGGGCGAAGTACCCATGTTGACACGACACGACACGGGTGCGGGTGTGGGATTTGTGTCGGATTCGGCTGTTCTCTCTCGGACACTGTAGCACTTGTGCCTTTTAAGGCTTTTGGTAAATGTATTTGGACCCTTCATTCTATTTTGGGAACCTTTGGTGTGTTTGTTGGAAGTCCCACATCGGTTACAAGATACATTTTTAGGTGGACAAACTTCTATATGTTTGTTGGAAGTCCCACATCGGTTACAAGACACATTTTAAGGTGGACAAACTTCTATATATAGGTGCAAGTGCATAGGGTTAGCTTATCAACTTCTATAGTTCTTTCTTGGTTTAATTAGCCATTACGAACCGAGCTTGAGTTATAAATTTTAGTTGTGCCGAGCTGGATTTTGGCCATAGTTCCATTGGGATTTTGGCCATAGTTCCTTCGCCAAAGTTGTGTTATTTCTCGAGGGCTTTGTGGTGTGTGGTGGAGATCGAGTTTCAACTCTTTTCATCTTCTCCGTTTGAGCTTCGAATTTGAGGTAGGGATAACCTACTCCTCTTTATGAGCTTTGTCTTTAAATTTTAGCATTTTGATATGTTGGGGGTTGTTGGGTAATTTTGAGAAAGTTTAGGGGCTTTTGTGCAATTTTACAAAAGTTGGGGTTTTATTTATAATAAACCTATATGCATGTTTAGCATAGAGAAATGTTAGAATTGGGAATGTATGGGATTAAAGGGTGTAGTTGAATTATTTATCGCTCACCTAGTTGAAATGTTGATTTTATATTCATTTTGTGCATTTATTTTCTGTTTAGAAATAACTGCTTTGGGCTATCGGTGGAGGATAGTCTTGATTGTTGTAGACAATGCATGATGATTAGGCAAACTAAAACTAATCACTAGAATGTGTCATTGAGTATGACGTTTGAAAGAATACATTAACTTTATGTATTGACTGATGATGTGTATAATAATTGTTTATATGCATTGTGTTGTGTTGGAGAAGAGAGGGGATGTACTCCACGGTTTAGGGGAAGAGAGGGGATGGACCTCTAAATCGGGTGTTGTGTGGGAGAAGAGAGGGGATGGACTCCGTAGATACAGCTCATATGCTTATCTGTTGAAGTGTTGATATAACTCATATGCTTATCTTTGGAAGTGTGATATAGTTCTTATACTTATCAGTGGAAGTGTTGATATAGCTCATATGCTTATCTGTTGATGTATTGATATAGCTAGTATGCTTATCTATTGTGAAATGAGGAAATGTTTAATATGAGTTACTGTCTCATAACGGTTATTTGGTCAGGTTCTGGACCATGGTTATGAATTGAGAATTGAAAAGGAATGGAAAATGAAACTGTAATGTGTTATGAAAGAATGTAAAAGTGTTAACTATCTATCAAACTGTTAATCTTTTAGTCATTGTTCATAGCTGATTTAGTGTATTTCTCTTGGTCATTAGCTCACCCTATACGGGAATATCATTTTCAGGTACAGGTAGCATGCCACCTCCAAGGGTATAGCTTGGGAGGCTTAAGGTGGGCAGACTTTATTGTCTTTCTTTCTTTTGATGTATTACATGTGGATTCAAGCCAAGGGCTTAATGTGTAATTGAGTTAGTACTCTCTGTTTGTAACCAAGTGTTAACTTGGAAAGTTGTAAGCCCGTAGGGCATTTGTTTGTTGTTAACATGTAATACATTTTGTAATGGAATACTCTGATGAATAGAAGAATGAGGGTCTTTTAAATATCAATGCATGTTAAAAGTGATGGGTTTTATGTAATATTTTGGGGTGTGACAGACACGGCTCTTTACAGACAGCAAAAGAAATGAAAGAGGAGAGAGCAAGAGAGAACTTGGTCGAAGCTCCATCCAGTCGAAGTCGAAGATCGAAGACCTGAAGTTGAAGATCGAAGACCTGCAATCGAAGCTCCATCCGGTCGATCCAGTTGAAGATCAAAGCTCCATCAGTCGATCGAACAATCGAACACCCCAGACGACTCTCTCTCTCTCTCGCCTTCTCTCTCTCCCTCGCGATCGCGATCGATTGCTTTGCTTCTCTCCCTTTCTCTCTCTCTCTGTCGTTTTATTCGTGACTTAATTGATATATCTGTCTGTTGATTCATATCTATATCTATTCGTATCTATCTATATATAATAATAATAGTTAATAACTAATTTATCAAAAAAAAAAAATAGTTAATAACTATTATTATTATATATTATATAATAATTATTATATAACATATAATATATTTATAAGATAATAGATAATACATATTATAAGATAATATATACTTATATATATTAATAAAAATAAATAAATACATTTATGTGTAATAAAATAAAAAAAATTAATTAGAACACATTATTTAAAAAATCTAATAAATAAATAAAATAATTAATGTATATTAAAATAAAAATATTTATAAAAAAATTAAAAAATTTGCCGTGTCCCCTGCCGTATCCGTGTCTCCATTTTTTAGAAATTGCCGTGTCTCGTGTCTGTGTCCGTGTTCGTATGCGTGTTTGCGCTTCATAGATTTTTATTTGTTATTTATATAATATAACTCATCTTAATAAATATATTTAAAAAAAAATTTATTTAACATATCCCCGTACCTGTATCCAAATTTGGATACATATCCACGTATCCTTAATTTTTAATTTTGAAGTATCCGACCCCTAGATACGCACCCGCACCTAATACCCATACCCGAGTACGTGTAACATAGGAGCAATTGAGTGATTGATTATGGTGTTTATTTTCATGTGACTTCTCGAGTTGATTTTTTCACTACCTACGCCAAAGGAGATTATGAAATTATGGTTCTATTCGAATGGATAATGAAGGTTTGTCCAAGATTATTAGCATGGGTGATGTTTGTTTGGAAACAAATTTGGGCCGCAAGTTGTTGCTTAAAGATGTGAGGCATGTACCCGACATTCGCCTCAATTTGATCTCTACCGGGAAGCTAGATGATGAAGGCTACAACAACAAATTTGGTGATGGAATATGGAAGCTCACAAATGGTTCTTTGGTGGTGACTAAGTGCAAGAAAACTCATACACTTTATTCAATGCAAGGAAAAATTTGTAAAGGCGTTGTCAATGCACTTGAAGATGATACTTCTACCAAATTGTGGCACAAGCGGTTTGGGCACATGAGTGAAAAAGGACTACAAATTTTGTTCAAGAAAGAGCTTCTACCCGGTTTGAAAGGTACACATCTTAAAACTTGTGTTCATTATTTGGCAAGTAAACAACATAGAGTTTCTTTTCATAAAAATGTTGCTTCTAGAAAAGAAAATGTTTTGGAGTTGATTCATTTGGATGTTTGAGGTCCTTTAAAAGTTAGAACACATAGTGGTGCACTTTATTTTGTTACTTTCATTGATGATTATTCAAGGAAAGTTTGGGCTTTTATACTAAAAACTAAAGACCAAGTTCTAGATGTATTTAAGCATTTTCAGGCCATGGCTGGAAGAGAAACATGGCAGAAATTGAAGTGCATCCGATCAGACAATGGTGGTGAATACATTGGGCTATTTGATGAGTATTGTCGCAGCCAAGGTATTCAGCACCAAAAGACAGTTAAGAAGACTCCTCAACAAATGGCATTGCCGAGAAGATGAACCGCACTATTGTGGAAAGAACAAGGTGTCTGCTTTCACATGCTAAATTGCCAAGATCCTTTTGGGGTGAGGCAATGAGGACAACGGTTAACGTGATCAATTTGTCTCATTCCTATCCTTTGAATGGTAATGTTCCTGAAAGAGTTTGGACTGGCAAAGATGTGTCTTATAAGCACTTGAGAGTGTTTGATTGTCGAGTCTTTGTTCACATTCCAAAGGATGAAAGGTCCTAGTTTGGTAGTAAGTCAAGACAACGTATCATTCTTGGCTATGGGCATGATGAATTTGGTTATAGATTGTGGGATCCGATCGACAAGAAAGTCATTTGAAGCCGTGATGTTGTGTTTCTTGAAGACCAAACAATTGAAGACTTTGGCAAGATGATCAACCAAAGCCAAAAACTAGTGATCTCATTGACATGGATCCATCTCCTTCATCTTCAGTTGATAATAAAAATGGGGGAGATGTGCAGCCACCTCTTGAAGATGTAGATGATGATACTACTCCAAATGAAGTGGAGCTCAGAATTGATGAAGAGCATCCAACTTAAGAATTGCCACCACAAATTGAGTTGAGGAAATCTACAAGGGACTGGCAACCTTCGAGAAAGTATCCTCCCAATTAATTTGTGTTGATTTCCAATCAAGGGGAGCCTAAGAGCTACCAAGAAGCAATTGAGCATGCAAAGAAAGATGATTGGAGAAAGGCCATAGAAGAGGAGATGAATTCATTGCTTGAAAATCATACATATGATTTAGTGAAGTTGCCTAAGGGGGGGAAAATTCTGAAAAATAATTGGGTCTTCAAATTGAAGAATGATAGCAAAAATCTGAGGTACAAAGCACGTCTTGTTGTGAAAAAGCTTTGGGCAAAAGAATGGTATTGACTTTGATGAGATTTTCTCCCTGGTTATGAAGATGTCTTCTATTCGGGTTGTACTTGGCATGGCCGCAAGTATGAACTTTGAAGTTGAGCAACTTGATGTGAAGACTGTTAGTGTGGTAGGTAGATGTGAGTGTGTTAGGTGAGTATTAGTGTGGTAGGTGAGTGTATAGTGTATTAGTGTGGTAGGTGAGTGTGTTAGTATATTTCTCTTCCTCTCCTATATATAGGAGAGCCATTGTATACATTCTATATCAATCAATAATATCAATACATTAATTTCCTACATGGTATCAGAGCTATAAGATTTAGGCCTGTATTTCTTTCTCACCGTGATGCAAGTAACTGCCTGCATTTGCCGCTCACTGGAATTTTCTACACATATCTTCACTCCGCTGCCACAAATTATTCTTCTTGATCTTGATCTTGATCTTGTTGTTGCTGCTGCAGTTGAGCAGGCCTTGACAAAGTTGCATGTCTCGTCTGTAGTGTTCCCTTCAGGCACATCCACCACAAATAACTCAATCACTAGTGTCCCTGGTCTCCCATCAATTATCTCTGGATGGACAGTGATGATTGAAGAGTAGTTCTTCAGCCTGTGATCACCAAAATCTGGATACCCCCAAAATTCCCATCAAAGCTTACTTTCTTTGCACCAGATTCATGATTTTGGTAGTATTGATTTGAAGAGCATGCATGCCGAGAATTCAAGCAACGTTGTTCCTCCCACCTCTCGCTCATCAAATTATATTGCTCTCAGATTCTGCAATTTCCCTTCAAAAAACTACTGGCATTAGAATTGAAGATAATGTGAGCTGCTGCCATTATATGGTTGTATTTCTATATGGGAAGTTCTGGTCATGTTGTGAAGTTGTTGCAACCGGTCTCCTACGAAGTCGGTGTGTGTTCTTCGCGGTAGTCGCGGGTGTGTTTTTCTGGTGACTTTTTTTGGCGTTGCTCGAAGTTGCTGGTAGTTTTTCAGCTTCTTCTCCGACGCTACATGATGATGAGCTAGATTTTCTGGGTGTGCAATCTGCGTTGAGGCTCCAGCTATTTTTAGGAGATTTTTATTCGGTCTTCCAGCGCTGGTGTTCTGGTTCCAGATTGTTAGCATCGCTACTACATCGATGACGGTTGTGGTGTAGTTTTGATCCGGTGAGGAGGTTTAGTGGTTTATGATTTTTATGTTTGTCAACTTGCTGCAAGTCCGGTCGTTGATCTGGAGCAAAATGATGGTGGTGATCCACGCACATGTTGCGTGTTGCAAAGGTGCTATAGCCAAGCTAGCACGTCTGCAGGTATAGCTGGTTGCATTGGGAAAGCTCCTCTGCGTGTGTGGTACGCTTGTCTGCAAGTGAGTGTTTTTTCCGCCTAATTAGGTTTGGGTTATGGACAAAAGCTTGGAAACGATTAAAGTTTGGTTTTCTAAATTGGTGGACTGGTTTTCAGTTTTGTCTCTTATCTCACGTGGGTTTGTCATTTGAGGAGTGAGCTGCTGATTACAAATTGCTTTTGCAAGTGGTAGGGCCCACCAGCGCTATTCACTTTAAATTTTGTGGAATGGTGATATTTTCTGGGTAATGGTCAATGTGAATTTGGAGTGGGCCGTCCGTGGACCAAAACCGTGGGCCCCAAAACCATGTCAACCACTCTCCACCTTTCGTTTTGATTTCTCAATATATTTTCTTTCACATTATTTCTTTCTTTATTTTTCTTTCACATTATTTTTAATCTTTTTCAAATCAAATTCATACCATTTAGATTTGCACACCAACTTTATTTTATTCATGCCAGGGATCAAACTCGATCACCATTTTACATAAAAAAAAAAAAAAAAATCTCCAACCTACAACCACCACATCAACCAGCCTTACTTTTTCACCTCTTCAGTTGTTTTCTTCTTCTTGCCTTTGTCTTGGGCGGCCCTTGCCGGTTCTGCCTCCGTGTTTCCCACGCCACCGAGCACGTTGCCTCCCTATTGCTCCTCCCACGCCACATATGGTGGCCCTCCAAATCTGAGCATCACGGTGGCCTTCCGCTTCAGTTCCTTGTTTACGCCTTGACACACATATCTTGTTTCGCATCCGTGATACATGCTCGAGCGAGCAGTTGGGCTTTACCGCCGCACCTCATTTGTTCTACTCTGGCGCAACAAGGTTGGTGACCGCCGTCAATGTCTCAACACATGACTTCAGAGTATAATGATTGGCTTCAATATCAGATTGAGCGGCCATTTTCTGCTCAACTGACAACATTGGAAAGTTCAACGGCGCAAAACCAGGGGCGCTTGGCCTAGGGGCGCTTGGTTGAGGTTCAAGGGCCATATTCTGGGTTGTGGCCTCGTTGAGGTCGGGAAAGAGAGTAAGACCACGGGACGAAGAGGCTATGTTACGGGTAGGCGAAGCGGGAAGAAGAGGCCATATTCAGGGTTGGTTGTAGAGTGTTTCAGAGATAACAGCTCTCAGAGAACGAAGAGTCTTTTTTCAGAAGTTTTTCAGCTGGTTTGTTCTGCATCACCGGCAGCCTCGCCTTGGTTTAAATAGGCAAGGCAGACCCGCGTCTCACGCGCCTCTCGGCGCCAGACGACAAATCGGCGCGCCTTTTGATGACTCGCCTTTTGATGGCTGTCGGGCACACCTTTTGATGGCACGCCTTTTGATAAGAATGGGCATGCCTTTTGAGGGTACGACTTTTGAGGGTCCGACAAGACTCGGTAAACTGTCCCGACTTTGATTCTGGTTAGCTTCTATATGGGTCCGACAAGACTCGGTAAACTGTCCCGACTTTGATTCCGGTTAGCTTCTATATGGGTCCGACAAGACTCTGTAAACTATCCCGACATTGATTCCGGTTAGCTCCTATGTGGGTCCGACAAGACTCGGTAAACTGTCCCGACTTTGATTCCGGTTAGCTTCTATATGGGTCCGACAAGACTCTGTAAACTGTCCCGACTTTGATTCCGGTTAGCTCCTATATGGGTCCGACAAGACTCTGTAAACTGTTCCGACATTGCTTTCGGTTCTCTGCTATAATGGTTCGACACAGCCATATAGTGTCTTCTACAACGGTCCAACATGACCCCGTAAACTGTCTCTTACATAGGTCCAGCAAGACTCCGTAAACTGTAGTCTACAGCGGTCCGACATGACCCCGTAAATTGTCTTCTACAACGGTCCGACAAGACCCCGTAAACAGTCTCCTACATGGGTCCAGCAAGACTCCATAAACTGTATTCTACATCGGTCCGACATGACCCCATAAACTGTATTCTACAACGGTCCGACATGACCCCATAAACTGTCTTCTACATCGGTCTGCTATAACCATACAGTCTTCTACAACGGTCTGACACGACCATACAGTGTCTCCTATCCACTTTTATTTTATTTGTCAGATTATTTTTCCTGTTTTGTTAATTTCTCTCCAAACTCAAGTTGGTTAGTACCTATCCTCCTTGAGTTTGAGGGGGACTGTTAGTGTGGTAGGTAGATGTGAGTGTGTTAGGTGAGTATTAGTGTGGTAGGTGATTGTATAGTGTATTAGTGTGGTAGGTGAGTGTATAGTGTGGTAAGTGAGTGTGTTAGTATATTTCTCTTCCTCTCCTATATATAGGAGAGCCATTGTATACATTCAATATCAATCAATAATATCAATATATTAATTTCCTATTTCTTCGTGGTGACCTTGAAGAAGAAATTAACATGGAGCAATCGGAAGGTTTTATGCAGAAAGGAAAAGAGAAATTTGTTTGCAAATTGAAGAAAAGTTTGTATGGCCTCAAGCAAGCTCCGCGTCAATGGTACAAAAAATTTGACTCTTTCATGATGAAAAATAATTTTTCTAAAACCACTTCGGACCATTGTGTGTTTGTGAAAATTTTTCCAGATGGCAAATTTATTATTCTTTTGCTTTATGTTGATGACGTGTTAATTATGGGTCAAGATTATACTATGATTAACAGGTTGAAATTGGAGTTGAGTAAGTCTTTTGCTATGAGAGATTTGGGGTCAGCAAAGCAAATACTTGGTATGAAAATTATTCGTGATAGCAAAAAGAGACTGATTTGGTTATCTCAAGAAAGCTACATTGAGAAGGTTCTTGAGAGATTCAACATGGATAAAGCAAAGTCGGTTGGTTGTCCCCTTGCGGGTCACTTCAAGCTTAGTTCGAATTAATGTCCTACAAGTAAGAAAGACAATGAAGATATGCAGAAAATTCCTTATGCTTCAGCGGTTGGTTCTTTGATGTACGCCATGATTTGTACAAGGCCGGATATTGCTCACTTCGTTGGTGTGGTGAGTCGTTTTCTCTCTAATCCGAGTAAAGAACATTGGGCAGTGGTAAAATGGATTTTAAGATATCTTTGAGGGACTTCGAAGGTGTGTTTGTGTTTTGGGGATGGTAAGCCGATGCTTAATAGGTTCACCGATTCTGACATGGCCGGTGATGTTGATTCTAGAAAATCTACTTCGGGGTATTAGATGACTTTTGCAGGGGGAACTGTGGCATGGCAATCTAAATTACAAAAATGTGTTGCTCTCTCAACTACTGAAACTGAATTTATTGCCATTACAGAAGCTTGCAAAGAAGAGCTATGGTTGAAGTAATTTTTGCAAGAATTGAGTTTGAAGCAAGAAAGGTATGTGCTTTATTGTGATAGTCAAAGTGCTATTCATTGAGTAAAAACTCTACTTTTCATTTGAGATCGAAACATATTGATGTGAGATACCATTAGATTCGTGATGTGTTAGATTCGAAATTGTTGCAACTCGAAAAGGTTCACACGGATGATAATATTTCGGATATGTTGACTAAGACTTTGTCAAGAGACAAACATCTGAAGTGTCGAACTTTGGCAGGTATAGTTGATGTCTCCACCTAAGTCGGTAGGGGGAGAATTATTGGGTATATCTCCTTATTGGAGTATGGGACCCAATTAGTTTGTTAAAATATTTAATTGGTTTGGTGTTAGTTATAATATATTTTTAATATATTAATCTAACTTTTGGAGGCCCAATGGGTATTTTATATTTAGTATGATAGTAGCTAGGGTTTGATAAAAATTAAAAAAAAAAAGCCCAAGAGTCTATAATATATTTGGTATTGTTTTGTATTTTCCAAAGTGTGTGCTGCGGCTGCTATAGAACAATTGATTAATCAATTCGGTGGGTGAAACGTGGAGTGAAAGAAAAACTTGTGCTCTGCTTTTTGAAGATTGATTGCTACTGTGAGGTGATCTTGTGCTTGGGTGAGATTTTTGTCTCACGTGGTGTGTGTTTCAAAGGATTGTTTGGGTCACAGATTTGATACAGTTTGGTGGTCTTCTACAACTCTGTTTCGAAGACTTTTGTTTGTCTATTTGGTGATGTCTTTCCTCTTGATTATTTGTGATTATTTGGAATTCACCTAAGGGTGATTTTGTGAGACCATTTGTGTCTCATTTGTAATCGTTTGGAAACTATTAATTGATAATGGAATCAGATTTCGATCCCGTGGACGTACCTCACATTGAGGGAACCACGTAAAATTCTTGTGTCGTTGTTGGTCTAATTTTTCCACATTAGTTTTTATTTCCATTGATTGATTTACTTGTGGGAAATCATATATTTTCTCTAACAACTGGTATCAGAGCTTACGGTTTATTTGAATTTATTTATTTGTGTAAATCAATGGAGGGGAATGTGGGCCGTATGTCTAGCTTCAATGGAAGCAATTGGGTAACTTGAGAAATAAAGTCAGAAATAAATTCAACAATGTAATACTACAAGAGAAAGAAATAATGTCATAAATAAATTCGACAATATATAACTACCTGCACCAATTGCACCTTTATGCTGTAGCTCAGAAGGCTTCAAGTTTTGAAAAGCTTTATCCTTGACAATTATACCTCTTCCAGCCAGAGCCCAGTTAAGACCAATAGAAATTCCAGGACCCTCCCTGCATAATGAAAGGTATGAGGAATAGATGGAGACAATCACACAAGCAGTGGCACCAATGAGAACAATAATAATGTAAGACAAAATCTGCTATAAAACGGGGTGTGAGTGATGAGAAAATCAAGAAATATATTATGTGAAGTTGTGACGTATTGATTCTTGTTCCTCTTCTTATTCTTTGAAGCTCTGTTTTCTTTCTTTTTCTTTTCTTCTTGTTCATACACATTCCTTTACTCAACCATTTCTTCTTCATTTCTCAGAAAATTTTCATTGTTGCAATAGACAGTGTGCATCAGTTTCAAGTCCAACAAATTATATAAATTTCACTTTGGCATTTTATCAAACACTTTGTGTGAAAGAAAGCTAATGAGAAAAAACAAATAATCACAAGTTGAAGAACAGACAGTCAAAATTCACCAATTTTTGTCTATAAAAAAAAACACACACACAAACACATATACATACACATAATTAACAGCCACTAAAACATATGTGGAAATCAGTAACCCATTGAACTTTACTTTAATAACATCTCATATTGTACATTGTAAGTTGTAAAGATTGAAGATCAACAACCTATAATCGTATCTGGCTACACCTGGATGCCGAAGAGGGAATCAGCTGACGTTGGTGTTGAGTGAGAGGGTCTGTGAGAGAGAGATTGGGAGAGGAGATGAGAGAAGAGGAGAAGAGAAGAGATAATGAAAGGAGAAGAGGAGGGTAACCTGAACGCTGGAGGGGGTAATGTACACGCTAGTGTTGCTGCTGGAGGGCGTACTGCCCACACCGGTATTGCCACTGCTGCAAGAGAGATGAGGGGTGGGCGCACGCGCGCGCGCGTGAGAGAGAGAGAGAGAGAGACTGAGAGATGGGCTTACACAAGACAGAGAGAGTCTGAGGGACTAGGGCTGGGTTGGGGGCGAGATTGAATTAACAAGATTTAAGTTTTTGCGACATTTTAAAAGACCGTCGCAAAAGAGCAAAAAATGCAAAAAAAAACTTTTTTTGCGACGGGGTAATGTACCGTTGCATATAGTATGACTTTTTGCGACGGTTTTGGGTTGTCTGTCTCTAAAAATAGTAATCCATCTGATATTTTTTGACGACAGCCAATTATCGTAAAAAAATTTATTTTGCAATGGTCTTTTTTGTCGTCGCAAAAGCTTGTTTTTTGAGACAGTTTTTTAACCGTCGCAAAAAGTTCCGTGTCTAAAGCCCCTTTTCCTAGTAGTGAATCCAACTCTTGTCCATTTTGTTTACTTCTCCTAAATATATATTCTGTACACATGAACATGCATATTAATTAACCATCACAACAATTCTAAATAATTCCTACATCATAAATGCATACCTATCCATTAAAATGAATTGAATCTCAACAGAAATTAAGGCAAGAGTAACTAGTAAATATAGAAAAAACATTACCAAATATCATGCAATTATATAATAATCGATAAACAAAACACAACATTGTGATTAGTCAAAACAGTATGATGCATTCTATTTAAAGTATGACAGACATGTTTAAAATGAAAAACTCCACTATTTTAACCAATCAGGGTCCATTTTATTCACATATATTATCAAGTGTAAACAAAATCGAATTCAAAATTAACTAGTATGAAGGTAACCCATATGCCTCCCATTCCAGACATAAAAGATCATAAGAGAACAAGATACTCATAACAGAGAAAACAAGATCCATGCCTCCCAAGGTTGGTTCCTTTCTCATCTATGAATTCCTATGAAATTTACACTAGTTAAGAGAAATTTTAAAAAAAGAAAGAAGAACATCTTTATGCAACAAGCAATAATGTTCACCTTCGAATATTGATACAAGGGAAGGGCGTACCAATATTATATTTCAACATAAATTTCCCAACTGACTTCAATTTCCCATGGGTTATGGCTTTAGTTGATGAAATTCTTATATTTCATTAGCAATCATCCATTATAATCATAGGTTAGTTGATAAAACCCATCAATGAAACCCACTTCAATGAAATGAAAACCCATCACAAACAACCAATTTGATTCAAAGCAAACCTCTGGGTTATTGAAGCAGTCCAAAAATCATTTGAGGTTGAAAGAATAATCTGAAACTGACAGAAAATGTTCTCGGTATTGCTTTACTAATAGATTTCAAGCCATCCATGCTCACCAAGTTATTTTACCTGTCATGTAAATAACAATCAATGTCACTAGTAATTCTCAAAAGTAAAAAATGATAATAATAAATAAATAAAAGAACGAATATCTATTTATGGAGTAGCATTGGTTGCTTCTGTAACTAATGCTTTGGGCAGTTCTATGTGCAGCTGTGGTAGTTGTACATTGGTCTACAAACTTCTAATTTTGCTAAGAAAAGAAGATTTCTATAAACATACATATTCTCATTCTAAACTTCAAACAACTGCAATTTAGATCCACAAGACAACTTTATCTGCAAAAATAATTTCCAGCAGATGGCTGCTGTTATATTCCATCCACAGAAATTTATATTTGGCATCAATTATGAACTTAAATTCTTTCCAAGCTTCAGATGAGTCTTTGTATTTGCATCTTGCATTTACTGAACATGTTTTCATTTTCTTTGAACTTTATTTAACAGTTTTAGCTTTAAAATAAACAAATTGTGACACAAAATCACCAAAACCTTCACTGTACTGTGAGACTTGCATAAGCACTTAAACTCTCTTTTTTCTCTCTAATTTTAAAAATGATTTTTGCCATTTTCCAAGGTCTCAATGGTGAAACATGATCTGAAATGGGTATCAGAACCAAGATGTCATGGGTTGGAGTTGTAGGAGCATATCATCGTGAGGGAGGAATTGTTGGGTGCATAATTCTACTCCTTACGGCAGCTCTAAGAACAGATCCGCAGGCCTGATGTCAAATACCACAAAATACGTAAGGGAAACCCCCTCCCTAATACCAATTGCTTTTAGAAGAGATGGTGGAACACAGTGAGACAATGCTACTCTAGTCAGTTCCATTTAAGAAAATAATTTATATGTGTCCGCTATCACTATTCTTTAGATGACTTAAAACATTTCATCTTGTAAATGTACATCTCGTTACTTTGTAGGTATGATATGAAATTTGGGTTGACACCTCTACTCTGCATCTTCCTGAAAACATTTAAGGCTTCTTTGAATTTCCTTTGATCATAATCTTGGTATCATAGAATTCCAAGGGCACAATTTGTGTCGACATATTTCAAGGACATATCAACCAACAGATTCCCAACGAACACACAAAATTCACATTATGATCACGCATATACCCATGTATCCTCCTACCCAAACTTAAATCATTATCTCTCAAATTAGCAAATGCAAAAAGAACTATTACCATCATCATTTCTTGGGCTTCAAAATCTACTTCACATGTCTCAAAAAATACCCGTGTACCTTCCTTCCAAAAACCATCTTAACATATCCCTGAATCAATGTCATCCATGAAACCAAATCTCTATGAGAACTTCCATCAAACGATTTTTGGACTGCTTCAATAACCCAACAAACAACATACATCCTCATCTCGTGTTCATTACATACAAATCCGATACCAACCCAACTTAACTGCATGCACATGAACCTCCTGTCCTTATTTATCTCAATGCACTTGATTGTGTGCATGCCCTAAGAATAAAAGGGTATGTGTGGCTACCCGGAACCATGCCTTTAGCAAGTAATTCATAATAATAATAATAATAATAATAATAATAATAATAATAATTTAGTTAACAAATTATTGTTCTTGAAACAAGAAAAGCATTGGATGATCGCGTTGTAAATACTAAAATTTGGGTTGGAAATTTGGGTAAAAATGGCATTGACATAGCTAGGGTCCACAGGAAACAGCACATATAGACAGTTGCAGACCTAGGAATCAAATTAAGGCCTATTCAAAAAGTTGGGAAAAGGCCATATTCAACAAAATATCTACCATCTTTGGTAACTAAGAGCTGTTAGAAATTTATTGAAATAATAATGTGTCATATTATTGCACTCAATGCACAAATCAATGCCAATAGTTACCTTGTTGTTGGTTCCCTACAACACAAAAGAGGTCAAATAGATTAATTTTCAAGTACAAATGGAACTGCAAGGATGAAAAACTCAGGAGTTGAGACAAACCATAGAGCAGTAGAGCCACAAAATTGATACAGAAATGAATTATAGTTGTTGTCATTCACTTGCAAACATAATACTATCAAATTCACATGGTACATAAACAAGTACACCTACACAAATAGAATTTGAACATGGATGCGCAAGCATGCTTATTGAGGCAGTGCTTCCAGTTTTCCACCAACTATCTATTTACCTTTTCTTTCTACAAGGAAAATAAACAAACACATGGTGTGCAAAACAAATACATATGGATAGTTTCACTCTAACACAAGCTTTTTGTAGACTTTCACGTATATGATATACATAGAAAACATATTCTTTGAAAATGTATATTGAAAATTTGGGTGGGGGCCAGCTTGGTGAATTATCTGCAAAAAAAAAAACAAGAGCAAAAAAAGAAGTCATTTTGACCAAAGCTGTTGGTACAATGTAGAACACAAACAAAATCTACATTATCTGCTAATCACAAGTCAACTTCAACCCTACTGTTCCCTCAAACACTGGGTCCAATGGGGTTTATTCCCCCGGCCGAATTTTTTTAGGTAGAGGGGAACATTCCTAAATCAGCAAATAGAATAAAAAAATAGTAGGTAGAGACAAAAGCAAAAACAAATACAATGAAGAGGGTTTGATTCCAATGAAGGCAAAAGAAGAGAAAAAGAGGAGAGGACAGGCGAGGAGAGTACAAGAGAACAGAGGAGAGCAGAGGAGAGATATACCTGCATGCCGAAGGGAGAACATGTGCGAAGTCGCCGCCGCTACTGATACAGACAGCCTGTGAAAGTAATGCGATAGTAAGAGCAAAAGCAAGAGGGAGATATTGTGAGGGTCTGTGCGAGGGAGTGTGAGAGGAAAGAAAAGAAGAGGAGAGACGGGTAACCTGGAACTCTTCCATGCTGGTGCTGTTGGGGCTGCGAGATAGATGACTGGGAGCGAGATAGACAGAGTGACGACTAGGTTTTTTCTGGAATGGAAGGTTTTTCCTTTTTGTTGATCTGATGGAAGAGGATACTGAAAGGGTAAGAAGAGAAGGAAAGAGGCAGGGAAAGGGAAAGAAAGAAAGAAAAAAAAAAGTCTTTTGCGACGGTGGAACAAATGGCGTCGCAAAAAAATAAAACAATCCAATAAAACGACGGGTAACAAATCGTCGCAAAAGGTACTTTTTTTGCCACAGTCTTGGATTTTCCGTTGCAAAAAAAAAAAAAATTTGCGACGACTTCGTTTGCCGTCGCAAAACCTTGGTGTTTGTGACGATTTTCAAACCGTTAAAGCTCACTTGCAATATTTTTATCTGTGTTCAATATTACCCCCTTATTATTTTATAATAGTATTACTATAGACACCCCATTTTCGACCGTCCTCAAGACTTGGACGTCACTGCCTGGACACACGGTGATTATCCATGATTGTGTTTGTTTTGAGTTCCCGGAGGCCCCGGTTGCGCGTCGTGCCTCAGGACCTCTTAACCGGTTTGTTCTGTGCTTGGTTTTGCACCAAAACTTGTGTGTTTTTTGCATTTGAGGGTAGGGGAAGGCTTGTTAGCCATCCCTGAAGCCCACCGGCTGCCCCACAACATCACCGACAATCCCTAGTGGCCATCGGCACTAATTTTCCAAAATCTTTGGCCGGTCGGCACTTTATACTGCCAACCGGCACTCTTTTGTGCCGGTGACTTTTTTGGCCAGTCGGCTTGACCCCTTTGCACCCCCAGGGATGGTGCATGCCAGCTATGACAGCTGGAATGCACCATCACCACTCCCCATGCACGAATTGGCTCATATGAGCCTTTGAACCCCCTTAAGCTTCTAGAAGGGTGACCCCTTTTGGCCAAGCTTCTTGGGGAAGCTTGGCCAGCTGTATTGGCTTCTCTAAGAAGCCAAGACCCTCCTTGCCCCTTTGGACCTTTTGGTCTTGCTTAGCCATTAAGTTTAGAGCCTTATTTTGTCTATATAAGCCACCCTCCTCCTCATTTGTGAGAGGTTAGCCATTTTAGGTCAAGAACCAGAGCTTACATTCATATATCTGTGTGATACACTTTCTCTCTCTATATTTTCCCTCTCTCTCCTCTTGTGTGTGTGTTTTGTGGCCAAATAGTGCACTTTTACCTCATTTTTGCACCATTACACACACCATTACACCTTAGCTCGAGATTGAGAGACTTGGGAGATTGATTGTTGTGATTTTGGAATGGTTTTGATCACTAGAGGAGGGCTGCTACACCTGTTCTTCAAAGGATCTTCAAGGGTAAGAACATTGCTTTAGATTCCCCATTCTTGCTCTAGCTTTCTACCCCTCTTGCTTTGAGTTTTTGGTTTTGTGTTTAACATAAAAAAGTCTTGTTTTTACTTGCTCTTGAACCTTCATTAAGCTTATTTTGTGGTTTGGGTAGAGTCTCACCCTCTTAGGCCTTGTTTTGGCCATTTTGGAGCCTTTTCTTGAGGCCTTGTTTACTTGGTGTTTTTGGTCTTCTCACCACTGAAAACCAGTGGGTTTTCAGTGGTGAGGAAGGTATTCTTGAGTCCCATATAGGGGAGGGACACCCCTCTCCCCTTTGTTCTTTGTTTGCCTTTGTCTTGGGCTTAAATAAATAGCATGTATGCATGATTGATTTTGGCCTCATTTCAGAGATTTTTGGGTGTCTCTAGGTCATATTACATCTCTATTTTTGGTTGGTTTTGTGATCTCTAACATGCCTCTTATACTTGCTTTGAAATGCTCCTTTATGCTTAGAAGTATGCCATGCTCTTAGGCTTTGTTCTTTGCATGTTTTAGCTTAGTTCCATGAAGATACTAGTGTCATTTTACCATGTTCAAGGGCTGTGAGCCACTGTTTTTGTTGTATTTGGCATGCTTGGTATGGTTGTCTTGCATATTGGCTTGTATGCCTTGCTTGTATGAGTCTCTAGCATGCTCATCTTAGTCCATCCTCATGCTTTGGCATCATTTAGGGTCCTATTTCAGTCCATAAAACATGTTGGTATGCATGCACATGTAGCTCATTTCATGATTTAAAGGTGCGTCCTTTTATGCCTAAGAATAGGCCTTGGTATGCTTCCATGATCAATGCATTTTGAGGGTGTCATGTGAGGGAATTTGGGTGTCATTTTGCATGCTAATGCTCTGTTTTGATGGTCTAATTCATGCCATGAGTGATTGTGTAAGTGATGGTTAGATGCTCCCTTGAGCGCCCTTGGTTTTGGGCTTGTTGGCTTGCATGCTTGTATGGCATTTTGTCCATGATTTTGGTCCATTTCGCCACTGTTTTGGGGAGGTTTGAGGGCTGCCCCATTGTGGACTAGTCCACCATTGCATGATTGCCTTAGGCTTGATGCATGTTGGGTTCATTAAGAGTTGTGAAGTGTTGGTCCTATGGCTTGACTTGTTCATGTTAGTATTGCATGTTGCATCTTGTGAGTTTAGCATTGCCTACATTACATAATAGTTGCATTGCATTTTGTCATGCCTTGCCTCTTAGCATTAAATTGTTGCATCACTTGAGCCATGTTGCATAACATGCATTTCATTACTTGGTTTGGGGTGTCAAACCAAGTGTGGGAAGTGAGGGGTGTTTGCACTTCAAGTGGCAAAACACACCTCTATTCCCATGTTACCAAGGCCCTTGACCAACACATGATAAGGCCTTGGATTTCATTTGTTTGTTTGCATGCATTTCCATTGAAAATGCAACCTTGGCCCTTAGGCCATCATGTATCAATATGCACAATTGATGGCCCAAGAACCAAGGGTCATGTCTTCTTGAGTCCCCAAGCATGATAGGAGGCATTGGCCATGCTTACATATGCTCAAAATTCTATGCTATGCACTGCTGGTTTGTTGTTTGCTGTCAAAACTGTCTCTTGCAGGAATTTAGTGCCGACCGGCACTCTTTAGTGCCGATCGGCAATCTTTTTGTGCCGATAAGTTCCCCAGCAGCCGGTGGCCATCTCAAGCAGCCGGTGGTTATTTCCTCTAGTCGGTGGTGTACTGCAGTGAATTTGGAAGGTGTTCTGGGACTTTGGCAATTTTCCAAGGAGGCAGGACAGTGAAACAGAGCCAGCAGTGGCACGGTGTAGACTTTCTGGGCAAGTCGGACCGAGCATGCATCATTCGCGCGTCCCGAGGTAGGGCTGTGGCCCCCTTTTGTTTCACATTCATTTATTAAGTAATTAGAAATTTCTGTAATAATTAATTTATTCTATTTTTGGACTTTATTCATTATTTGGACTGTATATTCTTTTGGTCCCTCCGTGTGAGGGCATATCTGTAATAAGTGTGTGTGAGTGTGTGCATGTCTTCCAACCCCCATTTCTTTTTTCCCTTTTATTTACCTGCTTATGATGGTAGATTAGGGCATTTTTAAAATTAGCATACCTTATGCAATGCATGCGTGCATTCATGCATTTGTTGACATACATCAGGCTTGGCACATCATACAAACTGCATCGTACTTTCAATTCCAAATTGAATACGTGATAGTTGTAACATTTCACATGCCATGTCTAGGATAGCCGAGCCTGCCTAGATTACATCTTTGCGTGCGTTGCATTAGACATTTCAGTATGCTTAGGTCCATGCATGGATTTCTAATGAGCTTCTGTTTTGGCTTGGAGTACTAGGTAAGCTTTTATGCTTTAGCATATCGCATGCGTGTGAATGTTAACATGACAGCATGATTACCATGTGGCTAAGTGCTTATGTGAAATAAACTGTTTGAATGCCTGTGGGTGGAGGTTGGATTGCTTGAGTTGGAAAAACTCGTTGAAATCCGTGTTTTAGCCTACTTGCGAGTAGCAAATTCAAAAGCGTTTTCAAAACCAACGGATATGCAATGTTTGTTTCCAAATTAGGCAATCTAGTCTATACTTGTTTGCTGTGCGCATAACATAGTAATTCTAGGCTAATAACTGGAATAAGAACGCATAAAGTTTTCAAAATCGGATATCACGGTTAGTAGAGGCCGGTCTTCAGACCGGGCGAGAGGGGGTGCTCATAGCTGACCTTCCCCGATCGTACCCAAGTTCCCGAGCCGAGGCAACTTTGGTGATGACGGACATGTGGCCTTTGGCACCGAGTCAGGGTTTCCTAAATTTCCCAAAAATAAAATATTTAGGTGGCGACTCTGTATCTGGCAAAGCAGTCCATGTTTGGCACTTCTTTTCAAAAATCTGTTTTTCTCAAAACGATTTGCCAGATTTGGACTCTTTGGTTCAGATTTAGAACCGTGACAAATTGAGTCCTTCGAACTGTAGTGACCCAATATCGAACCGGAACGGGGGGGGGGACTCGCACCCTCTCCCCGGGGCGCGTTCGGGGACGTCTACAATTACATATAATTTACAACAATGTATTATCTTACTTTCATTCTGCTTAATTTTAATTATTTTCATATTATGATATTATATCTCAAAATTTATAGTACTGTAATAACTACCAGCCATTCTTGAATTTAAAAAATGAATAAGTTAAATAGTAAGGGACAAAACCCTTTGGGTATGGAGTATATTTGTTCCATCTATATACATATCATAAGCAGTTGGCATTAGGGGTGAGCAACGGATATATCGATCTTTCCAAACTGACCAAACCGAATCGATCCTGTGAAACCCCGTATTTTTATATAATAAAAATAATATACATATTTTTAATTTTCTTAAATAATTATTCACAATATTTTGAATTTAATAGTCTATATATTTTTATACTGAAAATTTATTCAAAATAAAATAAAATAAAATATTTTTAACTTCATATTATTACTCAATATTAATTTCTGAATCTTATGATATTTTTATTATATTTTTCTTTGTATTTTTTTGTAATCAAATTACACTGGAACGTAGTATTTTCAATACTAAAACCCAATCAAAAACCATGGGTTTGCTCCCCACGCTTTCTCGCTTCCCACCTTCCATGTGCAATCCTTTTCTGTATCAAAAGAAAATGTGTGGACATGCAGATGCTATACACTACGGGTTCCATTCCTTTTATCCCTTTTTTTTAATTTCTCTTCATTTTTATCTTCTTTCACTCTTCCTCATTTTTTCCATAAATTGAGCCTAACTTTTCCTCACATTTCTTCATCTTTTGCTTCACTTCCAGTTTCATCTCTCTCTCTTTCTCGGTTCTCTCTCTTTCTCTCCACCTCTTATTCTTACAACTCTCTTTCTCCTTCTTTATCTCTGTTCTTCCTCCTCCTGCCAACCTTCATAGCCACGGCCTTAACCCATACTATCACCACCCGAACCACCAACCTGCGAACTTCTCCACCACCGTCACACCGTCGAACCGCCACCACCACCATCACCTAATTTCATTATCATCTAGAACCACCATTCACAACGTGTTGTAGGTGAAGAAAGAGAAGAAAAAGGAAGGTGGAGGAGAAAGAAACAAAGTTAAAGAAGTTTATTTTGAATTTTAAAAGTTGGTTTTCGGCTTACTTTCGTCATGCCAAAACCATCCATTCTGGGAAGAAGTGAGAAAAATAGGTCATGTAAGATGAAGTACGAAATAAGTTGAAGAGATTGGCGAAAGAATGGAGTAAAACCATTAAGAATCAAGAAAGTTATGGAGTCCGAAAGATGGTTCGAAGAAAAGTCCGAGATGGGAGGAAGAAAAATCTTATTTTTCGTCAAATTTTAGAGATCTGATGGCATGCAAAAAGAGACAGAACGTGGCATGTGAGGAGTGAAACAAAAACTAGGCCTTGAGATAAATCCAATGACATAAAGATAAGGTAAAACGGAGTTACGATGAAGCAAATACAAGTATTTAAACTGGTGGCATTGAAACTAAATTTCTGGGTCTTTGTGTTTGGGCATGCTGCGGCTGTTGGGGGAAGATGAACTGAATTTTATCCAGCGTTTCTCAGCTCATGGTGCTACGGTGCATCCTAGTACGTATGGTTAATCGAGTAGTTCTATGACTTCGGGGATGACCACCTGTAGATTTTTTGACGTGTAGAATCCATTTTTGGGGTTAGATCTTGCAAATTCTGAGTCTAAGACGATGATCGACAACTGAAAGTTTTGAGAGAATCAAATAGAAGATCAACGGTGAGATCATGTCCAATTGATGTGCAATTTCAGCAATAAGTTCATGAAGCTAGGACAGTCATACCTTACTATCAGAATCATAAATCATATTCTGACAATAAATCGTTAGCAACCTAACATAGTAAGAAAACTCTCTCAACCCTCTCATTCTTTTTAATTGTTAATTTTCAATATTTGTGTTCATATGTTATAAATAGTTGAAAATTTAGATAAAATCATTTATAGTTGTATGTTAATTTGTGATTTGTATATTAAATATTTGAAAGTTATTTTTATTAGTAGACTTAAAATCATGGTTTAATTTTGGAATTGGACTTGCATGTGTAGTTTGTATTATTAAAAAAGATTATTGAAGATTTTATTTGGTTTGATTACATGACTCTTAAATCTGCCAGAAACTTGTACAAATTTTTAGACAATTTTATGCTCAAAATTTTGAGATGATTTCTTCTACAAAGTTGTTAAGAATAATGTCTAGTTCATCCAAAAAATTTTGTAACAATTATTCTAGTTTTGTAAAAACTTATACGAAATTTAATTAGATCTGAAACTATAGATAGATTTTACTACATATTGGAAAAACCATTAAAAATTCTACATTAAACCAAATCTGGTATTTTCTAAATAAAAAATGAAATTTGGGAAGTCTAGTTTCATAATAAATTTTTAGATTGTGGAATTGATTTATAAATTTAAGTGTGGAATTATTTTAAGAAAATGTAACAAATCTGTGTCATGAAATTTCTTGAAATTTTACCAAATTATTTATAACTTATTTTTGGGAAATTATTTTTGAAAAATGAGCATAACATGTTTGTTGAATATCCCATATAGTTACATGAATTTTAAAATTATACAAATAATTTATTTATAATTTTAACTGTGAAAATTATATTCTGAAAATTATGGGCAGAATGATAAAGAATCAAGATTACTACTTCAACCATTTATTAGGACTAAAAATCAATATTGTGCTAGTCTATTTAATTGAATCTTGTAAATTAGTAGTCCATGCATGTGTGTTGTGATTTATTTTAGTATTTAAAATTATTATTTCACACCAGGGCTTGATTAAACTCTTCACAATAATTTATACACATTGATGGATTGTTGTAGAAAGTATGTGTTGATATTTTCTGTTAATAAATTATATTGAAATGGTATAATATCGATTGTGATCTAATTTGTAATTATTAGTGATTAGTATGAAAATTAATTAAAATGATCAACGAAGTGTACGAAATTAATGGTTGATGGTTAATACCGGTTGTTCAGCGTGAGTCCTGATTTTAAAGAGTGTATGAAATTTAGGGTTGACGGTTAATACCGGTTATTCAAGGTGAGCCCTGGTCTTGAGAATTCTCACATAAATTGTGTCATGAAACCCTAAGATGGCACGGGACTTATTTGAACCCTTTTCGGTATTCGGTTTTGGAATGAGGGTGGATGTGCAGGTGGCACACAGGGAGGTTACGTAACCCTGGCAGACCGTTTCCTTGGGGCAAACCACGGATGCCACTACTTGGGTATATAACTCCAGACATGGGCATCTCTGGTAGTTACGGTTGGTAACACTTGAATATTTGACCAAGGGGGGTTTCAAATTAACCGTTGTCATGCTTAGTAGTTGGTAAGTTAAATATCTTTGGTGAGATTTTGAATGTCACCTAATTTATTAAAATTATTGAAATTATTTTAATGGTTGTAATTTATGTTTACAATTATATTGTTATCTCATATTTATAATCTCATTATTTTTCTCTTAAAAAGAATGGTATGTTGGTTATATTTTCTTACTATGTTGCAAAACTCATGGCATATATTTTTGTTACATTGACATTTTATGCCAGGTTTTGGCGAGAAAATAATTGAAGCTGAAATTGAATTGACGCTGATGTAGAGCCTTGGTTGACTTGAAACCATGACTAGAGTCGAATAACTTTTATTATCTTATGTATTAGCTATTAAGGACTTTATAATTTTATTTGATATTGTAACATCCCGTATTTTGAGGTATTAATATTTAGTGTGGTATTGGTGGTTTATTATAATAATTTAGTGGTGAGATTTTTAGATGGAAATCTAAAAATAAAATTATTTATTGTATTTATCACATCTCTTTTATATCTATCTCATTGTTATTTATTCTCATTTAATAATGAATTTATCAATTTTTTAAAAATTTCCCCATCACGTGGAGAAAAATAAATAATTATAAAAAACAAAACAAAACAAACAAACCGTGGTCAACAACCCACAGTTTCCCTGACCTGTCCCCATACCCTTTTGTCTACCCTTTTTAACTCTTTTCATTAATTTTATTTATTCTCTTTTACTTTTATGAATGACCCACCGTTGATGCCACCAGACCATACCCATTTGCTTTCCAAAACTTCCTTGATTTATTGGGAACATAATTGCCTTTTATTTTATTTATCTCCTCTTGTTCTTATAAATTGAGCCTATCATTTCTCAGTTCCTCAACTTCACTTTTGCTTTGGCTTCATCTCTCTCATCATATTGTTTTCTCTCTTAATTTGTTTGTGATCAAAATATTAAGTTTAGATGTGGGGTTTAGAGTGAGAGTTAATGTTTTTAACATAAGAGTTGTATATTTTATCAAAGTGAGATCAGAGTTATTTTTGGAGACCCATGGAGTAATTTTAGATTTATGGTGACAGAATTAATTGATTTGAGGTAAATTCGGGTTGTATACAATATGCTCTTGTGTGAGTGATTTTCCGATCACACTGCCCACTTAGTAATTCAGCTGTAGAACACTGGCATAATAGATGGTATCTGGCTAACCTGCAACAGAAAGAGAAGACTCCGGTGGTGGTTCGTCCACCCGGGGGCACTCAAACGATCAAGTCAGTATATCTCTCAAAGATAATCAATAGTACTAAACTTAATGCTCAAAGTATAAATTGCGTACCTTAGACCCGCGGGGGTGCCTCTCTTTTATAGATTACTCAATCCTAGTCCCATTAGAAGCCTGACTTCTATGGACTCCAATTCAGTGCTTACTTTGGATTCCTCAAGAGATAAGGATAAACTCCCTAAGAGTATTATCTTTATCCATCCTAAAGTCTTTCTTCATCCTTGGACTCTTGTCCCTTATCCGCTTAACTCGGATTCCGATATCTTCGGAGATAACCTCGGCATCTCCGAGATCACCTCGGCAAAATGACCAGGACACATGGCACCTCGGCTGACACGTCGGCGTCACCTTGCCACGTGTTAGTATTCAGAAAATACGTCCCCACAGCTCTATTTAAATCTCTTTGCAAAGAGTTCTCTATTTTTAATTATCCTCAATTTGTAATCCACTTGATTATTGTGGTTATTAATAGATTTTGTAAAATCATTTGTTGTCAAATCGTTGATATTCTAATCATTTGGTAAATTCTCTACAAATATTTTTGTGTTAAAATAGTGATTTGTCTGACTGAATGACATGGAAATACTCCGTACATGGATCAAGTGGACTTTGCCAATATGCTTTGTACCAATAGCTCAGATAAGCGGTTGTGCTTGGGTGAGGGGGGTGAGGCCAATCACTGATTATATACTGAGTAGGACCGGATATTTGGTCCTAGATAAATTATCATATGTCGAGTTGACTTGTTTATGCAATTTTGGTAAATTGCTTGGTATCTCAAATTACATAGTTTGTGTAATTATTGGATCCCTGTGAGTTTATTCTTTGTCCGAGCTTGTTATTCTTGTCGTATTGTATACTTCCCAAATTAATTTATTTTTCAGGTGCGGAACAGATTTTAGCAGAGATTAAAATTGAGATTAGAAAGATTTATTAATACAGAGATTTGGGACCCACCACTGTAATTATTAAATTTGGAGATAGTTATAATATTGTTTATTTCGGAGATAAATGTACTCTAGAATATTTTGAAGAATACGGTACAATTTGGAGACAATTTTGTAGTTATTATTTTTGGAAGCAAAACTTGTTTATTTTTTTGAGGCTATTTAACGCCCCAGACCTTCATAGCCACAGCCTTAACCCATACTATCACCACTTGAACCACCAACCCGCGAACTTCTCCACCACAATCACACCGTGGAACCGCCACCACCACCATCACCTAATTTTATTATCATCTAGAACCATCATTCACAACGTGTTGTAGGTGAAGAAAGAGAAGAAGAAGGAAGGTGGAGGAGAAAGAAAGTTTTGAGAATGAGAGGTGGAGAGAAAGAGAGAGAACTGAGAAAAATAGAGAGAGAGAGAGAGATGAAACGGACACAGAGAGGGAGAGAGAGAGAGAGAGAGAGAGAGAGAGAGAGAGATGAAACTGGAAGTGAAGCAAAAGATGAAGAAATGTGAGGAAAAGTTAGGCCCAATTTATGGGAAAAATGAGGAAGAGTAAAAGAAGATAAAAATGAAGTGAAATTAAAAAGAAGGGATAAAAGGAATGGAGCACCTGGTGTATAGAATTTACATGTCCACTACGTTTTCTTTTGATACAGAAAAGGATTGTACGTGGAAGGTGGGAAGCGAGAAAACGTGGGGAGCAAACCCATGGTTTTTTATTGGGTTTTTGTATAGAAAATACTATGTTCCAGTGTAATTTGATTACCAAAAAGTATAAAGAAAAATATAATAAAAATATTATAAGGTTCAGAAATTAATATTAAGTAATAATATAAAGTTAAAAATATTTTATTTTATTTTATTTTGGATAAATTTCCAGTATAAAAATATACAGACTATTAAATTCAAAATATTGTGAATAATTATTTAAGAAAATTAAAAATATATATATTATTTTTATTATATAAAAATACGAGGTTTCACAATCTATCTCCCTTAAACAAATTTTGTCCTCAAAATTTAAGCTGTTCTTGGGTTTTGAAAAGTTATGGGTAATCAATTGGTGAACTCCATCATTATGTTATCAGTTTCCAGTCTTAACTTGTTCACATCCTCTCCCATCTTCCATTCAATGCTTTTGCCTCATGTTTAGGTCCTTTGGCATACATGGTTGCATCAAGATCTTGTGATTCGCAAAACTTTCAAACTGCTGGTCGTAATGACCCCATTGCTTCCATGTGAAGCCCTCTGCTCAAGAAAACATTCGCACACTTGCTAAGGATTAGTCTTGTTGACCGTCCTGTAGGTTGCTAGTGTTATTTGTCAATTTGTTATGGTCAGAAAACTAGTCTATCCTCCTTAAACAATTACAGCGTTCCATCGAATGCATAAGTCATTTCCTTCTTCTGGTGGCCACTGATTACGGCTTAGTGTATGGACAATCACTGGTTATTTACTGAGTAGGACCCGATATTTGGTCCTAGATAAATTATCATATGTCGAGTTGACTTGTTTATGCAATTTTGGTAAATTGCTTGGTATCTCAAATTACATCGTTTGTGTAATTATTGGATCCCTGTGAGTTTATTCTTTGTCCGAGCTTGTTATTCTTGTTGTATTGTATACTTCCCAAATTAATTTGTTTTTCAGGTACGGAACAGATTTTAGCAGAGATTAAAATTGAGATTAGAAAGATTTATTAATATAGAGATTTGGGACCCAACACTGTAATTATTAAATTTGGAGATAGTTATAATATTGTTTATTTCGGAGATAAATGTACTCTAGAATATTTTGAAGAATACGGTACAATTTGAAGACAATTTTGTAGTTATTATTTTTGGAAGCAAAACTTGTTTATTTTTTTGAGGCTATTTAACGCCCCAGACCTTCATAGCCACAGCCTTAACCCATACTATCACCACCTGAACCACCAACCCGCGAACTTCTCCACCACAGTCACACCGTGGAACCGCCACCACCACCATCACCTAATTTCATTATCATCTAGAACCACCATTCACAACGTGCTGTAGGTGAAGAAAGAGAAGAAGAAGGAAGGTGGAGGAGAAAGAAAGTTTTGAGAATGAGAGGTGGAGAGAAAGAGAGAGAACTGAGAAAAATAGAGAGAGAGAGAGAGAGATGAAACAGACACAGAGAGGGAGAGAGAGAGAGAGAGAGATGAAACTGGAAGTGAAGCAAAAGATGAAGAAATGTGAGGAAAGGTTAGGCCCAATTTATGGGAAAAATGAGGAAGAGTAAAAGAAGATAAAAATGAAGTGAAATTAAAAAGAAAGGATAAAAGCAATGGAGCACCTAGTGTATAGCATTTGCATGTCCACTACGTTTTCTTTTGATACAGAAAAGGATTGCACGTGGAAGGTGGGAAGCGAGAAAACATGGGGAGCAAACCCATGGTTTTTTATTGGGTTTTTGTATAGAAAATACTATGTTCCAGTGTAATTTGATTACCAAAAAATATAAAGAAAAATATAATAAAAATATTATAAGATTCAGAAATTAATATTAAGTAATAATATAAAGTTAAAAATATTTTATTTTATTTTATTTTGAATAAATTTCCAGTATAAAAATATACAGACTATTAAATTCAAAATATTGTGAATAATTATTTAAGAAAATTAAAAATATATATATTATTTTTATTATATAAAAATACGAGGTTTCACAATCTATCTCCCTTAAACAAATTTTGTCCTCAAAATTTAAGCTGTTCTTGGGTTTTGAAAAGTTATGGGTAATCAATTGGTGAACTCTATCATTATGTTATCAGTTTCCAGTCTTAACTTGTTCACATCCTCTCCAATCTTCCATTCAATGCTTTTGCCTCATGTTTAGGTCCTTTGGCATACATGGTTGCATCAAGATCTTGTGATTCGCAAAACTTTCAAACTGCTCGTCGTAATGACCCCATTGCTTCAATGTGAAGCCCTCTGCTCAAGAAAACATTCGCACACTTGCTAAGGATTAGTCTTGTTGACCGTCTTGTAGGTTGCTAGTGTTATTTGTCAATTTGTTATGGTCAGAAAGCTAGTCTATCCTCCTTAAACAATTACAGCGTTCCATCGAATGCATAAGTCATTTCCTTCTTCTGGTGGCCGCTGATTATGGCTTAGTGTATGGACAATCAATCTATGTCCAAGATGACTTCGGTGTCGAACATCTTCATGTCTCGAGGTTCGAGAATTCATGTATACAAACAATTCGTAAGGGTTTGCATACCAATTCTAGTGATCTAACACAAACTGCAATTGTGAAGAAATACGATGAAAACATATAACCAAGAGTTTTAAGACTGGTTTGATAGAAATTTACATCGTGTAGGCTTTAATTACAAACGAGTCGCACTAAAAGAGTTCTAACTGGTAACTCTAAGCCCAAGGTTGATACGGAAGTAATAAAGATAACAGAATACAAAGTGGCTATAACGACGATATCAATTAACATAAGGATCAAATGGAATACGGATGAACAATACAATAGAATGGATGACATTACAGTTTTAGACTTTAACGTGGTCAAGATCATGGATGAAGTGACTAAACTAGATATCTAACTTGAAACTACGTTGGCCATACGTATTTCAAAATAAATATCCAGGATATGTCATTGAGTAAAGAAATTGCGACTGTTTATAAGAATTCTAGTACTAGATAGAATATCAAGACTAAAAGGTTATCAATTTAACAATGGTGGAATTGAAGAATAAAATGCTAATGACTTAATCTTGAAGATAAATGATATTAAGCAAAGGTTATACATATGAGATAAAAAAATGACGATCAACACAAAACTTGTAAGAATAATAGTGACCCCCTTATATATATATATATATATTGTATCTAATGCGCAACGTGTCTCGTTCAGAATTAAACCCACTCCCCTACGTAGATGATCGTTAAATTGTTTGGAGTTGAAACACATAATGCAATGATTATGAATCTGAAATATGTTCTCCCAAGTCAATGTTGTTATGTCCGAAATTCGAATAACGTCCTAAGGTTGGCGAAGAAAAGTTCATTTTTGATGTCTTTTAATTAGCAAAACAGAATAGTATTATCATAATATAACCTAGTCGGGGCAAAGTTATTTCTAACTGTAGGCTGAAACACGAGGGTAATGTAGATCACATAAGTCTATTCTTCTAAACGTGACGCTTAACTCCAATTCAGATTAATCCTCTTCAGAAAATCCTTACGTATTCTATACTAATGCTCTTGGGTGCGAAAAAGTTTGAGTGACTACACCAATCATCACTTTTACAACAGACTCCTCAAAACTTTTCTTTCTATTTTGTTTTATTTTATTTTATTTGAACCTTTGGTTATGTATGAGAGTTAGAATGTCCTATTAAGATGTCAACTTTTTGATTTATTAAGTCATTTTGTTTATTTAATTTCCCTCGATGTTCCAAAAATTTGGGGCGTCACAGATCCGCCGTATTTTGGACAGATGCGTGATGACGAGTGGACGGTTGCGGATTTATTTTTCCAATCCGCCTAGTTTTGGACGGTTGGCGAATTTGAGGTTCCTTTGGCTGTAATTGAACCGCCAAACCGCGAGCACCTCTAGTAATTTATAAAACTTTATATTTTCAATTTGTTTAGATATTCTATTTGTATTTTCAATTGAAAAAGAGTTTAAATATTCTGTTGAAAAAGAGTTTTTAACTTGAATATATTTTTTGAATTGAAAAAAATAAATATATTATTTATTTATATTTTTTGGTTTTTAAATCTAACTCTGAAAATAATAAATAAAAAAGATGATATATGTTGGTTGGTTTTGTTTTCAAAAACTGATACAGATATCACAATACAGAGGCATACAATCTCTACTACTGCTCTGTTCATGGTTTTGGTGATTTGAATTGTTTTTATATTTTAATAACCATAGATTGTAATACTTTATGTAATACTTTATATGGATGAAGCATGCTGTGATTGTAATATGTGGATGATGCATGTAGTGAATGTAATATTTTAAAGTTTCAAACTTTCTTTCTTTAGATGAGGCATGTAGTGATTGTAATGCTTTTTGGCCCCGTTTGTTTTGGGCTATAGGGAGGGTATTGGGACTAGTAATACCAAGGTATTACTAATGCCCTTGTTTGTTTGCAGAGATAGCCTTGGGACTATTAGTCCCTTGGTATTACTAATATCCTTGGAAGGGGGATTGGTAAGGAGGAGGTAGAGATGGTATTAGAAAATAGTGAGGGGATTAGAAATTTTTTTATTTTTTATATATTGGGAATTTTTTTTTAAATATAATGTTTAATTTATATATTTTTTTATTTGTTTTATTATTTTATATAAAAATAATTTAACAATTCCTCATTGTTAATCTCCTCACTATCAATCCCCTCACTATTAATCCCCTCACTAACAATCCCCTCACTATTAATCCCCTCACTATCAATCCCCTCACTATTAATCCCCTCACTATCAATCCCCTCACTAACAATCCCATCACTATTAATCCCCTCACTATCAATCCCCTCACTAACAATCCCATCACTATTAATCCCCTCACTATCAATCCCCTCCATTCTATCTCCTAAAACAAACGGGGCCAAATACTTTCTTCTTCTTTTTTGAGAAAGTGCACAAGTTGAATTATATTGAAAATTTATAAATTTTAAGCTGCCAAATCGATTCGCATCCATCCGTCAATCCGCTCAATCCACATCCGTCGGATTGGTGGATGGATGTGAATTGATTTTCTCTAATTCGCCAATTTGGCGAACAGATGGCGGATTGGAGGTTTTGTGGGCGCAACCGACCCGCGGCCACCTCTAGTTGGGATATTAAATGCTTTCATCACATTATCAAGACTTTCCAAAACAACCGTGAAAGATTTTTATTGACTCATTTTTATGAAGATAAACATTCTGCCATGATGCCAAAATAATTTTTGATTTTTTTTTTTTTTGGGTTTACAATGATATTTACAAATGAATTCTAGACATTTGTGTGAAATTAATAGAAATACGATTTTTATGATACTATAGATTAAGAGTTTGTTATGTTGTATTATTTGTGTTATTTTTAACGATAAAGTTAAATATAACTAATATTATTTCAAAATGATATGTAATTATTTAATTTTAAATGAATCACCATCATATAAGAAATCATAAATAATATACATTACGTAAAAATCATCGAATATGAGATTAGTAAAAATACCTTTAATATCTATTTATAAATTTTTCTATTTAAAATATATAATTACAATAGATGAAATACACGTACAACGCACGTGTACAGTATCACTAGTTTGATAAAAAAAAAAAAAAAAAAAAGTAAGAGAAAAGAAAGAGGCCCGGATCCATCGAAACAGCAATTTTGACAGCCCACAGCACCCAGATCAAACCGCCCCGAGTTCCCTCCAAATCCTTCCTTCCACACAAAGAAGAGAAGCTTTCAAAGCGAGAGAGAGAGATGCATCCGCTTTTATTCGGAACGATTTCAATACTTGTTCCAAACTCCTCTCTCAGCTCAAAGTCACAAGTCCCAAAACCCTAATTTTTATCTCGTATCAGATTCAATTTCATGTTTTTAATATTTGTTTTTGAGAACCTCTTACACTTTCGTAAGGCCTAAATTTGTTAATTACTGCTTTTTGTTATCTATTTATTTATTTATTTTTGATAGGTAAGTTTTGAACTATTGTATATCGTGTTTATTGACAATAGCGAGTAACATTTGGGACTTTGATACAAAACCAGGAAATTAGACATCTTTGTTTATGTATTGGTCGAATTTAGATGGTATTCGGTATGAAATTGGACATCTTTGTTTATGTATTTGTCGAATTCGGATGGTATTTGGTATACTTCTTCTTCTTTTTTTATTTTTTATTTTTTATCAATAATGCTGCCATTCTAGTGACATCGTATGGAAGTGGGTCTGCCTTGGGCATAATTGTTCAAATCTTTTGTATATGATTTGGACAGTGATAAATTTTTAGAGAGAGAGAGAGACCCTGTTTGATCGCTGTCATATGTGAGCGTAGAGGCCATTCTCTTTCTAATCCTGATGACAATTGACAAAGCCCATATGATACCATGGCTATTTCAGATACATATGTATATAGGGAAATTCTACATAAATACAAGTAAATATATACATTTGAAATTGAAGCATCATCACTTTCCTTAGGAGAAAGAAAAGAGGTTGAAGAAAGTTCACTTTATCTCTTCCATTGTTCTTAACTTGGCTCGTGAGCTACAGGTTGTTTTAGCTCTTTCTATGTTGCCTGTATATTCTGCATTGTGAAGTGACTGAAGCAATGTAATAGCTAAGCTGATGAGGCTAAATTTTTCATGTCATTCCTCTCCATGCCAAGAAAAAAGCTTCATCATAGTTACAAACTTTTTTGTTGGGTGGCAGTTATATTGCATTTGGATGGGTTTGGATGACAAAACTTTGAGGGAGTGCAAAGTATTCAAACAATGTTTTGTAAATACATGTTTTCAGAGGGCCTTGGAAGCTTGGAAAACCTAGTCCGTGAAGACTTTATTTTGACCTTTACGATTATTTGATTTTTCGAGGAGAGAAAAAATGCATGTCATGGAGACTTTCTAGGCAGGAGCTATGTCACCTGAAACATGGATCGTTCCGGTACATGGAACAGGAACGGAAATGCGGTACGCCACATGCTCTAAAATGTGGTATGATAGGGGTAGACTTGTATATATTATACTTACGCTGTGTTTGGTTAGAGGATTTGGGGAGGGATTTGGAAAAGGAAAGGGAAAAGGTGTGTGAAACTATGTGAAATGTAGGTATATTTTTTTCACATTTCACCTACCTTTTCCATTTTCCTTTCCAAATCCCTCCTCAAATCCCTCAACCAAACACAGCATTAAGAATTTAAGGTACTTTTAGAGTAATTTTTTTTTTTAACTATTAGACATCTAATAAATGTAATATTTTCTATGAGCATTATGACTTATTTTTTGATTTTTTGTCTTGTCAAAACTTAACATACCTTAGATTTTAATTCATTATATTTGATTTTTTTTCCTCCTAAGGTAACATTTAAGGACATTTATTGAAAAAAAACTTTTGAGATTACTTTGGATCACTAAATTTACCATTTTGAAATGGAAGTGTACCATATTTCGGAACTTGTGTATCAATATGTAATTCGCTAGAATATTAGCGTTTTCTGGTAACATAGGGTGGGAGTGTTTTCAGTTTGCTCTTTTTGCCATGATTTGTGATGTGGAGGTGATATTGTGTTCATGGTCTTTAGAATCTTACAATTCACAATTCGATTCATACGATTCGATACGAGTTTCAACAAAAATGATTCAAATCATGTTGTTGAATAAAAAATTGATCGAAACGTACGATTCAATTTATGATTCATTACAATTTATTTCTATTTTTATTTTGTTTACATAATGCATGAAACAGCGTCGTTTTTGCCAAATTATGAAGATATATAGAAGAGATTAATTAGTTATATTGATATACGTAAGGTAGGGAGAATGCCAATCACCCTCCTTATTCATTGCCTTGTCGCTAACAAGCTATGAAGTTTGATCTTCTCAGTTTTTGGGGTTGAGAGGGTGATGCCATTCTCAATAGGTGGGCTTCTAACTTCTTGGAGTTCATTTTCCTAAGAACTCGGATAAAAATGTGCGGTAGATTGAAGTGTTGGGTGTTCTATGGACATTTTGAAGGGACAGTAACAGGAGCTCTTTTTGAGGGCTAAAAAAAGAAAACTAGTAATGTTGCATGACAATCCATGGAGTGTGCTTAGGGGCGACACTACACTTAATTGAGAGGGTTCAGTTGAACCTACTTAAATTTGTTTATTTATTTAAACAAATGAATTTTACTTGCTCAAATTAATTATAGGTTCATTGAATCCTTTGATTTTTTACTAACCTCTTACTTGGACTTGAACACTCTTTACTTGCATCAGGTTCCAACAAAAACATTATGCAATTATATTTTTACAATACTATAGTATATTATTTGTTTAGAGTTATACCTTTCAAACTACTCTCTTTATAGAGATTAGTCTATTGGCCAAAGCTCTTACACCTTATTAGAAGGTTAATGCCTTGTTTGATTAACATGATTAATAGTGAAAGGATTAATAATTTCATGAATTAGCGTAGGATTAGTTATCCAATTAAATTAGTGAGATAACCATTTATTATGTGTAGGAAATCAATGTATTGATATTATTGATTGATTGTTTCATATTACAATGGAGAGAATGAACTCTCTTTTATAGGGAGAATGAGATACAATGGAGGAATTAAATTAACCTAAATGGAGCACTAAACTAACTTAATGGAGCATTAGGGTAAATGGAGCACTAACTACAATGGAGCACTAAACATAAGCACTAAACATAATGGAGCATTTACTCACCTACCACACTCACCTAACACACTCACATTTACCTACCACATTTACCTCTTTTACATTTACTTGCAAGAGCCCCCCTCAAACTCAAGGGGGTTAGGAACTAACCAACTTGAGTTTGGAGAGAGTAACAAAACATGAAAAAATAAACTGACAAATAAAATAAAAGTGGATAGGAGACACCGTATGGTCGTGTCGCATTGTAAAAGATGCTTTATGGGGTCATGTCGGACCGTTATAGAAGATAGTTTATGGGGTCATATCGGACGATGTAGAAAACAGCTTTATGGGGTCATGTCGGACCGTTGTAGAAAAGCAGTTCTTGGGTCATGTCGGACCGTTAGAAAAGCAGTTCTTGGGTCATGTCGGACCGTTGAAAACAGCAGTTCGGGTCATGTCGGACCGTAGAAAAAAGCTTCTGAGTCTTCTTGCTGGACCCTTGTAGAAAACAGTTTATTGGGTCATGTCGGACCGTTGTAGAAGACACTATATGGCTGTGTCGAACCGTAGCAGATAACCGAAATCAATATCGGGACAGTTTACCGAGTCTTGTCGGACCCATATAGAAGCTAACCGGAATCAAAGTCGGGACAGTTTACAGAGTCTTGTCGGACCCTTAAAAGTTGCACCCTCAAAAGGCGTGCCAATTCTTAGCAAAAGGCGTGCCATCAAAAGGTGTGCCCGACAGCCATCAAAAGTCGAGCCATCAAAAGGCGCGCCATCAAAAGGCGCGCCATCAAAAGGCGTGCCATCAAAAGGTGTGCCCGACATCCATCAAAAGTCGAGCCATCAAAAGGCGCGCCGCTTTGTCTTCTTATTTGAGGCGCTGGTAGCGTTCCGCCTTGCCTATTTAAACAAAGGCGAGGCTGAGGCAAAAACACCTGCGGAAAAAAACTCCGAAAAACTCTTCATTTTCTGAAAGTTGTATCGCTGAAACACTCTATTGTTTTCTGAGAGTTGTATCGCTGAAAGTTGTATCGCTGAAACACTCTGTTGCCCTGAAAATGGCTTCTTCTTCCCGTCCCGTGACCCAGAACATAGCCTCTTCGTCCCGTGGTCTTACTCTCTTTCCCGACCTCAACGAGGCCACAACCCAGAATATGGCCCTTGAACCTCAACCAAGCGCCCTTGGACCAAGCCCCCCTGGTTTTGCACCGTTGAACTATCCGATGGTGGCAGTTGAGCAGATAATGGCTGCTCAATCTGATATTGAGGCCAATTATTATACATTAAGGTCTTGTGTTGAGACAATGACGGCGGTCAACAACCTGTCGCACCGGCTTCAGAGTAGAACAACTGAGGTACAGCAGGTAAAGTTTAATCCGGCTCTGCTCAAATAAGATGTATACGGATGCCCGAGCAGAGATATGTGTGCTGAAGGCAGAAAATAAGGAACTGAAGCGGAAGGCCACCGTGATGCTCAGATTTGGAGGGCCGCCATATGTGACGGTTGAGGAGCAACGGGAAATGAACGTGCTCGGCGGCGTGGGAAACACGGAGGCAGCATCGGCAAGGGACGCCCAAGACAAAGGCAAGAAGAAGAGAACAGCTGAAGAGGCGAAAAAATGAGGTCGGCGGGTGGCCGTCTGCAGAAAAGAAAACAAATCTTTTGTTGTTGTGGTTTTTTTTTTTTTTTTTTTTTTTTTTTTTTTTGGGTGTAAAATTGTGATCGGGATTGAGCCCGACATGAAGAAATGGCAAGTTTGTGGAATGAAAAACGAGTGGGTTGTGAATGGATGTTTTTGTTTATTTTTTGTTTATTCTCTCGTTTATTTTATTTTTACTCATCAGAAGTTGGGGCCATGTGTAGTGTGAAAAACAAAATGGTGGAAGATGAGACACACCCAGAGAGAGAGAGGTTGACAATTACAGGGAGAATACATGACCTATGTTTCACGAAAGAGGTAATACCTCAACACGTATCAGTTAAGGAAGCTGTTCTTCCGTTTGATAAATTCCAAGGTTGTGATGTGTTGTTGGGACCTGAAATGCATAGCACTGGTGAAGTGATGGGCATTGCCTTTGAGTGTTCAATTGCGTTTGCCATGGCCCAGATTGCTGCTGGGCAGAAGCTACCAGTTTCTGGCACTGTTTTCCTCAGCTTAAATGACTTGACAAAGCCCCACCTTGCCACAATTGCCCAGGCCTTTTTAGGACTTGGATTCAAACTCATTTCAACTTCTGGAACAGCTCATATCCTTGAATTAGATGGCATCCCTGTGGAGCGAGTACTAAAGATGCATGAAGGGCGTCCACATGCTGGAGATATGATTGCTAATGAGCAGATTCAGTTGATGGTGATTACAAGTTTGGGTGATTCGCTTGACCAGATTGATGGAAGAGAGCTGAGGAGGATGGCTCTTGCCTACAAGGTTCCAAGAATAACAACTGTTGCTGGAGCTTTGGCTACTGCAGAGGCTATAAGGAGCTTGAAAAGCAGCACTCTCAAGATGGTTGCTCTTCAGGACTTCTTTGACAATAAGAAGGAAACAAGTGATGTAAAGAATTTGCAGTCTGCTTCTTCCTCTCTTTGAATGTAGTAGGGAGATTGTGTGTGTAATGGAAGGGTGGTTCAACAATTTTCCGGCAGGCCATCTCTTGGATGGATCTCTCTGCAAACAACAATTGATGAAAGCACGAAATTCTCTCGACGCCGTAGGCGGTGCTTGAGGCGGCTTTGAGAGAGGCGGCAGGGGAGGTAGGAGACGACGAAGTATCGTCGGAGCTATATGTGTATTGATAGAGATTACAGAGGAATAGGTTGAGGTCCGGCGGGCGGCCAAGGCGAGGTTGCCGCCCGCCGGTGAAGCGAAAATATTAGGTTCTAAACCTGCTCTGATACCATGTAGGAAATCAATGTATTGATATTATTGATTGATTGTTTCATATTACAATGGAGAGAATGAACTCTCTTTTATAGGGAGAATGAGATACAATGGAGGAATTAAATTAACCTAAATGGAGCACTAAACTAACTTAATGGAGCATTAGGGTAAATGGAGCACTAACTACAATGGAGCACTAAACATAAGCACTAAACATAATGGAGCATTTACTCACCTACCACACTCACCTAACACACTCACATTTACCTACCACATTTACCTCTTTTACATTTACTTTCAACATTATGTATTCATTTTATTTTTTTCTTTAATACTTGAAATTATGATCCCTAACCCCTCTCAATATTAAAAAATTGCCAATTTTGTTGGATTGAATGTACACCGTACATGTAATCCGGTCAATAAAATTTGCAATCAAACATGGAATTGTGAGTCCATGGAGTAACAATCCCAATCCTATGCTATAATCCTACTAATCACACATGCCCTAAGAGTTTGACTTTTCACACTTGCATGTGAAATTTATTGCCGTCGTACTTGTTTGAGATGTCACTCCCATTTTGGGAGTTTATTTATAATTGTGTTTTATGTTGTAATCATTGTATTTGTTTGGGATGTCTCTCCCATTTTGGGAGTTTATTGTGTTTTATGCTGTAATTATGAACTCATTCTATTTCACTGTATGAAGATACATTGTAATAAAAAAAATTCTCCATTATTTCTCATCTAAAATAGTACAAGATCGTCATTCATATCATATCTCTATCACACATACACAAGGTTTGGCTATTACTTTTTATTTTTGGGTCGTGTGTTGGCCGAATATGATTGTTGGTGGTGGTGACCAAAGGGGGTAGGAGAAAGAGGAAAGAATGAATACTTATTTTTAAAATGAGTAACATAAACTTTTTTATTTTTAATAAAAAAATTTAGTGTAGTTTGTCTATAATTTTGGAAATAAAATTAGGCACCAAATGAGTTTTTGTATACAGTTTTTAAATTATTTATAAACATAAACGTTATCATGCCTTGAAAATTAGGTGTTTCAGTGGCGGGTTTTGACAGGAGGCTAGAATTTAATTTTGGATTAAAAAAACTAGCAAAGTTTTGAGAAGTGGATTGAACCCGCTGATTATTTACTTTCTTTATATTTTTTTTATTCTCTGCCCCCTCCCTCCCGCTTGCTTTTTTAGGAGTCGTGTGGTTTTGCCCAACCAAAGTTAGATTCTTGTGTTCGTCCTGTTAGGAAATCGTCTCTTCCTAACAAGGATCAGTGAGACAAAAAATAGAAAATAAGAAAGATAAAACGAATTGAAGAAATGACACACACAAGAACACAAAGATTTACATGGTTCACCCCAGAATAGCGTTATGTTCATGGCTACTGCGGTTTTCACTATAATCAGTAAATGATTCAACTCTGACTCTCTATAGTACAAGAGGTGCCCCTTTCATCTTTATAAGTATAAAAATTAGGACAACACAGAAGTAACAAGAAATTACCCAAGTACCCAAAATATTTGGACCCCTCATCCCTTGGGGGAAGCCCCCCCCCCCCCCCTCTCTCCCCCCCCCCAAAAAAAAAAAAAAAAAATAAAAAAAAACTTGCCATTGGACCCAGGGCTCAGTGTACAATACTTATCAGGGTCCACAAGGCTCAACACATCCCAGTGTGCAATTCATGCAACATAAGTTGGCCTTGTATTGTGACATGTAAGAGCGCTGTCAGCTCTGTCTTCAGTTTGAGGTACGATAATAATAACAATATGCACTGAGGTATGAAAAGTGATGACCACTATGGAAAAGTTGATCAAAAGTGAAGATTGCATAAGACAAGTTTTCACAGCCCTTTAGGTGAATGTTCTTGTGAAACATACTTGCAAATTGGATCAGGAAAATTAAAAGATGGAAGTCAC